>JAPPVO010000017.1:166912177-167372177 GCA_030407325.1 Camellia japonica
CGAATTTTAAATCTCCTTTCAGAAATTTAGAGATATACCATCACTGGAGATACAACCACATGATCTATATACTAGAATTATTACCAAGAATTTTTAATGTGTAATTTAATTTAATCTGCATATCGACTTGAGAATAGAATTTCAATTGTACAGCTTCATTTTGGATAATGTTCTTGATAGTTTTTTTAACCCATTTTTGTTTTTGGTATCTCTTCTTTGATTAGTTTATGTCAAATTGTTCTATGTAAATACCATAATTTTTTCAACTTAGTTCGCATTACCCAAACTTGGTTTACATTGAAAATATTGTTTAAGGGGCATATGTAAAAAGTTATTTGAGTATATGGTGTTACAAATATGCACATCATAAGTCTATGAGCCACAAGGCATTTGCTTTTCTTTTTCCGAATGTTTGGGTGACAAGAATCTTGAAAAAAATATGAGAATTTTATTACTAGTAGTAAAATTTCTATCTTTTATGAAAAGATAATAAAATTTTAAATAATGTGAGTCTAATTATTATTTTTATTTTTAAATCAATAACATTTTTTCTATGAGAATCCTATGGGAAAAATCAAATTCTTAAATTTCTTAACATTTTTGTCATTCAAACTTAATTTAAATAAATACAGGAACACTTACCTCTCTCTCTAGAATTTGGGACCTTTCAACCTTCATACAAACATTTAGGTTCCTTTTCTGATCTAAAAGCTTGCAGGGTCTAAAAATAGAATAAAAATTTAGTACTGCAATTCAACATCATTTTATGTTGCAACAATGATAGAGATCACTAATTTTGGAGCTCTAAAAAGACCACTAATGACATGGCACTCAATAAAAAAAGAAAAAAAATACAACACCAAGATCAAAACATCAAATCATTCATAGTGGGGCCTACTGCCACATCATTAGTGGGAGCACTAATTAGTGCTCCCACTCATTTTCCTTTTATGTTGTGTCATCATCAATAAAAAATTACAAAGTAAAATTAAATAAACATTGCACCTCTCTCAATAATCTAATTATGTAGTCCATAAATTTCACATTGATTAATGATACCGTCATATTACTGTCATACATAATATTTATTTATCATTAATATGCATCCAAATGTCAATTGAATGTGACTAAATTTAAACTTACCATTTTAAAATAAAAAATTAATGAATATAATTTTTCATTGTAAAATTGTCAGTATTTCATTTTTTGAATAGAAAATTTTGGAAATGGAATGAATTTTTCTTTTTTTCTTTTTTTTGCAATTTTCCATTTTCATTGTTTGATGAAATTTGGATGCAGATATGTTGATCAATTTTCAAGAAGCCTACACGTGGAATATAAGCATTTTGGGATACATGTGCAGTGCCAGGTTAGAATTTTCATATAGGGACCCATAAAATTTGTGTGAATGAAATTAATTTTAAAAATTGATTTGTGATTTAAATTTAATTATTGTATAATGAAATTATACTTAAAAAAAATGTTTGGTTTCAGTTTTCTGAAAATTGAGTTTTCTGTTTTTCGTGTTTTTTGTTTTTAGTGAATATTTTTAAAATTTTAAGTAATTTTTTACTTTTTTAGATACACCTTACTTAGATGTATCTAAAATAATAAAATATTTTTGAAAAAATATTTTAAAAAATTAATAAATACACAAAAACATGAAAATGTATTAAATTTTCGTATGTTTTTTTATATTTTTTTGTTTTAGTATATTTTTTAAAGATTTTTTCACAAATATTATATTTTTTAAGTGTATTTATGTTAGGTGTGTCTAAAAATTTAAAAAAAATGCTTAAAATATTAAAAAAAATTTATTGAAAACATTAAAATACGAAAAATAAAAAAGTGAAAATTTTTAAAAACTGTTTTCTAAAACTGGAACCAAACAAACTAATATAATTATAGAATTTTTATACATAATTATGATAACAATATGTGGTAGTATCATTTGAAAAAGGGAAAATCACGTGTCAATGATTTTTCAAAAATTTAATTATCAATACATGAAAACATTTATTATTTTATATTTTAATATCTATAAAATTTACCATTGATTTGAAAATATTTTTGTAAATATACAATTTTCCCTATGAAAATTAAGGAGATCAAGATGTCACTCATTATTACCAAAAAAAATATATATATATATATATATCACATCATCTTATATATAGATTCTGTTTTGTATCATTATTTCATTTGAAATGAATCAATTACTGTTTGACAATTGAATTTTTTAGTTGACCTTTTGAATTTTAATTTGGGATTAAAAGTTTGTTTGGTTTGGATTGTTTGTCTTTTTTAATTTTTATGAGAAAAAAAGTAAAATAATTATGATTTGCAAGTGATATTTTTTTTATTAATTTATTTAATTCATTTTGTCTTTTATACTTTTTTAGTCAAAAAGCCATTGCCAAACAACCCCTCATACAATAATTTCGTTGAATTGTTTTTTGAGTAAATTTTTTTTGACTCCAAGATTGTTGTTGAGCAGGCTCTATTGTTCCAGAAAAAAGGTTAGGAAAATTATTATGAATTTATGTGCGATTAAGATTAATTAGTATATTGTAGAATTCATATATGGAATAAATTTAAATCTTATAATAATATTTCTAAATAAAATTTTAGATAAATTTTCTCTGGTTGTAACATTATTAATTGTTGAATTTAATGCATTGCATGGTATGTCTACACGTTAGCAATGAACAGTTTGTCGTTAGCGATGTGGAATTAATTTTGGTGCAGTCAGATTTTGATCGTTTCTATGAATTACTCCTTCCATTTAACATGGTAGTTGAAATATTCCCACAATAAAAGCAACCTGAGTAAATTTAGGAAAAGGGGTCAGGGCTGTGCTTAAAATACAGTAGTGACTGTGGTGTCTCTGTTTGAAGTGTATTATAGTTTTATTTTTATGATCCAAACCATTAATTTTGTAGAATTTGTTGACTACTTCATACCTACCAAAAATCATATTAATCGGAGATCAACAACTATATGATCGATAACAAAAAAAAATAAATAATAAGTTTTTCTTTTGAGAAATAGCATAAACAATATGCAATTCGATCATATAGTTATTGATATCCGATTAATATGATTTTTGGTAGACGTTAAGTACTCAACAAACCCTACAATATGAACGGTTTAGATCATAAAAATAAAATCATAATACACCTCAAACGGAGGCACTACAGTCACTGCTGTGTTTTGAACACAGCAAGGACTCCTGTTCCATAAATTTATGCACATAAAAGTACAATCTTTTTATAAAGAGTGGGACCCATATCAATGGGAGGTGTATTTGGGATTCACCCTTTGTGAGGGGATTGCGTCCTATTCTTTGTTTAGTTTTTGTATTCTTAATATTACTAAAGCAATAGTCATGCTGGGAATCTAAAAATCAAATATGAAATAAAAATGTATATAAATAGATAATATTTTATAAAATGTATTGATATGACTTTTCTTTGATAGATAAGTCATAAGTTTTATACTAAAAAATAAATATTACAATGAGACTCATTACACGCCCAGAGGCAACACGCCCTTTGAGAAGGGAAACATATGCCTAGCTTCTACACTAAAATCTAACAATAACCTACAAGGAGAATCCAAAAGTTAGGCCAAGCAACAATCAACGGACAAGCCTACGATTTCGTAGGAGTCTTACGATTTAATTCTTAGACTTGATAGAAAGACTAACCTCTTGAGTAAGTTTAAGATTAGCGATTCTTTCAATGAGCTTTTTCTTGATTTCCACTTTTGAAGATGGGTTTGTCCATGGAACAATGAAAGTTCCATCCGAAAGGGATTACAGAGCTCCTTTGGAACATGAAAATCGTCTAGGGGCTAACACATTTATATTACCCACATCCTCGATTTCTTTCTCTACATTTGAAGCCGCTTCATTCAGAATATCTTTTGAGGGGTTGCTCACTTTCAAAGAGGAGCAATTCGCATTAAGCACGCTCTTAAGCTTCGCACAAAAAGAAACCTCCTCATTGGCTACACAAGTATTGAGAATATCAAATGTATTCGATGAAGATTGAGGAGGTGTAGGAACAAAGTTACCCATAGGAGCATTAACGACGTCTTTGCCTTTTTTCTTTTTCACTTCAACCCATTCACTTGGTTTGCCTTCCTCTTTCGTCTCGACCACTTCTTTGCCCTTCCACTGTTGTTTTAGTTTACTTGAGCTTGAGTTATCTGTTTACTTGGACACAAACTTGTAGCATGACCAAATATTTTGCATTCTCCACACACTTGGGGTTTCCAAGGAACTTCTACTTTGATTTCGAACGGTTCTTCATATCCTAAATTTACAACAAAGGAAGGTGGAATCTCTTTAATAGCTTCTACCTCAATACAAATTCTAGCAAATGTTAACAGGCTACGGTTTTGGGTAAATTCATCAAGGTACAATAGATTACTGATAAACTTGCTATGTAAATCAATCCCTCATCAATCCGAAGTGTTGGAATTATGATTTTTATAGGTTTATTTTGGGTCAACTTTGAGCCCAAATATGAGTGGGTCCCACACGTCTTTTGGGGTGGGTCCAAGAGGTGACGTGTTCCTTGCCGAATGGCGAGTCACACGGTGCAAATGCTTCGTCAAAACCATTTATGAGTAAATGGGAAGTTGACGTCGTTTTCGGGTTCATGGAATAGACAATTAAAGAATAAAATGTGGATTTCCTTGTAAAGCTTGTCCCACATTGAAACTTTAAGAAAGCTTGTGTATGTATATAAGCTCTAGGTGGCAACACTTGGGTTGGGCCCCAAGGGGGACCCCAAGTTTGTAAAAGAGAGGAGTTATGGACAAAGTGGGCCTTAGCCCAAACCACCACACACGCACGCATCGCCGCCGGCCGTGTCGAGTCAGGCGCGGGTACGGGTTGTGGGTCGGGACAGTTCTAACTTTAATTTTTTGGACAAAATTTGTTTAAACTTTTTCAAAGCGAGAAAATTTAGGTTGCGTTTGGTAGAGCTTTAGAATTATGATTTAAGAATAGAGTTGTATTTTGAGTTTGTGAGTTTTGAAATTATGATTTGAGTGTGGAAAATTTGTTTGGTTATGAGTTTTGAAAAAGAGTTTGAATTGAGTGATGTAACATATGATATTGAAAAGTGGGTATTTTGAAAAGTGTTTTGTAAAGTGAGTGTGAAATTAATTTTCTAAAGCTGTAACCAAACAATATACTCAAATTAAGGGGTAGAATTAAATTTCAAAAGCTCTACCAAACAGAGCCTTAATTTTTCTGAACACAATTAATGCAAATTTTTGCCTCTAACTATTTGAAATTCCCTTCTACTCCCCAGCAGATTCAAACTATCTAAACAGTTATAAAACTGCCCAGATAGATTCAAAATTGCAAGCAAATCTGTTCAAACAGTTTTTGTACCTGTTCAGTTTGAAGTTGCAGCTATTCGGATTTGTCCAAAGGTCACCATCTATGCCTATAAATAGAGGACTCATTCTAGCAGATTTTCACAATGGAAAACATCCAGAAAATTCTTTCCTTTCCCGTTTTTTCACTCTTGCATTTTTATTCTTCATTCTAGTTTTTTAGAGAAATATTTAAGAGTATAAAACACAAGTTTGGTTCGCCGTACAGATTATTTGGAGTGCTACTACAATCTGTGAAGATCATTATATCCTGGGAGATAGACACCATTTATCCGTAAGCACCGAAGTGGGGCGAATCTCTCTTAAAGACAGAGTGTCACACACTCGACTTGATCTTTTAAATATTTATTCGGTTCTGGAAATAAATTTTGTAAGTAATTTATTTTTATTTGTTTGATTTGTTTGAAGTTATTTATTTTACATAGAAGATTGTTCCAACAATCTTAAGATAGATTCAAATTATTCTGTTTAAACAGAATTTTTCATTTGTTTCCTTTCTTCTTTTCTTCTTCTTATAGAAATTATTTTCTATGGTTTTAAAAAATAATATTTGGCTAGAAAAACAAATAGTAGTAATATACTATTTATTTTCTTTGATAACTAGTAGTAATATACTGGTAGTCATTAACAATTCAGAATATTTATTTGTGAAGTTTGTCATAAATTAATTTTGATTTTCATAAATAATTTCTGAGTTTTTATTAATTTAAATTCTACTGTCAGTATTTTGATTTTTGAAGTGTTACAGAAATATTTTTCTGTATGGAATTAATTTATTTAAATAAAATTTTATTTTATTTTCAAATTAATTAGAAATAAAAGTTACAATTCTTATTTCTTTTATTTTTACAGAATTTAATTATGTGGTTTTGGTTTAAATTTTATGTGTACTATAAAATTCTAATTATAACTTTGTTTTATAATTTAGAATTCATAACTACTGAAACTAATGCTCAAACAAGTACTAGTGTGGTGGCTGCAATTGCTTCAACCCCCTCTCCTGTTATGACTATTCCAGTCAATCATAGTGAAAAGGCAGAGAAGTTCTTAGGAACTGATTTTAAAAGATAGCAGCAGAAAATATTGTTCTATCTTACTACTCTAAACCTGGCATGTTTCCTCCGTGAGGATGCTCCTACTCTAAAAGAAGATAAAACCGACCGGCAAGTGGTTGTTGCGGTCGATGCTTGGAAACATGCTGATTTCCTTTGCCGAAACTACATCTTGAACAGACTTGACAACACATTATACAACGTCTACAGCCCTATCAAGACAGCAAAGGAATTTTGGGAGTCTTTAGAGAAAAAGTACAAAATCGAAGATGCTGGCTCAAAGAAATTTGTGGTTGGCAAATTCCTAGATTTTGTGATAGTTGATTCTAAGACTGTGATCAACTAAGTTCAAGATCTCCAACTCATTCTGCATGACATTTATATAGAAGGCATGTCTTTCAGTGAATCCTTCTAAGTTGCTACCTTAATTGAAAAATTACAACAATGCTGGAAGGAATTCAAGAACTACCTCAAACACAAGCACAAAGAAATGACTTTAGAGGAATTAATTGTGCGTTCGAGGATTGAGGAGGACAATTGCAATTCTGAAAAACGGGCTGGTAAGTATCCAATGGAGTCTAAGGCAAATGTGGTGGAACATGCTCCAAAAGTAAAGAAACGAAAGTATTCTGGGGAAAGTTCTGCACAAGGCTCTAAAGGAGGGGAAAATAAGAAGTACAAGTTTAATGGAAAATGTTACATCTGTGATAAAGAGATACATCAGGCCAAAGATTGTCGTAGTAAATGCAAAGGCAAAGAAAGATCAAGCAAGAAGCTTGCTCAAGCCAATATGACCGAAATGGACAAAATTCCCAATGGTGTTGAGGACATAAATCTTTCTGCAGTTGTTTCCGTGGCAAACCTTGTCGAAAATCTAAAGAATGGCGGGTGGATACTGGTGCTACTCGTCACATCTGTGCCGACAAAAAGATATTCATATCTTATTCTATAGTGGACAACGGTGAACAACTTTTTATGGGCAACTCCTCAACTTCTAAAGTTGAAGGACAAGGAAAGATTATTCTAAAGATGATATCTGGAAAAGAACTCACTCTCAACAATGTGCTGCATGTATCGGACATTCGCAAGAATATAGTCTCCGGATCTCTGTTGAGTAAAAATGGGTTTAGGCTAGTGTTTGAGAGTGATAAATTTATACTTACTAAGAATGGGATGTGTGTAGAAAAATGTTACATGTTTGATGGCCTTTTCAAACTAAATTAATAACTATTGTCCCCTTTGTTATTAATAATAATACATCTTCTTCTTACTTGCTTGAGTCTTCAAATTTATGGCATGGTAGACTAGGACATGTTAATTATGGATCTTTGCATAGATTAATTAATATGGAATGTTTACCTAAATTTGACATTGATTTAAATAATAAATGTGAAATTTGCGTTGAGGAAAAATTAACTAAAACTCTTTTTCATTCAATTGAACGAAGTACGGAGCCACTTAAATTAATTCATAGTGACATTTGTGATTTTAAATCAATTCAAACTAGATGTGGGAAAAAAATATTTTATCACTTTCATAGATTATTATACTAGATATAGTTATGTTTATTGAAATCGAACCAATGATGAAACTTTGGAAACTTTCATTCAATATAAGAATGAAATTGAAAATCAACTTGGTAAGAAAATTAAAAAACTTAGAAGTGATAGAGGTGGTGAATATGAATCAGCTTTTGGTGAGTTTTGTAAAGAACATGGAATAATTCATCAAACCACCGCTCCTTACTCACCTCAGCAAAATGGAATTGCTGAAAGGAAAAATAGAACTTTAAAAGAAATGATGAATGTCATGTTAATAAATTCTGGATTACCTCAGAACTTGTAAGGGAAAGCAATACTTTCTGCTAATTATATACTTAATAAAGTACCCTGAAAGAAAGTGAATCAAACACCTTATGAAATGTGGCATGGGAAAGTACCATCCCACAAATACTTAAAAGTGTAAGGGTGTTTGGCTAAAGTGGCTATTCCTAATCCTAAAAAGACTAAGATAGGTCCTAAAACTGTTGATTGCATATTCATTGGATATGTCAAGAATAGTAGTGTATATCAGTTTTCGATTTATAAATCAGAACATTTCGAAATGCATGTAAATACTATTATTGAATCTCGGAATACATCTTTCTTTGAACATATATTTCCAAATAAGGCTGGATAGGAGATTAGTACTAATAAAAGAACTTATGATGCTATTACTAGTTATGATCAAGGACAAGATCAAGAACAAGAGCAAGAGATAGATCAAAATGAGGAAAAGGAACCTAGGCGTAGTAAACGTGCTAGAACCTCAAAATCGTTTAGTGCAGATTTTCTAACATTTTTGTTAGAAAATGAGTCTTTAACTTTTAAAGAAGCTATGTTCAGTCATGAGGCTCCTTTATGGAAAGAAGCTGTAAACAGCGAAGTTGAATCCATCCTGCAAAATCACACTTGGGAGTTGGTGGATTTACCACCAGGCTGTAAACCTCTAGGGTACAAGTGGATTTTCATAAGAAAATTGAAAGTGGATGGATCAATTGACAATACAAGGCAAGACTTGTGGTCAAAAGATATAGACAAAAAGAAGGTCTTGATTACTTTGACACATATTCACCAGTTACTAGAATAATATTCATTAAAATGCTAATTGCCATTGCATCTTTATACAATCTAGAAATTCATCAAATGGATGTTAAAATGGCTTTCTTAAATAGTGAGTTAGATGAAGAAATTTACATGGAACAACCAAAAAGATTTTCTGTTCCAGGAAAAGAAAAGAAAAGAAAAGAAAATGTGTAAACTAGTTAAATCATTATATGATTTAAAACAAGTGCCAAAGCAATGTCATGAGAAATTTGACAAGGCAATGATGTCAAATGAATTCAAAATTAATTAATGTGACAAATGTGTTTATATTAAAAACACGAGCAAGAGTTATGTTATAGTATGTCTTTATATGGATATCATAGGTAGAAATAATGACAAGATTAAAAATACTAAGAAAATGTTAAATAAATATTTTGATATGAAAGACATAGGGATTGCTGATGTAATACTTGGTATGAAAATTACCAAAACATCAGAAGGTTATACTTTGTCACAATCTCATTACATTAAGAAAATACTTGACAAATTTAACAAAGATGATGATCATCTTACTAGAATACCTGTGGATGTTAATTTGTTTCTTTCTAAAAATGTACAAGAAAGTATTTCTCAATTAGAGGATGTCCAAATTATTAGAAGCTTAATGTACTTGATAAACTACACTCGCCCGGATATAGCTTATGCAGTAAGTAAATTAAGTAGATATATGAGTAATTTATGAGTAGAACACTAGAAAGCAATTATAAGGGTTCTAAGATATCTCCAATTTACTCGTAATATTGGGCTTAATTATACTAGATATCCAATAGTACTTGAAGGATACCGTGATGCAAATTGGATATCGAATACTAGAGACTCAAAATCGACCAATGGATATGTCTTTTCCTTTGGTGGGGCGGCTGTATCTTGGAAATCTTCCAAACAGACTTACATTGCTAGGTCTACTATGGAATCAGAATTCATAGCTTTAGATAAAGATGGAAAAGAGGCAAAATGGCGTTGCCACTTCCTTGAAGATATTCTAATGTGGCCAAAATCGGTGCTTGTTATTTGCATACATTGTGATAGTAAATCAACAATAGGTAGAGTACAGAGTCATATGTATAACGGTAAGTCGCGACACATTCGTCATCGACATATTACCGTAAGACAACTACTCTCTAATGTAATTATTTCCATTAAATATGTGAAGTCTAAAGACAACATAGCGGATCCACTAACCAAAGGGTTAGAAAGAGAGTTAATTGAGAATTCATCGAGAGGAATGGGACTTAAGCCTATTAAATAAGAGTTACCACAACAACAACCCAACCTAGTTGACTGGAGATCCCAAGATCTAGGTTCAAAGGGACAACCGAGTTGTGTATGACTCATAAGGATCACTAGGGAGTCAAACTCCTATCTATTTCTATGATGAAATAGTGATGTCTGCAACATTTTAGGTTAAGTAATACTTTTAATGATTCTTATATCTAAGAATACCTAGTGGAGTATGGCAGAATACTCATCATAAGATTCACCTATGTGAGTGTGAACTAGGCCGGTTCTATGAGATTTGTGAAGGGCTACAATTCTTTAGAGCACTCATGAAAGACCAGGTTGTTCATGGCCAAAATGAACACAATACTGAGTGAGTTCTATTGTCTTGGTTTACACAAATGGTTGAACAGTTCAAGACATCATGTTCACTAGTTAGCTAGTAAATCCGATAGTGTCTCACAAAGGAAGGTTCGAAGTCAAAAATTACTTATCCTTTGCAGAATATTCCAATTTCTATACTCTCTGTATTTAGATCATGTTGTCGTATTTTCTCTCCATCAAATTCTATTCATGTGGGGGATTATTAGAATCGTGGTTTTTATAGGCTTATTTTGAGCCAAATTTGAGCCCAAATATGAGTGGGTCCCACACGTCTTTTGGGGTGGATCCAAAGAAGTGACGTGTTCCTTGCCGAATGGCGAGTCACACAGTGCAAACGGTTCGTCAAAACCATTTATGAGTGAATGAGAAGTTGACGTCATTTTCAAGTTCGTGGAATGGACAATTAAAGAATAAAATGTGGATTTCCTTATAAAGCTTGTCTCACATTGAAACTTTAAGAGAGCTTGTGTATGTATATAAGCTCTAGGTGGCAACACTTGGGTTAGGCCCCAAAGGGTACCCCAAGTTTGTAAAATGGAGGAGTTATAGACAAAGTGGGCTTTAGCCCAAACCACCACATACGCACGCTCGCCGCCATCGTCTATCCGGTCGAGCGCAGGTGCAGTTTGTGGGTCGGATTGGTTCTAACTTTAATTTTTTGGACAAAATTTGTTTAAACTTTTTCAAAGCTGAAAAATTCAATTTTTTGCCTCCTCCTGGCCGAAATTCCCTTCTAGTCCCCAACAAATTCAAACTGTCTAAACAGTTATAAAATTGCGCAGACAGATATTTAAACCGCCAGCAGATCTGTTCAAACATTTTTTACACCTGCTTAGTTTGAAGCTGCACCTATTCGGATTTGTCCAAAGGTCACCATCTATGCCTATAAATAGAGGATTCATTCCAGCAGATTTTCACAATGAAAAACATCCAAAAAAATTCTTTACTTTTCCATTTTTGCACTCTTGCATTTTTATTCTTCATTTTAGTTTTTTAGAGAAATATTTGAGAGCATAGAACATAGGGTTGGTTCATCGTACAGATTATTTGGAGTGCTACTACAATCTGTGAAGATCATTGTATCTTAGGAGATAGACGCCATTTATCCGTAAGCACTGAAGCGGGGCAAATCTGTCTTAAGGACAGAGTGTCACACACTTGACTTGATCTTTTAAATATTTATTCAGTTCGATAAATAAATTTTGTAAGTAATTTATTTTTATTTGTTTGATTTGTTTTAAGTTATTTATTTTACACAGAAGATTGTTCCAAAGTGGCACATTGAAAAACTTCAACCATATCGACACACTTGAGAAGGCATTTTTAGTAAGGGTCATACCGGGGTGCCATTTCTTAATAACAATCAATTTGCTTCCAATATAATCAAGAATGGACTTTAAAGCTTATTCATTTTTCATCTTGAATACAAAGTAGCCATTATCTAAAGTTACAACCTCTTCAAGATTTTCCTTCCACAACTTGTAAGCCCAAGTCTTCACTTGGAAGAAAGACAATTTTCTATCAATAAAATAACCCAAAAGAGCATGTTCTCATTGCTTAAACACAATTTTAGAGATTTCCAATGGGATTTGAAATTGATCGCTCTCATAACCCACCAAGTATCTCTTAAGGCTTTTAACTACTTTCTTCTTAGCAATCTTAGATTTAAATAAACCACTCTGGGGCATAAAGATAACATTAACATTATGGGAAGAAGGCTTACCCAACCCATTGGAACTATGGCTTTGGGTCATTTATGCTTTAATCTGATCGGATGAGTCCATAGCACTCGCCAACCCCTCTGCACATGACATCTGAACTTGATCATGCCCTTTTGTCTCATTGCAGTCTTGTGCATTTATGGTTGCTGTACTTCTCTTTGTTATTTTCTCAATATCCCCCATTGGTTCAAGTATGGTTGTTTTGCCCAGGTCTTGTTCTAAGGAAAAGCCATGGTAAACAGTAGAACCTACCATGGCATTGTAAGCTTCAGGGAAATCACAATAAGTCTCTTCAATGTCAAAATCATCACGTTCAAGCTCAAGTTCTAATTGTCTTTGCATATAGTCTATATTATTTTGGTTTTTATTATTGGCTTGATTTGAACTATTAGAGCCCAATTTCTTTTTCACCAAGCTAGATTGGAATTCTTTAAGTGAGATTCTAGATGAGCTACCTCTCTTGTTTCTTAATTTCTTATCCATTTTCAACAAACAGTTTGGGAAAAATAGGAAGGAATAACAATGGAAAGATTTGAAACCTTTAATACAATAGGTTGCAGCTCACTCTCTGTCTTTGCAGATCGCCAATCGGTGAATCACGGGACAAGATCACTGGAGATCGTGGATCATAGTCGCTGGAGGTGCGAGTGTAGCCTGAGAGTCGAACGAGACAACGGTGCTCGTGACTTCGTCTTTGTCTACTTCGCTCTTCTTTGCCGTTCGCGCTTTGGCGCTGTTAGTCGCTCTCCATCACCCCTCTCTGGCGATCTACACTATCTGAACTCGATCCCAAACTGGGTGATCTACATTTTCTAAACTCGATCCCAAACTGGCGATCTATGATATGTCCTCCTCCGATATCAAGCTCTCTCTCGCATCACATCCCTTCCTTGAAAATTTATTAATGTGACTCATTTTTAGAAAATTTTATTCATTTATATGTATTTTGTGTCTAATTTTATTTTGTTTTTGTATTCTTAGATTTATTAATAAAGTAGAGAGTTGTTACGGTGTGCAACCTTAAAAAAAGTACATACTGTATGCATTCCATTATAACTTGTAACTTTCGCTTTAAGGGTGCCACTGAATTCTGTAATTTTTTTCTTTTCTTTTTTGGTGTGTGCAAGACTTGATTAGACTAAAATTTTAAACTCATTTAAATTTGGATTGGGTTTGGGATGGAGAATTCTATTATAGCATGTTGTTTAGAAAATATATATCAATATTAATTTTTCAAAAATGCTTGAGACCCCTAAAGTTGGAGACCCCCATGACCCCCAAAATTATGTCAACCAATCAGGTGTTTTTATTTATTTATTTTTTTTTTTTTTCCTTTCCTTCCTAGACCAATCACAGATGAGTGGGGGTTGTGTTTTTTGGAAATCTGTGGCATTATTGTTAATTTTTATATTATTTAATTGCATAATAAACTAACAAATAATAAAAGAAGAGAAAAGTATGAATTTTCTGGCTTAAATAAATTCAAACATTTGTTAAAAGGACTCGTATATTTTACTATTAAATTTTATAAATGATATAAATTCAAATAATTATTAAAAAGTTCATAGTCATTTAATAGCCGTTTGACACAAAAAAAATAAAATAAAATAACAGTTCATATATATTATGGATGGGCTTGACATTTAGAAGTTGTTTTATGGCCAAGTTTGGAATAATTACATTAGGTTTGATATCAAATTGGATCGAGTTTGAATTAACACATATATTTTTAATTTGCTCATATTATAACATAAATCCGACATGAATCCAACTTCCCATCTATTGGTGACAAATATAAATACTCCATAGACAACAATAAACCGTAAACAATTAGTATTTACTCCAACCATGCATTTACAATTCTCACAACAATCTTCTTTAAGCTCACTTGCTTCAATCAATTATGATTTTGGTTGGCATAAAGCAAAATGGTTGTGGTTGCACATGCAATTCTCATCACATTATTGCTTCAAATCAAATTATGATTTCTATCTAGGAACATAAAGAAAAAATAATTGTTGCAACATATGATTAATTCATATCACATTTTTTTCTTTTTTTGTCTTCATTCAGCTAATATGGAATTGGGATAATATTCTTGAAATTGCAGGTACCATTGTATGTCTCTACCAAAATGGCATCCAAGCTTGCATCAATAGAGAAATCATCTTTCTTCATACCAACACCCGAAAAATATGCTCAGGCAGCAATTCGGAGAATAGGCTATGAAGCGCGATGCACTCCTTACATGACACACTCGATTCAGTGGTTCTTTGCCTCCTTACTACCAGAGTCTATTCTTGATTCGTGGCGGCTTTCCATCGGATTAAGTAGGAGAGGGAAGATCGATATACCATATTAACACTATATATAATTGAATAATCTTATATATTTCATTTTGTTGTTGTTGGAGAGAAGTATAATACAAAGTTGTCTTACTGATTATAGTCTCTTGATTATTTCAATATTTTATGAACCAAAATTTGTAATGGGTTTACCCTTTAGGGGAAATTAGTCTAAGGTCCCTCTCACATTTTTAGTAATGAAAGAGATCCACAATATTATTTTTTTATGTCTAAGGTCCCTAAACTCATGCCCGTATATCATATCAGAGAAATTTGACTCTCTCTCCTTCCGATGAAATTCTCACGCTTACACCGAATGTCTTCTCTGTTTCACTGCAAGTCGGACCCAAATCCCCCATTGTCTCCCTCAATCTCAGCTCGAATCTACCTTGATAGCTGTTTTTTACGATATGAGAGCTTTGATTTCTTCAATCAAAGCGTCGATTAGGCTTGAGACACTGTGAATTATGCTACTGATGTTGTAAGGGAGTTGGGTTTTGAGAGTAGGGTTTGTGAGGTGATTAGTGATGTGATTTAAGAAGTGGTGGTGAACGGAGGGTTTGTGGTGAAGGAAGGGAAACGGGTTTATGGATTGGCACAGTATTGGAGGAGTGTGAGTAGTGGTAGATGTAGAGAGTGTTTGGAGAAGGCGGCGGGTGAGGTGAGAAGGTATGTGCCTAGTAGGGAAGGTAGAGGGTTGAATGCTGGGTGTTATTTGAGGTATTCCACTGTGAAGTTCTTCAATGGAGGTGAGAAATTGCAAAGAAGTTCTGGTTAGTCTCTCTTTGTCTTTGTTTTTTGAATTTGATCGTATGAGAATTTGTGAGTGAATGGAGTTTGATTTTAGTGTTTTTGTTATTGAATTCTTGTGTTTGAGGTAAAACTGCTTTTGGAAATTTGAGAGAAATTCTGGACTTTCTAAAGAATTTCTTTAGGTTCAACTTAAAGAAAATTTAAATTTCTCTGGGTTCATTTTAACCAATTTTCTCTGGGTTCATTTTAACTAATTTTCTTTGAATCATAAATACACATTATTTTATGAAATCCAAAGAAATTCCCGAATACATCTTCAAAAAACCAATCATCACATAAATTTATTCCAACAACTGTTAATAAGTTAAAACAAACCAAAAATCAAATCTGTACAAGACTGGAATTACCCACTACAATATTCACCATTGATCAAATGATCCATAAATTTATGAACTAAAAAGTTCTACAAAAATCCAAAGAAATTTTCTCTGGGGTTTTTGTGAATTTCTCTCTGGTTGAAGTGAATTTCTTTGGATTGAGAGAATTTCTTTAGATTGAATTGAGTCCAGAGAAATTCTGGTAAGATTTTCTCTGTGAAGTCGAATTTTCTCTGGTGTGGATTGAATTTTTGATTGAATTTCTCTGGTTTGGACCTGAAAAATTCTCTGGTTTGGAAACCTATAGTTTGTTTGTGTATATTTCTTGGTTTCAATGCTCACCAACCATGATGTGCAATGGTTTGGTTTTGAGTAAATTTTTAGCTCATCATGAGATTATAGATGTTTGGGGTTTGAAAGATTCTGACTTGTTTGCAATATATGTTAAAAGAGTTTGAATCTAGTGAAATTTCAATTTTCTCTGCCCTGTTTGGAATTTTCTCTGTGATGTGTCTAGAGAAATTCTCTGGATCGAATTTTCTTTGGATCGATATTGAGGGACCTTAGACATTATGAAAATATCAAGTGTCCTTTATGCTATAAAATCTTAATACCAGTGACTTTAAAAAAAAATCCCCCACTCTTTATCCTAATTAATTGAATCATTAGTGTGTGACTAAAAATTTTGATGAAAATAAATTTAAAGGGTTGAATTGAATTTGGAGAGAAACGTGAAGGGTTAATAAAGTGGTACCACATTAGAAAAGTTGAGATTTAAAAATAATTATTAATGGATGATTACATTGCAATTTGATCAAAATTGTAGGATTTGGAAGTAACACCACTAAACAAAGATTTTGAGGAGTAAAGAAATTTCCTGTAATAGGTATTAATTAGCAGTTGACCCGTGTAATGCACGTGTTAATAATTTTAAAATTAAAATTAAAGTATGATTTTAGTTATTTATTTTAATAATATTGGTGCTATTATTTTATAAAATTATTACTTGAATACTTATATACATATATATTAATTTTAGTTAAATTATTTATGAATTTTGATAATTTTAGTTCTATCGTATTATAAAAATACAATTATCATATAATAATTTTGTATGATATATATTAAATTATAAAATAGTAAATAAATACTCATTTTGATATTAAAAAATAATTAAATTAGAAGAAGAATTGGTAACATAAAATTAAAAGTAATACTAACTATTTAATTTTCTTTTATATTCATTTGGAAAATAAAAATATGTAAAAATATAAATTATATACAATTTATTTAAAAAATTAAATATAAATATGTTGTAGTTTGATTATTATATAATGGTTTTATATATATATATATATATATATTAAATTATAAAATTATAAAACAAACACTCTTAATTAAATTAAAATACTAACTATATAAAAGAAATTCAATTGACTAACCAAGAAAGAATCACATAATAACATCTAAACTCAAAAAGAAAAAATAATGAAAACATCCAAACGATAGATAAAGTTAGGGCTGTTCAAAAATCCGTTCAAACCGGTAATCCGGACCGAACCAGACCGAATCATACGGTTTGGTTCGGTTCTATTAAGAATTGGTTCGGTTTGGATTAAAAAATATGAGAACCGTAAAAACGGTTCGGTTAATGGATTTTATGAAAAAACCGCGGTTTGAACCGAACCGAACCGAACCGAATTTTAAAAGATATATATATATATATATAATATCAAGTTTTATTTTTATTAATCGATTTTTATAATTTTAATGATGTTAGGATGGTATAGATATGTAATATTAAGTAATGCCTTAATATTATTAGTTTTTATCATGAGTTAAATGTAATTAGTTTGAGTAATTATTTTGCTAATATTAACAATTTATTCTTGTAAATAGAAATTTTTGGAACCGTAAACCAAACCGAAACCGAACCGTTTTTTCGGTTTGGTTCTGATCCGGTTTTACAAGTGTAACGGTCTGGTCTGGTTCTCAAAATCACAGAACCGTTAGGATCGGTTCGGTTCTTGGATTTTCTCAGAACCGAACCAATCCGGACCGTGTACACCCCTAGATAAAGCTTAGTGTGTAAAATGATTAATCATCTGTAATATGATGTCAAATTATAAAAGAACTTATTTTTCAACAATTCAAAAAGTAACTCAAGCAGTAAATCCAAACTTTAGAAGTTCCTCGAGAGTAAAATTGTTATGCAGGTTTTTCCTCTTATAAGTTGTGATTATATAAAATAATGTAAGAAATGAAATATAATTTCATATATAGAATCATTATAAAATTTAAACGACAAATTCATAATATAAAATAATATAGATTTGGTATTGGGTATAAAATAATGTATGAAAAATAAGAAGAAAAAAAAAAGACAATTTAGCATTAAAAAAAATTCTAATACCCTTGAAAGAATTAAGAAAAAAAACGTGAAATGAAAAATTAGTATTAAATTTGTATATTATTTCAATTTATCATGAAAAATATATGGAAAAGAAATATTTGTCAAATAAAGTCCATATAAAACAGATAAAGTTAGTATAATTTAAATTAGATTTAAATTTATGTAAAACTCTATATATAATTAAGAAAATATATGCTAGCGTAGTTCTCTTGAAAAAAAAAAAAAAAAAACTTTTATAATGTATCACTTAAGCATAAAAAAACACTACTTTTAATAATATATATATAATTTGGCACAAGAAATTTCCTGTGAGGAGTAAACAAAGATTTATTTGGCACAAAAAATTAATAGTAAAAAAAAGATATTAGGGATGGAGTGGGTTTGGTTTTTGTCATTTTGTCCATGAGCATTAATTGATAAATTAAAGGTAGTTTTTGCTTGAAAAAAGTAATAATTAATTAAGGAAGAGGAAAGTATCCTTTGTCTTCTCCATTTTTTGCTTGAATAATATTTGGGAATACAAAAAGATTCACCAAAAGTTTTATCGGGTCTCATTCCTCCCTTCGCATTGTAGGGATTTTTTATTTATTTATTTATTTTTAGTTCCTCCCCTCTCCTTCTTGTACCAAATGGACCACACATTAGTTTCGCTTGAGCAGTGGGGTGACTTTTTAAATTTTTGATTTTTTTAATTATTTTAGTTTAGAGTTAAAAAATTTGGTTTGAAAATGGTCTTTAATTCTTTTTTTTTTTTTGATTTTTTTAAGAGAAAAAATATAATTATTATAAATTAAATGTAATATTTTATCTTATTAGATTAAAAAGTTTATTTTGGCCAAGTTTGGCTAAACAAAATAAGTGCACTTATTTCATCTTTTTATCTTTTTTGGGTCACATCAATCAATATCTCCTCTCTACTTTTTCTACACATAATACAATAAAAGTCAAAAAGTGCACTTATTTAATCTTCCCAAACTTTTGTGACTATTTTAATCAAAAAAATTCTCGAACATAGGTGCAAGTTTAGACATTGAAGTCTCAAGATAGGTACACTATTTTTCACAACCCATTGGTTGGTCATCATGACGAGGAGTAAATAAGATGAGTCTGGATCTTCTGCCATACATTCCTGCGGTGGTTCCTGCCGTGCTATACAAAACGACGTCGTTTTGTGTTAAACGTTTTTTTTTTTTTTTTTTTAATTCAAAAAATAGATTTCCCTTGTTTCCCCCCTTTTCTCTTTCTCTGAGTCGTGTTTCCCCCATTTTCTCTTTCTCTGAGTCGTCCTTCCCCCTTTTCTCTTTCTCTGTATCGTCTTCTTCACCTTTGCACCATCTATCTGAGTCAGTGAGATAGAGGCATCGTGAGAGGCGACTGAAAAGGCGGAGTGAGGCACTGACGCGAAAGAGATGGAGGAGCAGCGCGATGGTGAGTCTAGCGGCGATGCGATGGCGGGAAGGCCACATTGCGGCGACAGCGAGGTGTATTTCATCATCTTGCTATTATATATATATATATAGATTTGTTTCAGATTTACCCATTTCAGTTTGATTCATAGAAAAATGTTATCTTGCTGTTATATATATATATGTATGTATATATGTATAGATTTGTTTCAGATTTTAACCCATTTCAGATTGATTCATAGATGGTTGTTATTGATTCACAAATTAAAATCTTAATTTGTTGGGGATTCATAGATATATATGTATATATGTATATATGGTTGTTATTGTTTGTTTCAGATTTGTTATGATATATATGTATATATGTATAGATGGTTTATTAACCCATTTCAGATTTTAATCTGTTGCCTAGGTTTAATCTATTAATTCAAATTCAGATTTTAATATTTTTTATTCAGATTAATTCAAATTTGATTCAGATTAATTCAAATTCGATTCAGATTTTAATTCAAATTGATTCAAATTTGATTCAGATTAACCCATGTTAATTCAAATTTGATTTGAATATATTTGATTCAGATTTTAATCTGTTAATTCAAATTCAGATTTTTGAAATCAATTAATTCAAATTTTTTCATATGAAATGGGTTCAGTAACTGAAATGGGTTCAGTCAGTGAAGTAAGTCAGATTTTTTCATATGAAATTTTATGTTCTATATATATAGTTAATCACATTGATCTATTTTCAGATTCATAAATTTAGTTGTGGATTCATATAATTTGCCTCCATTATATGGTTTATATATATGAATTGTAGGTAAATGTGATTTATATATATGAATGTGGTTTATATATATGAACCTACAATTAAGTATAAATGTGGTTTATTTATATGAATTGTAGGTAATGGAAGAAAATAATATTGTTGATGATTGTGGTTGGAAGCCGAAAGTGGGAATGCCATTTGACTCTGAACAAGCCGCATATGACTTTTACAATACGTATGGGGGAAAGGTGGGCTTTAGTATTAGGAAGGCCTATGCAAACAAGAACAGACAGACGAAGGAGATAACATCACGTACGTTTGTATGTTACAAAGAGGGAAGTTGGGGTATTGACAAACGAGATCCACTTGTCAAAAATCCAAGACAAGAGGTAAGATGTGGATGTGGTTGTGGTGCCCGATTTAGTATCAAGTTAGATAGAATATCAAGAAAATATATTGCTTGTGATTTTGTTGAACATCATAATCATGATCTTGTGCCTCAAGATTGCATTCATATGTTGCCATCCCAAAGAAAAATATCTACCACCCAAGCAATTGAAGTAGAATTAGCTTCACAATCTGGAATTCCTCTTAGGTCTGCTTATGAACTATTTGGTAGGGAATCTGGTGGAAGAGCATCACTTGGTTTCACCAAATTGGACCAAAAAAATTACCTAAGATCGAAGAGACAAAAAGATTTGGAATATGGGGAAGCGGGTAGTGTGTTCCATTACTTTCGTAAGAAAACTGTGGAAAATCCTTTTTTTTTTTTATGCAGTCCAATTAGATTGTGATGAGCAGATAAGTAATATATTTTGGGATGATGCTCAAATGATCATGGACTATGCTCAGTTTAGTGATGTAGTGACATTTGACACTACTTACAAACTAAATAACGAGCATAGACCTTTTGGATCATTTGTTGGATTTAATCATCATCGAGAAACAGTTATATTCGGTGCAGCGTTGATGTATGATGAGACTGCTGAATCTTTTACATGGTTGTTTCAAATTTTTTTGGAGGCAATGTCAAACAAAGCTCCGAAAACTATTTTCACAAATCAAGATGCTGCGATGGCTAAGGCCATTCCAATTGTCATGCCCGATACAAACCATCGTCTTTGTACGTGGCATTTGATGCAAAATGCTGTCAAGCATGTAAGTTCTGTTTTCGATGATGTAGAGGTAAAGGCTGTGTTTTCAAAATTTATGCATGACATTGATGATGAAGAAGAATTCCGAATACAGTGGGACCAAATGCTTGATAAGTATGATGCATTCGACAATCATTGGTTGGAGTAAACTTTTCGCGTGAAGGAGAAATGGGGATGGCCATATATTATGAATTCTTGGGCAATTGGAATGAGTACTACTCAACTTAGTGAATCCTTTAATGCATTTATGAAGGATTATTTGAATTGTGACCATAACTTGATGGAGTTCTTCAAGCATTTTGAGAGGGTGCTTTATGAGAAGAGGTATAAGGAATTGGAAGCCGAGTATAATTTGTCCCAAAAATTGCCGAGGGTTTCAATTCCAACTTTGATGTTAAAGCAAGTGGTAGAGATTTACACGAAAACAATTTTTGAGGAATTCCAAAATGAGTATGTGCAGTCCATTGAAGCATCCATTATAGGCACTACTAATGATGGTGAGAGCACCATATTCACAATAAGAACAATGGTAGATGGAAAAAAGATAAGATTGTGACAATGGATAGAGGGGGTTGTTTGAGTTGTAGTTGCAAGAAGTTTGAAGTGAAGGGCATACTATGTCGACATTGTGTCAAGGTGCTTAGAGATATATTCAATGCAACGGAACTTCCTCCACAGTATATACTCAAACGATGGACTAAAAAAGCAAGGGCTGAACGAGTGAAAGATAGACGTGGGTATGAAGTGAAGGCTGATGTCAAATTACATCAAAGTGACCGATATCGGTCATTAATGACCATGTTTAGAGCAATAGCGAGTAGAGCCGCTGAAAGTGAAGAAACTTATCAGTTGTTAGTTTCGAAAGGTGAAGAAATGAGTGTAATGGTTGAAGACAAATTAAGTCTCCACATTTGTGGTCAACTGGAGGTAACTGATTTGAGAAATTCGTCAAGCAATGCATGCCCACAGAGTGATGAAGTAGATTGTCCAATCCAAGCTAAGGGACTTAAGAAAAGAGAGTCAACTAGTAAGGGAAGAAGGAGGATCAAGAGCGGGATGGAAAAATCTATTGCAAAGAAGAAAAGGATGCAATCTATTCAGGTTTGGACATGAAAAATTGCATATGATTAAAATACGGTAGATTAATAAACTAAGACATTGATTTTATTTAGTAATGACCCACTTTCATTAAGGTTTTTCGTTGTATGTAGGGTGCCGCTGATTATACTCCCCAATGTGAATCTCAGCCTCATTTCGGCATGGGTGGTAATTCTATTCAGGTAATATTTAATAGTAATGTGGTCGTTATATGGTTAGTTTTGTGAATTAATTTCATTAAAATTGGTTTGCTTGGCAATGTAGTCGGGTGGTACTGTTTACACTTCCCAAGGTGAATCATAACCTCATTTTGTCATGGGTGGTAATTCTATTCAGGTAATATTTAATAGTAATGTGGTCTTTATATGGTTAGTTTTGTGAATTAATTTCATTTTAATTGGTTTGCTTGGCAATGTAGTCGTGTGGTACTGTTTACACTTTCCAAGGTGAATCACAACCTCATTTCGTCATGGTTGGTAAATTTATTCAGGTAATACTTAATAGTTTATATCCTTTCATTGGGTTGCTTGGCATTTAATTTTTGTTATTTTTACATTGCTTTGCCTGGCAATGCAGTCGGGTGCTGCTATTTATACTTGCCAAGGTCAATCACAATCTCGTTTCATCATGGGTAGTAATTCTAATCAGGTAATTCTAATATTTATTTGTGTGCAAGTTTTTAAGAAAATGTTAAATAATGACCATGTTTTTTAGTAGAACATTTTGTTTACATACTTTATGTTGGTGTATTTAGGATCATGGTCTTGGTGTCAA
The DNA here is from genome assembly GCA_030407325.1 of Camellia japonica. Classification (NCBI taxonomy): domain Eukaryota; kingdom Viridiplantae; phylum Streptophyta; class Magnoliopsida; order Ericales; family Theaceae; genus Camellia; species Camellia japonica. The sequence goes on from JAPPVO010000017.1 coordinate 166,935,699, forward strand.
TTTTTCTCAATCACAACCTCGTTTCGTCATGGGTATTAATTATAATAAGGTAATATCAATGTTCGATAATGTTTCTTTTGTTTTTAAAAAATTTTGGTTACATGCTTTATATTGGTTGTATTTAGGATCATCATCATGATATCTACATTTCTTTATCTCAACCTCGACCTCAAGTTGTTATGGGTGGTACAAGTGGTCCTCCTCTTACGTATGGTACATATGATGTGAGTTATAATTAGTGACATAGTTTACATTTAAAATGTAGTATACATTGTAATCAAAGTTTAATAGATGGTTTGGTCTATTGCAGGGAAATAACACGCCTCAGTCAATGCCTTCTGTGTATCCCACTCACAGATCTTTTCAGGAGTTGCTTCGAGGTACAAGTGTTGAAAACTTTGCAGTCCAACTCTCGCAAGCGTCACATAGTCCTGCTGACAGTCATGTAGATGGACATCCCCGAGAAGTTTATTTTATCTTCATTTGTTTTGGACAGATGTAATTTGTGTTGGACAGATTTATAATGATCTGGACAAATTTGGACAGTTTTCTTTTATTTTGGACAGATTTGGTGTCATGTATGTTGGATAGATTTGGGTTGTGTCATTTTGTATTGCACAGGTTTATAATGTTATGGACAGATTTGGAATGATATGGACATAATCTGGACAGACTTTTTTTATTTTGAACAGATTTGGTCTCATGAATGCTGGACAGATTTGGTTGTGTTATTTGGTGTTGCACAGGTTTATAATGTTGTGGACAGATGTGAAATAATCTGGACAGATTTCTTTTATTTTGAACAGATTTGGTCTCATGAATGTTGGACAATTTGGTTGTGTTATTTTGTGTTGCACATGTTTATAATGTTGTGGACAGATTTCTTTTATTCTAGACAGATTTTGTGTCATGAATGTTGGACAGATTTGGGTGTGTTATTTTGTGTTGCACAGGTTTATAATGTTGTGGACAGATGTGGAATAATCTGGACAGATTTCTTTTATTTTGTTGACAGATGTGGAATAATGTGGACAGATTTCTTTTAATCTGGACAGATTTCTTTTATTTGAACAGATTTCTTTTATGTTGTGGACAATTGTGTTATGTTGTGGACAAATTCAAAACATAGGTAATTTCAAAAATAGGTAATTTCAGGTAAATTCAAAATAATGAAATCTGTCCACAACATTATAAGGAAATCTGGAAATCTGTTAAGTTTTACATAGGTAAATTCAAAATAAGGAAATTTGTCCACAACATTATAAAATAATAAAATCGTCAAGCATAGGTAATTTCAGGTAATGTCATTCACAGAAACAAGAAAGAAGCGCATCACATTCGTCAAACATAGGTAATTCCATTAAGTTTTACATATCAACATTCATAGTTTAAGGTTTACAACATTCAAAACCCAAATACATTCACCAAAAAAAAAAAAAACAAAAAACCAAAAAAAATAACTAAAAGGTTACATTCACTTCAGTAGTGCTATTAGCATGGTAAAACCAATCAACACTATGGTTGTGAACATAAACAGTTTCATAGCTTCTTGGTTTGCCTCAACTCGTTCCAATCTATTTATAATTTCATTGAGTTTGTCAACATCATAATCATAGCCTCTGTCATCTTCATTCTTCATATGACTATGTTTACTTTTCCTTTGGATATTTGATGCATTCCCAGTCGAAGCCGCTCCCCACCCAAAGTACTCGCACATCCTATCTGCACACTTGAAATACAGCCTCCCTGGATTTTTCTCTGATTCTGATATGAACACTGCAGCTTTTTTTCCACAATTGCATCTTCTATTTTGCAAATATCCAGCATCAATGTTTGAACCCATTGACATGATCCTAGTAAGAGCATTTTATGATACAATCAGTCCATTACAACTTAAGACAACATTCAAACAAAGATGTAAAATAAAACACTAATCACTGATATAATAACCATTTGTCTAATAAACATTGTCATTTTCATGTTAATGTTCATTCTTAATGTAACAGTATTTATACATAGTTCATGTTCATACACATAGTTCATGTTTTGTTTAGAGGCCACCTTTAAGTTAATTACAGTTGCAAACAAAATTCATAAAAAACTACAGGGCCCAAATCTACCAAAAATACAAAACCATAAAACTAAATTAAGAGAAAATAATTCCAAGGACTCTATTTTAAGCTATCTCATATGATAATTTCAGCTTCAAATTTCTAGGAATGAAAACGAATATATGTTGGTTGAACTTTCCAGCACATCAGTTTTTACTCCACTACCTAATTAAGCCAACATTAACACAATAATGCCTTTTGAAATTATCCAACTGCACATTCCAAATAAAAAATTCAGTCTATAGAGCTGAATGTATAGTCATAATGCCATCTATCTCAGGAAATATTGTTACATATACAATTATGTATGCATTTTGAAAGTAAGGTCACCTGGTTGTTATGAATCTTGATAAAGAACTTAAAGTGAAATAAATGCACCAGACCAGTTGTTAAATTCAAAAGTCATTATAGTCACATTTGCAGCAATGTCATGCATAGTTGAAAATAACATCTTCCTTACATACTTAGTAAATTGTCAAAACATTTACCCCCATACAGAAGGCATAATTAGATCAAGTAGCAAATTGAAATTACTTAATTTGTGAAGATGACAGGTTAAACCAAACCCACTTCAGATACTAAAAAAGAAAAAAAGCAAGCAAGCCAAAAAATCTCTGAAGAAACACCTTATCGAGATGTAATTTCAATTGAATACAACAGTCTCTCAAAACAGGGTTATGTCACAATTGAATTTGAACTAAAAATTGAGAACGCAAAGATTAAAACACTGAATGAATCAAACCCATTATTAGAAACATACAATTTAGTAAATTTACAATGAACCAACATAAAGAAATTAATTACAAAAAAAAAAAAAAAAACCAGAACTACTACTTACTGAGAGGAAGAATAGGAGCATAAATTAGGGGAAACAGAAATTTCAAAGGGGACCTTTGTTTGTTTCCTAGCAGCAGCCTGCCTTGGAAAATAAATTTATACATCAATCTGGCCTTCCTTAATCTGGGTTCCTTAATCTGGACTCAACCATTCATAGTTCTGAAAATGAATAATTGAGTCCTGAATTTGGTCTGGCAACCTCAAAACATTGAACAAAAAATTAAAGGATTTTATATTCCACATCTCACCATTTCTCATTATTCAGCAGTCAAATGGTGAGTAATGTCATTATTCCAATAAATTGGGAATAAAACACAAACAAAAATTGAACATATTAATTGGGAATAAATTCGGAATAACACAAACACAAACATTTATTGGCAACAAAATTGGGAATAAATTCGGAATAACAAACACAAAATTTGTTTCAACAACAAATCAAAATGAGAATGAAAACGAACGGACCTCGTCGCCGTCGTTTCGCCGTCGTCGCCGTTGTTTCCCCTCGCCTCACCGCTGCCTCTCCTCTCCTCGTCGTTTTGCCTCTTTTCTCTATTCGTCTCACTAGGGTTCTCTTTGAGTTCTGAAGCAACATATAAGAAATGAGAGGAAAAAAAAAAAAAGGGGGTCAAAAACGACGTCGTTTTTGAGCACGGCAGGAACCACCGCAAGAATGTATGGCAGAAGATCCGGACTCAAATAAGATGGTTAAGGATACATTGAAAAGCAACAAGCGTACTTTAATTTCTTATATAAACAGAAAATTGATTCCACGCTTTAGCCTCTGTTTAGGAAGTGGGTTGGCTTTTTAATTTTTTGGCTTTTTAATTATTTTAGCCTGGGTTAAAAAATTTAGTTTGGGAAGGACTTTTTAGTTTTTTGACTTTTTTGACTTTTTTTGTGAGAGAAGAGTGTAATGATTATTGATTGGATGTGATGTTTTGTTTATTGTAACTAAAATAGCCTATTTTGTCTTTTGTGGTTATTTTAGCCACAAACCAACTTGCCAAACATATATATGTATATGAAGAAATTTATTGCATATTCTTACAAAAAATACATAGTATAAGAAAGTTATGATTTTATGTGATGTAAGTTATAAATATTTGTAGTGTGTTAGAAACTTCAATTTTATTCCAAAGTAGGCAACCAATCGAAAATTAAATATTTAATATTTGTAGTGTGTTAGAAACTTCAATTTTATTCTAAAGTACGCAAGCAATGGAGGATTAAATATTTTTGGATCACTGGATTAAAAAATTTAACGCAATGGAAGTTAAAATATTTTTTCAGTCACTGAACTATTCATTTTTATGACATAGAAGAAAAAAAAGGCTCTCTTAGTGCTCGTTTGGCAATGACTTTTTTAATTGATTTTTTAACTTTTTAAACTTTTTTAGCCTGAGCCTCCGTTTGGGAAGTGGGTTGACTTTTTGACTTTTTGACTTTTTTTGTTATTTTAGCCTGGGCCTAAAAAGCCTGGTTTGGGAAGGGTTTTTTGGCCTTTTTGACTTTTTGACCTTTTGATGAGGTGTCTTCATGGTGAATGACCAAACTACCCTTGAAGTGATTTTTTATATTTTTACTCTTTGCCATACATCCTCCACGTCAGCATCATGGGTGCGGATTTTTTTTTTTTTTGGGGGGGGGATTAGGCGTATTTTTGTGGTTTTTTTTTAAAAAATTTATGTTTTTGTCATTTCTCTTTTTGTATACATTAATTTGTTCTTTTTCTTTAATTTACGTTTTTGTCTTATTTATTTTTATTGGTATACAATAATTTGTTTTTATTTTTCAAAAATGGGTTTCCATGTTTTTATTTATTTGTAAATTACGTGGCAAATGGTAATTTCTGTTTTTATTTATTTTATTTTTTTTGGATGAGTCATATTTTTTTGGTTCTTTTTTTTAAATTTACGCTTTTGTCATTTTTATTTTTATTTGTATACATTAATTTGTTTTTATTTTTCAAAAATGGTGTTTCATGTGTTTTTATATTTTTAAATTACGTGACAAATGCTAATTTCTGTTTTTATTTTTATTTTTTTGGATGAGGCGTATTTTTGATGTTCTTTTTCTTTTAATTTACGTTTTTCTCATTTTTATTTTTATTTGTATGCATTAATTTGTTTTATTTTTCAAAAATGATTTTTCATGTGTTTTATTTATTTTAAAATTACGTGACAACTGCTAATTTCTGTTTTTAAATTTATTATTATTTCTTTTTTGGTTGGATGAGACGTATTTTTGTGGTTCTTTTTTTTTTCATTTACGTTTTTGTCATTTTTTTTTATTGTTTTCAATTTGCATTTTTCTTTTTTTGGGTTTGGAAAAAGCTTTTTTATGTTTTGTGTTTTTTTAACATGACGTTGAAAATGTAAATTTGGGTGTTATGTTGTTGTCTTCTTTTATATATATATATATATATATTAATTTGTTTTTTTTTTTTGGAAAAGGCTTTTTCAGTTTTTTTTTTTTTTGAAATGACGTGGAAACTACTAATTTCGGTTTCATTTTATTGACTTTTTATTTTGTTTAATTTTTTTTTTGAAAAGGTTTTTTCTTGTTTTTTAATTTTAAATGACGTTGACAATGCTTATTTCAGTTTCATTTTAATGTGTTTTTTTGTTGTTGTTGTTGTTGTTTTTATTTGTTTTTTTTGTTGGAAAATGCTTTATTATGTTTTTTTTTTTTTTTTTCAAATGACCTGAAAAATGATAATTTCGGTTTTTTTTTTTTTTGTTTTTTTGTTTGAATTTGTTTTTTGTTTTTGGAAAAGGATTTTTTATGTTTTTTTTAAATGACGTGGAAAATGCTAATTTTTGGATGAGGCGTATTTTTGTGGTTTTTTTTTTTTCCATTTACATTTTTGTCAGTTTTTTTTAATTTATTTGTATACATTAATTTGTTTTTATTTTTCAAAAATGGGTTTTCATGTGTTTTATTTTTTTTTAAATTACATGGCAAATGCTAATTTCTGTTTTTAATTTTTTTTTTCTGGATGAGGCGTATTTTTGTGGTTCTTTTTTTTTTAAATTTACGTTATTGTCATTTTTATTTTTATACATTAATTTGTTTTTATTTGTGGTTTTTCATGTGGGGGTAGTTTGGTAAATTTACCTTGAAGTGGGTTGTTGTCAATCAATTGCAGTGGCTTTTGTCTCCATTTGGCTACTATAGCCTCTTTTGTCCCGTAGTGACTAAAATAGCCCCAAAATACATTGTCAAACGGTGCCTGAGACTTTTTTAATCATTTGATATTCTTGTTTGACTTTTTTGGCTTTATGGCTTTGGAATGGTATATTTCTTTTGTCTTTTTGCTTATTTTGTCATTTTGTGATTTTTTGACTTTTTTTTAGTCCATTTGTGATTTTTTTGTCCAAAACGTTTACCAAACAACCCCTTAATATCATGAAAGGTAAAATATATTAGGATGGGTTTGGCTCTCCCGTGTTGGTCATTTTAATTTGAGAGAAAGTTAGAGTTGATAGACTTATTTTGAAATCAATTTTGGTGATTTAAATCGTTTACTTTTTAAAATTCATTAAATAAAATATTCATATAAAAAATCAAGATTGAACATCCGTAACCATACGAACAATGGTAGAGAACCACAAAAAGTGTGGCTCAAATGGTTCAAAACTGCCAAAACGACGTCATTTTGGGCGTAAAACGACGCAAAACGACGTCGTTTTGGCAGTTTTGAGCCATTTGAGCCACACTTTTTGTGGCCCTCAAACATTTTTCGTAACGATATATTTAAATTAAATTTGTATTATAAAAAATGAATAACTATTCTTAAAATTATATTTATCATCAATTTTTTAAAAACAAATACAATTCAAACATATAACTACAGATATTCAATCATTTTAATTTTTTATATGAATATTTTACCTAACAAGTCCTAAAAAGTAAATTGTATCATTTGACGGCGCATTTTATTACTATGCTAAATGTCTTTTTAGGGCACTGAAAAGAGAATAAATAAATAAAAATAAAAAATAAATCCATTTTGGGCCTGTTACACCACTAATTAAAACAAAGTTTGGACTTTATTTTAGAAAATACTTTGGACTTTTCCAAAGATTCATTGCTGAATATTTATAAGCATGTTGTTAACAACGTTTTTAAGGCATATATTAAAAGGAATTGGGATGATATTCTTGAAATTGCAGGTACCACTGTATGTCTCTACCAAAATGGCATCCAAGCTTGCATCAATAGAGAAATCATCTTTCTTCATACCGACACCCAAGAAATATGCTCACGCAGCAATTCGGAGAATAGGCTATAGCTATGAAGCGCGATGCACTCCTTACATGACACACTTGATTCAGTGGTTCTTCGCCTCCTTACTACCAGAGTCCATTCTTGATTCGTGGCGGCTTTCCATCCGATTAAGTAGGAGAGCGAAGATCGATATATCATATTAACACTATATATATTTGAATAATCTTATATATTTCATTTTGTTGTTGTTGGAGAGAAGTATAATATAAAGTTGTCTTAGTGATTGTAGTCTCTTGATTGTTTCCATATGTTATTAACCAAAATTTGTAATGGATTTACCCATTGTCCTAATTAATTGAATCATTAGTGTGTGACTAAAAATTTTGATGAAAATAAATTTAAAGGATTGAATTGAATTTGGAGAGAAACGGGAAGGGTTAAAGTGGTACCATATTAGAAAATTTCAGATTTAAAAATAATTATTAATGGATGATTACATTGCAATTTGATCAAAATTAATGGATGATTACATTGCAATTTGATCAAAATTGTAGGATTTGGAAGTAACGCCACTAAACAAAGATTTTGAGGAGTAAAGAAATTTTCGGTAATAGATATTAACTAGCGGTTGACCCATCCAATGCACGTGTTAATTTATTTTATTTTTTTTTTAAATATTTGATGGTACAATTTGTGTTATAAAAAAAATAATTTTAAAATTAAAGTATAATATTAATTATTTATTTTGACAATATTGGTGCTAACGTTTTATAAAATTATTACTTGAATACTTATATATATGTATATATTAATTTTAGTTAAATTATTTGTGTATTTCGATAATTTTAGTTCTATCGTATTATAAAAGTGTAATTATCATACAATAATTTTGTATTATATATATTAAATTATAAAATAGTAAAATAAATACTCATTTTGGTATTAAATAATAATTAAATTAGAAGAAGAATTAGTAACATAAAATTAAAATTAATTCTAACTATTTAATTTTCTTTTATATTCATTTGGAAAATAAAAATATGTAAAAATAGAAATTATATAAAATTTATTAAAAAATTTAAATATAAATATGTTGTAGATGGATTATCTTATATATAAATTAAATTATAAAATTGTAAAATAAATACTCTTAATTAAATTAAAATATCAACTATATAAAAGAAATTCAACAACGACTAATCAAGAAAAATCACATAACAACATCTAAACTCAAAAATAAAAAATAATGAAAACATCCAAACAATACATCTCAGCGTGTGAAGTGATTAATCATCTGTAATATGATGTCAAAACATAAAAAAACTTCTTGTTCAACAATTCAAAAAGTAACTCAAGTAGTAAATCCAAACTTTAGAAGTTCCTTGAGAGTGTCATTGTTGTGCAAGTTTTTCCTCTTTTGAGTTGTGATTATAAAAACTAATATAAAAATGAAGTATAATTTCATTTATATAATCACTAAAAAATTTAAACGATAAATCCATAATATAAAATAATATAGAATTGGTATTAGGTATAGAATAATGTAGGGAAAATAAGAAGGAAAAAAAGGGGAGAGGGGAAATTTAGCATTAAAAAAAAAATTTCTAATACGCTTGACAAAATTAAGGAAAAAAAAACGTGAAACGCAAAATTGGTATTGGATGTGGTTTAGGGATGGCAATGAAGGGCAATAGGACGGATATTAATTCTCCATCCCTATTCCCCTATTATAAATTTTCCCCATTTTCCATCCCCTAATGGGTTTGGATTTTCTCTAACCCACAACTTGACCCTTTTTTAAATAAAAAAAAAAAGATTCACAACCAAAACTAAATATATATTTTATTATATTTTATTTTTTTAGCTCAACAACAAAATCAAATACATATTAATTAAAATCCGGTAACAAGCTGTAATTTATAATTTTTTTCTCCCGAATTTTAGTAATGGTTGATGAGAATACCACATTAAAGTACAAATTAAAATATGAGCATTAATTGCTACCATTAGAAGATGAACAGCCAAAGGAAAGAAAAATGTTTGGGCCCTAATTTTTGTGGCTCAAATGGTTTAGAATTGTCAAAATGACGTCGTTTTAACAATTTTGATGTTGTTTTGTACTCAAAACGACGTCATTTTGGCAAATTCGAGCCATTTGAGCCACAAAAATTAGGACCCTCTACCATTGCTGCAAAGGAAATGCATATGAAAGTTCATTCAGGTTAAAAATTGTAATTTATTATAGTATAAATTAAATAATGAAATAAATAAAATTTAAAAAAAAAAAAACCGTTTAGCTTCATTTCTGGCCACAAATTTTTTTATGTTTTTTAGGCCAAGTTTGGCAAGTTCATAAAAAGTCAAAAAGTTATTCAAAAAATTATCATTATTCACCAAAAGTCAAAAATTACGGCTGCACAACTCCCAATCCTAATTTTTCCCTACACACTAATTTATACAATTTTTTAATACATATTTTTTCATAAAAAATCAAAAAGTTAATCCAAACATCCATATTTTTTTCCTCAATTTTTTAGTCCAAAAAGACAAAAAGTGCACTTATTTAGGACACTTCAAACAACCCCTATTTTCAGAAACTGATAGTTTAGCAAAAATTTAAATCAGAAAAAATAGAATTTCCATAGACGTAACAACTTGAACTCCATATAGAAAGAATGAGAGAGAAGAGAGAGAAAGAGAATGAGAGCAAACATGCTACCACAGATATGTAATCGTAGAGAAGCAATTTCTCATCTTTGGAGTAATAATTAGTGCTAGAAAATGGCTTTGGAGGCTTTAGAAAAACCTTATTTTTTGCTAATTAAGGTGAGACTCATGCATATTTTTAACGTTTCTAATTGAGATCATGTTTAATGTCGCATAGTAAATAATATCGTGTATTTGGTTGCTCAAAACTATTTCTAGATGAATGAGAATTCAACGCACATTTTCGGGTTCGTGGAAATGGTTTTAGGTGAGTTTCCTACACATTTGTGAAATGTGCTTGTCCCACATTGGAAAGGCTTAAAGATTTGCATGGGTTTATATACTCTATCTTGGGATACTTGGGATGGGCCCCAAGGAGTACCTAAGTTTGTGGAAGAGTGAGGTTATGGGTAAAGTGGGTTAGACCCATTGAACTCAAAATAAAAACAACGCACGTAGTCCGGGCAAGCTGGGCTTGGGCGCGGGTGCATGGTGTGAGGTTGGGTTGGACTTAACCGGCTCAACACTTATCTTTTTTGGGTCAAAAACATTTGTAATTTATTTATTTATTTTTAATTTTGGTTTCAAAATTCAAAATGAATTGGTTCAATTTTTTTCCTTCACCCAAACACATCCAAACAGGTTCATAAGGTCCACATTCGAATAGGTTCAAAGAGTCTAACTGAACAGATCTGTTTCTGTTCTGAACAGATCTGTTCCTGTTTCGAATAGGTTTTTCCTGTTAGTATCTGTTCGGAAAAGCCACCATTTCTCCTATGTCATTCTAGCAATTCTTGGGATCTAATTTTTCCCTTAGATTTTCGTCATTCTTCTTCTCTTTCCATCTTCATGTTTTCTACATCTATTCTACATTTATTTTTAGGATGAAAAATAGAGAGTCACAGTAGAGTTTTGTTTCGCCAGACTTGATTTTGTAGTGCTGCAAATCAAGTGTTAGTCGTTGCATCCTAAGAAGTAGACGCCGGTAAATCTCGAGACGCCGGTAAATCTCGAAACACCGGAGCGAGGCGAAATCTACTTTAAGGAGATTGTGTCCAACACAAGCCTCGACTTATAATTTCTGTAAGCAAGTAATTCGGAACTTAATTTATTAAATTATTTTCTGAATTATTTTATTTTGTTGTTTATTTTATTTATACATTTAATTTACACACACACACACCTACTATGGGGTTTAACAATCTTAAAGTAGATATTTGTTTTTTTAACTTGTGTGTTTGACAGACGAATATTTTGTTTCGGGAAATTAAATAATAGTCATATACTGTTTAATTTCTTAAATAGTAGTAATATACTGTTTAATAATTTCTTTGATAACATAGTAGTCATATACTATTTATCATTGGAATTTTGTTACAAAATATTATTCTGTATATTTTGTGCGTAAAATCTTTCTTGTATAAATTTCTTATTGTTGTATTATTATTTCGTTAGAAATATGACAACTAAAATAAACAGTACTGAGACTGTTATTACTTTGACCCCCACACCTGTTGTGCTAGTGATGACTCCGGTAGTACCGGTAAATCATAGGGAGAAGCCAGAAAAATTTAATGGAAATGATTTTAAAAGATGGCAACAAAAGATGATGTTTTATCTTACGACATTTAAATTGGCTCACTTCACTCATGAAAAAGCTTCGGTACTGAACGAAGGAGAAATTGACTGACAAGTGGTTGTCGCAGTCGATGCATGAAAACATAGTGATTTTTTGTGTCAGAATTATATCCTCAATGGGTTGGACAATACATTGTACAATGTGTATAGTGTTAAAAGCACTGCAAAAGAATTGTGAGAATATTTCGATCATAAATGTAAGACAGAGGATACCGGTACAAAGAAATTTCTTATCAGCCATTTTTTGGATTTTAAGATGATAGATTCCAAGACGGTTATTAACCAGGTTCAAGATCTCCAGTTAATCCTCCATGACATATATGCGGAATGGATGATTCTCAGTGAATCTTTCCAAGTAGCGACAATCATTGAAAAATTGCCACTATCCTGAAAAGAATTCAAGAATTATCTAAAGTATAAGCCCAAGGAGATGAAATTAGAGGAACTGGTAATGCAACTCAGAATTGAGGAAGACAACCGTGGTTTCGACAAGAAGTTAGGAAACCATATCATGCAGGCTAAAGAAAATGTTGTAGAATATGGACAAGGGTCAAAGTTCAACAATAAGAAGTGGAAGCATGATGGCAATGGTCCCAAACAAGGATCCACTAATAAGATCAACAAAGGGATCAACAACGGGTTCAACGAGAGGTTCAAAGGCAAGTGTTTTATGTGTGGCAAAGATGGACATCGCGCTAAGGATTATCATGTTCGTAAAGACGGAGGGAGTTCAAGCAAAAAGCCAGCACAAGCTAACACAGCCGAGGATTTTTATCTTTCCGATGGAGTAGCAGACATCAATCTTGCTGCAGTAGTCTCTGAGGCAAAGTTGGTGGGCAATCCCAAGGAGTGGTGGGTGGATGCTAGAGCAACCCACCATATCTGTGCAGACAAGAAGATGTTCATAACCTACAAAGTGGTGGAAAGTGGGGAACAACTTTTTATTGGAAACTCCTCCATATCAACTGTAGAAAGAAAAAGAAAGATCACGTTGAAAATGACCTCGAGAAAAGAACCCACTCTTAATAATGTACTCCATGTGCCAGAGATTCGCAAAAATTTGATTTCTGGGTCATTGTTGATCAAGAATGAGTTTAGATTAGTCTTTGAATCTGATAAGGTTGTACTCTCCAAGAGTAGAATGTATGTGGGGCGAGGTTATATGAGTAATGGGCCTTTTAACCTCAACGTAATAACTGTTGTACCAAATTTGGCTATTAATAATAAGAACACATCTTCTCTTTATATTATTGAATCTTCTTTTTTATGGCATGGTAGATTAGGACATGTTAATTTTAATTCTCTGTGTAGACTTGTTTCTTTAGAATGTTTGTCAAACTTAAAGTTTGATCGTAATCATAAATGTGAGCTTTATATTGAGACAAAACTCACTAAGGCATTATTTTATAAAGTAGAAAGAAGTACTGAACCTCTAAGTTTAATTCACACAGATATCTGTGATTTAAAATTTGTTCAAACTAGAGGAGGTAAGAAGTACTTTATTACTTTTATTGATGATTGCACTCGATATTGTTATGTTTACTTATTGAGAAGTAAAGATGAAGCCTTAGAAGCTTTTAAGCAATATAAACTTGAGGTTGAAAATCAACTTGGCAAAACTATTAAGATAGTAAGGAGTAACAAAGGTGATGAGTATGATGCACCATTTGAGGAATTTTGTTTTGAACATTGTATTATTCACCAAACCATTGCACCCTATTCTTCTTAGTCAAATGGAGTTTTTGAGAGAAAGAATCGAACTCTTAAAGAGATGATGAATGTCATGTTGATTAGTTCAGGGTTACCTCAGAACTTGTGGAATGAGGCAATTTTGTCTACTAACTTTATCCTTAACAGGGTACCCTACAAGAAAATTAAAATTTATCCTTAATTTTATCCTGAATTATGAAAATGTCGACGACCTACCTACAATTACCTCAAAGTTTGGGGGTATTTGGCCAAGGTAGCAGTCCCTAGTTTCAAAACGACTAAGATAGGACCAAACAACCATTGATTGGTTGCAAATAATAGTAGTGCATACAGATTTTTAGTTCATAGATCTGAAAATCCAGATATGCATGTAAACACTATTATTGAGTCGAGGAATGCGTCGTTTTTAAAACATATTTTTCCTTGCAAGGAAACTAAAGAGACAAATTCAAATAAAAGAACTTTTGATACTGCTATGGATGGCAATGAAGACCACAATGATAAAGAAGCAATGAACCTAGACGTAGTAAGAAGGCTAGGATCTCTAAATCATTTGGTCTAGATTTTCTGACATACCTATTAGAAAATGAGCCTTAAAACTTCAACAAAGCAATGTCAAGTCCTGAAGCTCTATTGTGGAAAACGACTGTGAATAGTGAAATTGAATAAATTTTGCAAAATCATACTTAGGAACTGGTGGATCTTCCACCAAGGTGTAAACCTCTTGGATATATGTGGATATTTAAGAGAAAAATGAAAGCAGATGGCTCAATAGATAAATATAAGGTTAGGATTGTTGTTAAGGGATACAAGCAAAATGAAGGCCTTGATTATTTTGACACCTATTCACCAGTGACAAGAATAACATCTATTCGCATGCTAATTGTGATTGTAGCTTTGTATAATCTGGAGATACATCAAATAGATGTTAAAACGGCCTTTTTGAATGGCGAGTTAGATGAGAAAATCTATATGGAACAATCAAAAGGGTTTCAAGTTCCTGGCCAAGAGAAAAAAGTTTGTAAACTTGTCAAATCCCTTTTATGGATTAAAACAAGCTCCAAAACAATGACATGAAAAACTTGATCACACTATGCTTTTGGATGGTTTTAAGATAAACGAATGTGACATATGCGTCTATGTTAAAAGCACAGACAAAGGTTGTGTCATAGTTTGTCTTTATGTGGATGACATGCTCATTATTGGAAGCGATAATGACATCATTAAATCCACAAGGAAAATGTTAAACAAAAAAGTTTGACACGAAAGATCTGAGAGTAGTAGATGTAATTCTAAGAATAAAAATTACTAGAACATCTGAAGGATATACTTTATCTCAATCTCATTATGTTGAGAAGATTTTGGAGAAATTTGGAAAGTATGACGACTGTCCTGCTAATGTAACAACCCGAAATTTAAGTTGTCTCTTAAATGTTATATTAATATTATTTAATAATAAAAAATAATATAAATATATGGAATAATATATCTCATTACATAGCTATATGTGCTAAAGATATAATTGAATTTGGCCTTGGTTTATTGAAATAAGATGAGTATATTTTACTTGAAGGCCAAGGCACAACAATTAATTGTGCAAATTGTTGGCGAGAGAAAAGCGAGCCAGCTGTGCTGCCTAACACTAAGAGGGGTGAGTCATTAATTGGAAGGAATCATTACATGGGTGATTCATCACCCAGGTCATGTATATATATATAGGGGGGTTGTGTGAAGTAAGGCAAAAAAAAAAAAAAAAGGGGAGATTAGTGAAAGAATAAGTAAAGAAAGAAGCCTCAAAAAGTCAAAGAAAATAGAAAGGAATAGTAGGAATTAATATTAAGGTGAGTAATGTTATACCTTGAGTCACCATCATATATTTTATGTATGTTTTGAGTTACCACGAATTATTTTATATAATTTATGTTTTATTGTTATGTTAATGTTTCAATTACGTGGATTATTTTCTGAACCCTATTTGCTTAAAATAAAACTCGTGGATATGTTTGTTTAACTTTTAATAATTATTTGACTATGATTATATAAATATTTATTTTTGGTAAGTTCCACCATGGGAGTCCCACGCCTAGGGGACTTAAATAACCATTGGCCCTCTGATTAGTCACTTTGTGACCCTCTGTCTGTCATAGATCCACTGACTCTCTGATTTCTGGTGTAGAGCAAAGTGTTGTATGGAGCTAAGTGCTACACTATTGTGGAAGCCACCTCTAGAGTTCGTACGAGCCACCTCTTAAATCCTATTCTGGTGTGGAGCAAAGTGTTGTACGGAGCTAAGTGCTACACTATTGAGGGAGCCACTTCTGGAGTTCGTACGAGCCATCTTTTGAGTCCATACATCTGTTCTGTTCCGTTCTGTATCGTGATTATGATTATTTTGTCTATATGATTTATGTATTATATGTCAAATGATCTCTATATTATATACTCTGTATTTTAATATCAAGCTTTGTTTAGCCAATAATTATCCATGGTGAATTTTATGCCCTTATGCTTTTAGTATAATATTTCTCACTCTGCCATGTACTTATAGCTGTTTACCAATTTTCAGGAAACAATGCAAATCAGAAATAACTTTTGGAGAGTCTTAGGCGCGGGGCTGCGGAATAGACACACACAACACTTTTATAGTATTTAAAATTTTATTCTTCATATGTAAATATCGACCTTTTTGGTTAATAAATTTTATTATAAAAATAGAAGCTCCAATGATTATTTTGGTACCCTCACTTAAATATTTTTTTTGCTTGCGTTTAGTAATTTGTTTAAGAATTGGCCGGAGATAACTTCAGTTACTGGCCATCACGATGCTTAACCCTTGGGTACGGGGAGTGGGTCGAGATAGCTAAAACACCTATTGACATTAGTCTTCATTTGTCAAAAAATACAGATGCAGTCATATCACAATTAGAGTACTCTCGAATAATCGGAAGCTTGATGTACTTAATGAATTGCATTAGGCCATATATAGCCTATGTTATAAGCAAATTGAGTAGGTACACAAGTAATCGAAGGTCCGATCATTGGAAAGCGATAATTAGGGTACTTAGGTATCTAAGATATACCCGGAATTATGGCTTAAAATATATCAAATATCCAGCAGTACTCGAGGGGTACAGCGATGCAAATTAGATATCGGATACTGAAGACTCAAATTTCACTAGAGGATACATCTTTATCCTAGGAGGTGTTGCAGTCTCTTGAAAATCCTCCAAGCATACATGCATAGCAAGGTCAATAATGGAATCTGAGTTTATCGCATTAGATAAAATAGGAGAAGAAGCAAAATCGCTTCATGATTTCTTAGAAGACATTCCACTGTGGCCTAAACCTGTGCCAGCTATATGCATTTACTGTAATAGTGAAGCAGCAATAGGACGGGCACAGAATCATATGTATAACGGGTAAGTCTCGACACATTCGTCGGAGACATAATACTGTTAGACATTTGCTCTCACATAAAATAATATCTATAGAATATATAAAGTCATGGAGAATATTGCGGATTCATTGACTAAAGGGCTAGCCAGAGAGCAAGTGTATCATTTATCGAGGGGAATGGGATTAAAGCCTATTACTTAAAAGTCACCATAATGGCAACCCGACCTAGTTGGCTGGAGATCCCGAGATCTAGGTTCAAAGGGACAACCGAAATATGGATGACTTCGCGTATCACTAAGGAGGTTTTCTCTTACCCATTTCTATGATAAGAAGAGTGATACCTGCAGCGTTAGTAGGATAAGCTTTGCTTTTAATAACTCTTATAGCTTGGGCATCTAAGTGGGGTAGAGTAGGATACTCTTAATAAGAAGTCACCTATACAAGTGTGAAATGGGTCGGTTCTGTGAGAATTGAGAAGGCTAAATTCTCTAGAACACTTATGAATTACCAGGTGTTGTTCAGGGCCAAAATGAACAAAACCGAAAGAACCAAACTGTGTCTACGGATACACTATGTGTAGTCTATTGTCTTGGCTTACACAAACAGCTGAATAGTTCAAGGCATCGCGTCCACTGATTAACCAATAATTCCAATAGGCTTTCACTAAAGGAGGTTCAAAGCCAAAAGCTACCTATCTCGATATGGTGTATATTTTTAATGTACTCTTTCTTTGTTTGCATTTTGTTACATATCCATTATCGTGAATTCCATTCACGTGGGGAATTGTTAGAAAATGGCTTTGGAAGCTTTGGAAAAATCTTGTTTTTTGCTAACTTTGAGCATTAATTAAGGTAGGACCCATGTGTTATTTTTAACATTTCTAATTAGGTTCATGTTTAATGTCGCGTAGTGAATAACATCGTGTTTTTAGTTGCTTAAAATCATTTTCAGATGAATGAGAATTCAACACGCATTTTCGGGTTTGTGGAAATGGCTTTAGGTGGGTTTCCTACACATTTGTAAAATGTGCTTGTCCCACATTGGAAAGGCTTAAGGATTTGTGTAGGTTTATATACTCTAACTTGGGATACTTGGGATAGGCCCCAAGGGATACCCAAGTTTGTGGAAGAGTGAGGTTATGAGTAAAATGAGCTAGACCCATTGGACCCAAAACAAAAACCACACGCGCGCGCCGTCCGTCCGGTCAGTCAAGCGGGCTGGGCTAGGCCTGGGCTTGGGCGCGGATGCATGGTATTAGGTGTGAGGTTGGGTTGGGAAAAACATTTGTAATTTATTTATTTAATTTTAACTTTGCTTTCAAAATTCAAAATAAATTGGTCTAGTTTTTTTTCCTTCACCCAAACACATCCGAACAGGTTCAGAAAGTCCACCCGAACAGATATGTTTCTGTTTTGAACAGATCTGTTCCTGATCCGAATAGGTTTCCTGTTGGTACCTGTTCGAAAAAGCCATCATTTCTCCTATATAAAGCCTGCCATTCTAGTAATTCTTGGGATCTAATTTTTTCCTTAGATTTTCGTCATTCTTCTTCCTTTTTGCATCTATTCTGCATTTATTTTTAGGAAGAAAATGAAAGAGTCACGCAAAGTTTTGGTTCGCCAGACTTGATTTTGTAGTGCTGCAAATCAAGTGTTAGTCGTTTCATCCTAGAAAGTAGACGCCGGTAAATCTCAAAGTACCGGAGCGAGGGCGAAATCTAGTTTAAGGAGCTTGTGTCCAACACAAGTCTCGACTTATAATTTCTGTAAGCAAGTAATTTAGAATTTAATTTATTAAATTATTTTCTGAATTATTTTATTTTGTTGTTTATTTTATTTATACATTTAATTTACACATACACACCCCCACTATGGGGTATGACAATAAGTTCTAAGAGGAACCACATTATCATGTTTGACTCTACCTAGAAGCTCTATTTGGGTTTCAAATTCCTTCTTAGTAACATCTTTGAGCCTTTTCACATTATCCTCTTTGATTCTACTTGATCCAGGTTCCATTTGGGTTCAGCAACATCTTTGAGCCTTTTCACCACCACCGAAGTCCCTTCTTCCAGCACTGCTTTGTACGATGTCCCTACACTCCCTTTTCCCAACACATCCACCGAAGCCCTCAATAGAATGAGAACCCTAGTTGTACATATGGGAAAAATGAGCAGGTACCCATCCCCGATAGATATTTAAAGAACACCACTTACCCAATCCAACAGGCAAGAAAAAAGAAATTTCATATATTTGGGTCGGGTCTCCATAGGTATTCATAGGGTAGGTTATCCATTGCCATCCCTATGTGGATTATTTTAATTTACTATGAAAAATATATGGAAAAAAAATATTTGTCAAATAGAATCCATATAAAATAAGTAAAGTTAGTATAATTTAAATTAGATTTAGATTTGTGTAGAATTTTATATGTAATTAAAAATATATATGCTGACGTGGCTCTCTTAAAAATTAAAATTTAAAAAAAAACTTATAATGTGTCACCTAAGTATGAAAAAATATTATTTTTAATAATATTATATATATATATATTATATGTGTTGGCTACATATTTTGTATAAGCCAATTACAATTCAACACGTGGCAAAATAAGGGCAATACGGGAAGACTATTCAAGTTTTCGATCGTGATCGTACACGTGGCATTTATTATTGGTTTTTACAAGATCTGCATAGCACTGGATCAGCAAAGGATGCAAAGTGATGTGGCTTCAACGGTTACTCACATTTAAATTCAAAAATCAGGAGGGAAGCCTAACTGCAAGTGATGGCATAGTGGAGCTAAGTATAAGGCAACATAATCAGCGATCATGGAGGAACAATTCGACGGTTAGAAGTGCAGTTCGATGGTCATCCTTGAGAAGTATAAATAGCAGAGAAGGCCTCAGAAAAAAGCCCCAGACTCAAATCCAAAAAATCAGTTTTATTCTACTTTATTTCTTTTCCAGTTTTACATTTCTTGTTCTTTACATTCCTGTACTTTCAAATTTCTGTACTGCACTTCGTTCATAGGAGTAGTTTCAAGTAGATTGTTGCTGTAAACCTCTATGAGGCTGAATTAGATCATTGTAAGTCTTTCGTTTTACTTAATGAAATACTGCAATTGTTTTTCAATTAATCATTGTCAGTTTATTTCTCCTAAGCAAAGCCATTAGTAAAAGTCCTCTTCATTGAGGCTGAAAGAACTAAAACACAATCTTCTGATAATTGGTTGGCAATTAATTTTCTGTAAGGACTGATTGATCCTTGCTGGCACGCTCACAATTACAAAAATAACCTTCGAAAGCCAAAAAGCCAACATATATTTTTGGCACGCCCAGTGGGACTAATTGAAATGGCTAGACGTAAAAGACAAGGAGAAAATGAACGCTTGGAAGAAGGCGTGGAAGGAGAGGTAGAAATACCTAATCCAGAGAATGATGTGATAACACATTCTGTGGAAACACCTATTTTATCAGAACCTATGGTCGAACAGACCAGCACTTCGGAACAAGTACCACATGTTCATAATATTGGACGAGGCCAAGGAATTGGACCATCCACTGTTCCATCTACTCAGCCAATGAATCCATGGGTAGGCCTAGTAGATGCCATGGGACAGCAGTTAATGAACACAATGGAGAGATGGGCAACATCCTTTTTGGATCGAATGAATACCCATCAACTAACAAACACAAGACACATGGAGGAAGTTTCAAATGTCCCTCAGCAAAAATTGGCTAGAGATAAACAGCCTATGCAAATTAATAGACATTCTAATGGTCAAACTAGTAGTCAAAACTATGAAAGACCATCACCTCAGTCTTGGTATGAACCTATTTTGAGGCCTATAGCAGGTCAAAATGCATCAATACTTAACAGTGAAGCCATGCAAATTGGTGGATCTGGCCCAGGACAAGAAAATGGCATAAGAATGGTTTCAAATCCCATGTTCAAAGCCATACCTGGCACGAGGGGGTTCACTAATCCTTTATTCGAACTTATACCCAGGGGGTTGGAAGGTTTTTCTGCAACCGGAAGAGACACAACACTTGTTCTAACAAATTTCCCAGGTCCTTTCGCAGGACAGGTTCAGAGGGGCCCCATACCCTCAACAGCAGCCAGCACTACAGGGACAACCAATCCCAAATATACCACCCTATGGACCAAAAGGACCTCAATCACAAGTTTGTCCATCAAATCTTGTGTTTGTTCCTCCAGTAGTGGTTCAATAGGCACAAAATATGGTCCCTAGGGACCAAATTGCTGATATTATTAGGGAGATGTGTGGACCAATGGCTCGGGGGGTTCAAACTCCTGTGTACAGGAAACCATATCCAGAATGGGTGGATAGGGTACATGAATACCCAAGAGGATTCAGGATACCAGACTTTGCCCTTTTTTTATGGGAATGGAAACCAGTCAACAGTGGAGCATATTGCTAGGTTTGCTGCTCAATGTGGTGAATTTACCAATAATGATTACATGAAGTTAAGATTGTTCCCAAATTCTCTTACAGAGGCAGCCTTCGTATGGTATATTAACCTTACGCCTGGCTCTATTCAAACTTGGCAACAAATGGAAGAGGCATTTCATACCCAATTCTTCCAAACGGAGCCAGAAGTGTCCATGGCAGTTTTGTCAAGGTTGAGCCAAAGGCCTGATAAAAAGGTTGCTCAATTTATTGCTAGATTTAAAAGAGCACGAAACAAATGTAGGGTCATCCTGCCAGAGCCAGAATTCGTAAGATTGGCTCAAAATGGCTTAGAGTTTAGGCTTCGAAAGAAGTTTGACTCGATTAAGTTTAGAGACTTAGTGGAACTAACTTATAAGGTGTCTAGGTATGAAGCATTACTAGAGGAAAAACAAGATCGAAATAATGCATCATACAAGACATATTATAGAGATCCTAATTATGAGATTGATGCAGCAGAGATTGTGGAGAAAGAACCTGTGATCTGTGAGGCATTAATTCATAAGGACACAACAATTGACCAGCAGTTTAAAAAGAAAGACCTTCATAGGAAATACTCTTTCAATTTAACAAAGGCAGATGACATATTTGATCATTTGCTTGCGGCCAACTTCCTTAAGTTACCAAAAGGAGTCAAAATTCCATCTCCAAACGAACTTAAAGAAAAAGTGTATTGTAAATAGCATAATTCTTGGTCTCACTCACTCGAAAACTGTATTGTTTTTCGAGACAGGATCCAAGAACAAATTCGGAAAGAAAGTTTGAAATTCCCAGCTAAAGCAGAAAGGCCATGGGGATCGACAGTAATCCATTCCCAGAAGTTGGAGAAAGTGCAGCTAATGTTGTTGTACCAGACTTCAGAACTTATCTTTGAAGGAATTGGAAGAGGTCAATGTGCAGATGCATGTTGCCAGCCAGATACTGTCAAGAAAGACATTAGAAGTTCACCAGTTGTTGGACAAGGCTCTACAGGTCAGGAAAATGACTCTGATGAAGAAGCACTGGATGATGATTCTTTAGAGGCAGCAGTTATCCAAAGAATGTGTCCCAGGTGTAGGTTGAGCTATAAGTGGCTGAAAGGGCTTCCAATTGATGGGAAACAATACTACATACAGGATGTGCAAAGACGTCCTAAGCCAACCAGTGCTCATAACAAAAGGCCATATCCAACTGGCCCTAGGCAGCAGCCACTCATGGCTGGATCAGCACTACTAGAATGCAATCCAAGGGTAAGAGGCCTTTACATGAGTCCAGACCTCCCAACTATTACAGAATGGAAGGTAGTCGTCCTGAAAGAAGGACTGAAATAGGTTCAAGTTATGGGAGCAAAGCCAGAAATTGGTCCCCTAGACCAGCCTCACACAAGATGGAAAGTGGCCACCTTCATGGAAGGCCTGAATTAGGCCCAAAACAAGGAAGGCCTGAATTAGGCCCTAAACAAGCAGTTAGGGCTAAGCAATGGCATTCACAGACAGCTTCGAAACTGGCTTCGAAGGAAGAAAGAGACAGCTCAACGACTGAGTTGGTGGGTTCATGGGTATCTGGAGTCCCAGATTGGTTTGTCATGCAGAACAAACCTAGGGAGATACCTGACCAAAGAAATGCTGTTGGAGATCAGGGTAGGATGGTTAAACCTCCCCTAGTGGCCCCAAATAATTAGGTGTTACTAAAGCATCCAAAAACAAAGAAACCAAGCATGGTCCCAGTAATTTCTAGATCACAAATGAGGAAGATCCAGCGTAGGTACACTCAGTACCAGAAAGACCTGAAAGAAAGTGGAGAAAGCTCTTCATTGGTCCAGACAGAGGGGCAGAGGAGAAAGAAAAACCCAAAGTCAGACCATAGTCCAAAATCAACTCTACAAGACAAAATGGGTTGCAGCAAGAAACAGTTGGCCAAAGTTCACTCTGAACTAAAAGCCAAGGAGAGGTCCAGTTTAGCAGGATTGGAGAAGGCTTTGATGGAGAGTGATAGCGAGACAGAAGGTGAAGTTGGCCTAGGCCAAAAGAAAGAAATGGTTGAGGAAAAAATGTTCGAAGCCTTCATGGCTGAACAGACATTTTTGGTTGAAAAGCTAGCAGAAGTAGACCATTCGAAGGAGTTTGTTAGTAATGAAGTGCCAGAATACAGCATGGAAGATGCTTCTGAAGTGATTGAACAAGGTGGCCAAGAGGAGAAACAGGTACAGCCAGCCATCCAATTTGGCTCGTTTCCTCCAGTATCAGTGAATATGGTACATATACTACCACATGAATTCCAAGCTGGAGATGAGAACCAAGAGGGTCATGAAATTGACCCAATTCCAGTCTCTAGTGAAGACTCACAAGTGAGTATGGTGCAAGATGAATCCGAAATGGCTACCCCAATGGAAACTGAATACGAGAGTGAAGAAGAGGTAAGTATAAACCTCTCATATCCTTTTGAATATCCCACGACATCTATGACACAGCATGTCAAGCCTTTGTATATTAAGGCCTTCTTCGATGGGATACAATTGAACCGAGTCTTGGTGGATAATGGGGCAGCAGTGAACCTGCTTCCAAAATCTTCCTTGAAGAAACTAGGAAAAAGGAACCCCAGGTTAATCCCAACCAGCACAACCATTGCTGGCTTCGCTGGAGACAAACAGATGGCTCAGGGAATTTTGCCCATCAACCTGAGTGTGGGAACCAGGGACTGCATGACGGCATTCTTCGTTATCGACAGTAATGCTAAGTACAATGCTTTACTTGGTAGAGATTGGATTCACACTAACAAGTGTGTGCCTTCCTCTCTGCATCAGAAGATAATGATGGCCTTGGGCAATGGAGAGACAGAGGAAATCGATGCAGATCCTCAACCCTTCATAGCTTGTGCAGACTTCGCAGAGGCCAAATTGTATATTGACGGAGTGACACCACTCAGTATACTGAGAAAACCTAATGGCTCAGCCGAAGTGACGACTGATGAGGAATTGGCACACCTGAAGCACTTAGTCCAGGAGAGTGCTGATGAAGAGTTTGTCGTTAAGGATAACAATGATGCCTGGTTGTAGGCAAAGAGATGAAGACCAAGAAGCCAAATCTTTGGCTCTAATTAAGTTCTCAATATTGGATGTAAAATCAATAGTCCAGAAAGTGCAAGAGCAAGAGAAAGAAGCCATGATAATTGGCTGTAAACAGGAACAGCAACAGGCCAGGGTTTTGGCCCTTGATAAATACTGTGCATTGGACATTGAAACAAAAGGCCAGGAGATATAGGAGGAAGAAGCCTTATGGACAGACTTTGTCTATGAGGAGGAGGGTAAAGATGTTGAATCAAAGAAGCTGAGATCAGAACAAAGCAAGGAGATTGCTTCGAAGTCAGAAGGAATTAAAGAAGGAGCATCAGTAAGTTCTCAGATGCAAGACCCCTTGGAAGAAGTAAATTTAGGAGAAGGTTCTACATAACAGTCCACCTATATAAGTGCTTGGTTGAATACTTTTGATAGGGACCAGTTGTTGGTTGTTTTGAAGAAATATAAGAATTGTTTTGCATGGTCTAAACTGCCGAGATTGGATAGGTCATTAGTAGAACATAGGCTCCCTATGAGGCCTAATTTCAAACCATACAAGCAAAAACCGAGAAGAATGAGTCCAGAAGTGATTCAGAAAGTTAAGGAGGAAATTCTTAGACTCCTCAAGGCAGGTTTTATTAGGACAGCCAGGTATGTTGAATGGCTATCTAATATTGTGCCTGTAGTTAAGAAGAATGGTAAAATGAGGGTATGCATCGATTTCAGAAACTTGAATCTAGCAACCCCAAAAGATGAGTATCCTATGCCTATAGTAGATTTGTTGGTAGATAGCTCAGCAGGGCATCAAATTTTATCAATGATGGATGGGCATTCTGGTTATAACCAAATTTGCATTGCAGAGGAAGATGTCCACAAGACAGCATTCAGATGTCCTGGGAATATTGGCACCTTCGAATGGGTTAAAATGCCATTTGGCCTGAAGAATGCTGGGGCTACATATCAGAGGGCTATGAACACTATCTTTCATGACCTCATTGGAGGATTTAGAGTGTTATATTGATGACATTGTAGTGAAATCCCAATCCATGGAGGAACATTTGTTTCACTTAGAAGCATTTTCGAAAGAATGAGAAAGTTTAAGTTGAAACTCAATCCTCTTAAATGTGCTTTTGGCGTATCATCTGGAAACTTCTTGGGCTATGTAGTACACAAGAAAGGAATACAGATTGACCAGAATAAAGCCAAAGCCATCATTGAAGCCAGACCTCCATCAAGTAAGAAAGAATTACAAAAGTTCCTTGGACAGGTTAATTTTCTTCGAAGATTCATTTCTAATACTGCAGGGAAAACTAAAGTATTTTCTTCCTTGTTAAGGCTAAAAGATGAAGAGGAGTTTGTGTGGACAGCAGAGCATCAAACTGCTTTCGAAGGAATCAAAGCCTACTTGGCCAACCCTCAGTAGTGCTGATGCCACCAAAGGGTGATAAGCCCTTGAAGTTGTACATAGCTGCAGCAGAGATTCATTGGGAGCTTTCTTAGCCCAAGACAATGAAGAAGGCAAGGAGCAAGCTGTTTATTACCTTAGTAGGTTTCTAAATTCTTGTGAATGTAAATATTCAGCTGTAGAAAAGCTGTGCCTTGCATTGTATTTTGCTGCAATGAAATTAAGATTATCTTTTGCCTACAACTGTCTTGGTAATTGCAACCACAGATTTGGTTAAGTATATGTTATCTAGACCCATGTTGAGGGGAAGAATTGGCAAATGGATACTAGCTTTGTCAGAATTTCATCTAGAATATGTTCCCCAAAAGGCAGTAAAATGACAAGTTTTAGCTAATTTTTTGGCAGACCATCCATGTCAAACAGAAAGACAAGAGATAATGGAACTTGGTATGGCTAGTGTTGAACCATGGCAAATGTGGTTCGATGGATCAAAAGCCAATGGTTTAACTGGAATTGGTATAGTAATTAAGTCACCACAAGGAGTAGAAACCACGCATGGTTTCAGAGTGGATGAAATTACTTGTTCCAATAATCAAGCTGAATATGAAGCCTTAATAATGGGACTGAAAATACTTATTGGATTATAAGCTCATGCAGTTGACATATTTGGAGATTCTCAACTGGTAGTTAACCAAGTGAAAGGGATTTTCAAATGTCAAAGTATAAGCATGTTGCCATACTATGTTGTTGCATTACATCTGCTTTCTCAATTTCAGATAGCAAATGTAACTCATGTCCCAAGATTCTTGAATAATAAAGCTAATGATGTAGCTCAGAAAGTTTCGAATTTCAAGAGAAGGGATAATACTGGAAGAGATATAAGCCAGACAACATATCAGAAAGTAATACTACCCTTGAATAAAAGGAATGTGGTCTTGGAAGTCAATCATAATGACTTACAAGAACAAGATTGGAGGCATCCAATAATGCAGTATCTAGCTGGCCCATCTTCGAAAGCCAGCAGGAAAATTAAATTGCAGTCTATGCAATACATGATGTATGGTAATGCTCTCTATAAAAGGGGGGAGATGGTTTCTTGTTGGAATGTTTAGGCCCAAAAGAAGCATTGACAGCTATGGCTGAAGTTTATGAAGGCATCTGTGGTGCTCATCAGCCTAGTGTGAAGATGAGATGGTTGCTTCGAAGGCATTCCTACTATTGGCCAACTATCCTTAAAGACTGCATAGAATATGCAAGAGGTTGCCAGGCATGCCAAAAGCATGGCACAATAAGGCATGTGCCCATAACTGACCTGCATGCAGTTGTGAAGCCTTGGCCATTTAGAGGTTGGGCCATGGATATGATGGGGAAAATACACCCACCCTCTTCGAAGCATCATTGTTTCATTTTAGTGGCCACTGATTACTTCACTAAATGGGTCGAAGCTAAGCCATACAAAGCTGTAGACCAGACTGAAGTCATTGGATTCATTAAGGATTTAATCCATAGATTTGGTATCCCACAGACTATAACTGTTGATAATGGGACTGTATTTGATGGGAAAATGGTAAAGTCTTTTGTGGCAGAATTTGGAATTAGCCTTGTTAATTCCACCCCCTATTATGCACAAGCCAATGGTCAAGCTGAATCATCCAATAAGTCTTTGAAAAAAGGAATACAGAAAGTTGTGGAAGATAATCCTAGGGATTGGCATAACTTATTGTTGGATGTATTATGGGCTTATAGGACTTCTCCAAAGTCAAGTACAGGGATCACTCTTTATGCCTTAGTATATGGGCATGATGCAGTGCTACCTGTGAAAATTAATGTTAAATCATTGAGGGTGAGATGCCAGGATCATTTAGATCTTGAGCAATACCATCAGAGTATGTGCTTGGAGTTAGAAAGTATAGATGAAGCTAAAATTCTGGCATTAAATAGCATTATTTTCCAAAAGAAGAAATCAGCCAAAAACTATAATAAGAAAGTCAAACACATTGGCTTTGATGAAGGTGATTTGGTATGGAAGACAATACTCCCAATAGGGATTAAAAGCCATAAGTTTGGTAAATGGTCACCTAACTGGGAAGGACTATATCAAGTTCATAGAGTCCTGTCTTTTGGAGCATACCATTTGAGAAATTTGAATGGATATGTACATCCCAAAAAGATTAATGGTAGATACTTGAAGCCTTATTTTTCAACCATATGGGAAACACAAGGAATAGAATAAATGTTAAGTAAAAGAACATAAGAATATTCAAATGATGAATAAGAATTTGCTTTTCATAAAGAGTTGAATACATTCTGCCATAAATTGGCCCAAAAATCAGTACAATGTCTCAGTTGTTCTTTTACAATGGATGTTCTATTCTTAAATGATGAGAACAACTGGATGGCTGTGGTCATTTCCTGCTTTCGGTCAGCCAGTCCTTGATTGGTGATCTGCAATTTTGTGATAGTTCGATCTAAGGCCTGGTTAACCGCGGATAGCTCCTCTTCAAGTTGAGCTTTCTTCTCCAATAGTTGAGTTCGAAATTTGGAGACAGAGGAATGTTGTTCCTTTAACTCTGATACTTCAGTATGTACTTTGGAAATGAAGCTCTGGTCTTTCACCAATTTCTCCTCTGCAGCCTTGGCAGCATGACAAATGTTGATGTAGAAATCAATGGTGGCTGCTGCCTGAGACAAATGACCTGAGACAGTCATGCCGGATTGTTCAACAATTTTGCAGCACTGGAGGAAGCCATTTCTTATTATAGGCCTCTGTAAGGCTTCGAAAGGGATCCTCGAAAAGGATGTCAGCAGCTCTAGGCAGCTGTCCAAGTCTATTGGAGGTAAGGAAGTCTTACTACTGGTGGAAGAGCTCTCAAAGATCTCTAGTAGAGAATCAGCCAAAACTAATGGCTCGGTCTCATCGCTAGCCATTGGAGAGGTGGAAGGTATGTCGAAGAGGCTAGCTAGTCTGGCTTCGAAGATGTCTACCTCATCCGTGGACATGAAAGGTGCAGAAAGAGCTTTGGTAGAAGGAAGAAAGGACTGCATAGGGATAGGAGAAGTGGATGGAGCATCTTCAGCAGTCTCTATAGTTCTAGCCACCAATAGGTCGAGGGAAGAGGGGCTGGAACTAGGCAGAGATAATAAACTATGAGTTGGAGAGCTGCCAGTACCCTCTATGGAGGAATCAACTACCATCAGAGATGGAGCAACAGTTGGAATTCCTTTAGGAGGAGGAGGAAAAGCAAGGCTCGAAAGAGAATTAAATTGAGATAAATCAAAAGTCAAATGAAGGAGATATGGAGTTAAGCCAGAAGGGAAAGGAGCAGGAATACTTGGCCTCAAGGAGGGTACAGAGAATGTAGACCTAGGAAGTGGGAGTATTATCTAAATAGACTTCACAGCAATTGATCAACTTCAACCGAAACTGAGGGAGTCCTTATTGGAAAAATAGGCTCAGTAGTTGTTGCTGCAAAAGAAGAAGTACAAAGTAATGTCAAGTCTCAATACCAAGAATTTGGCAAGAAAAGAATAGAGGCATGAAAGAAATTACTTGTTTCAGAAGTGATAGCAATGATAGGAGAGCTACGAAGGGAATAGTGCTCAGCAATGTGTTCCCTTCTCGCAGTTTCCCTTTGGATTGCATCAGCAGCAGCAGCTTCATCTCTTAATAGTTGTTGCTGCCGCCTCTTCTCAGCTCTTTGAAAAACAATTATTTCTCTGGAATGTTCCTCCTCTACTGCTTTGGCAGCCGCCTCATGAGTGGGGTCTTCGACCAAATCAGAAGGAGAGACAGTCATCTCCTATCTCTTTCTTATTGGTAATGGTATTTCCTGCTCTTTCTCAATCTCTCTCTCTTCAATCTGGGATTTAGGCTCTTCAGGAGTAAGTTCCTTTTCCACTGCTTTGGCAGCTGTCTCATGAGTAGGGTCTTCGACCAAATCAGAAGGAGAGACAGCCACCTTTTTTCTCTTTGTTCTCTGTAATGGTATTTCTTGTTCTTTCTCAATCTCTCTCTTTTCAGTCTGAGATTCAGATTCTTCAGGAGTGAGTATTAGCTTCCTTTTCTTTTTCTGCTGTTGTTTGTCTTTGAGAGCAGCTAGAGTTTCAGCTCTTTTAGGAGATTCTTCTTGTGGAGACCCTGCACCAAGAGATATGAGTGTAAAGGAAACAAACAAAAGAGTCTAAAAGAAAAGCAACCTGAAAATACTTACCCTTTTTCGAAGCAGCTCTGGTAACTCTAGCTGGAGGGGGTGAGGCTACAGGAACAGTTTGGGCAGCTGTGGAAAGAGAGGGAATGTTCTCAACTGTTGTTGGTTTAGCCTTAGAAGGCACTCCTAGCCCTATCAGTAAATCATGAGGGTGTATTGATAGGCACACTTCTATATTGGCTATCCACCGGTTTTGAAATCTTTTCAAAGCCAAGCCAGAGGGAAGGAATGGGACAAATTTGAACTCACTCAATTCTTTCAACACTTTAAATATTACCGCCTCTAGTTTTGATTTGGGTATTCTCAGGTCTCTGGCCGTAAGATAGACATTCGAGAGGCTGCAAAGTGGAACGGGAATCCCCTAAGTAAACCCAAATTGCCTGGCAAACTGAGAAGGGCAGTATACCTCAGATATGCACTTATAAGCTCGAGGGTTTAAAGTACCAATGAACAGCTCCCTCGGTAACAAAATAGAAGCCCACTATCTTTGTGGTGATAGTGGAGCACTCTTTATCAGCCAAGAATGTTTGCAGCCAAGCAGGTCCTTTGTTGGCATCAAAGGGGCAGAAGAAATGGCAGATGGAGAAATAGGAAGTTGATGAAAAAAGGTGAGGTAATAGGCAAAGGAAGCAGGATAGAGGACAATTCTAGCATATCTCTCCCCATAAGTGCTAGGATCCTGAACAAGGAATCTTAAGCATTTGGGATGCAAATCAGTAAAGTAAGCAAAGAGCCAGAGTTGGAGCACCCAAAGGGGACCTCCTTGGTTGATGTCAAGAGATTTCTCACAAAATTAGGAGCAGGCTCTATAAACATGGCCAAAGAGATATGGGACCAAGGCTATGCGTTTCTTCAAAACAAGGGCCTTCGCAAGTGGGGCAAACTCAGGCATAATCCGCTGAGATGATGTATAAAAAAAGAAATTTACACAACCAGTATAAAATAAAGGAAAAGAGTTCTCTATCTCTCACGAGGCCTTCCCTTTTGTTTTCAGCCTTTACAAAATCACTGTAGGAGGAATTTAAAAGTGGAAGGGAAAACTTAACAGAAAGGTCCGGGTAGCTGGGTGTAAAAGGAGTACCAGGGGTGAAAGCCCTAGGAGATAGCAGATATCAAGAACGGTGGGGGCCATCATACCACACCGAAATTGAAAAAAATTAAAAGCCATGTTCCAAAAGCAAAGAGCAGTAGGAATCAAAAAAGGGTCTTCAGGAATGATAAACCTGGAAAGACGAAGGGCATCGAGAATACAGAGCTCTTGCAGGTCACCTTCTCTTGCAGGCACAACTCTGTCATACCATTACTCCCACTCAGCTCTCAATGTCGGCCAGCAACGGTGAAGACGGGTCATTCTCCAATTTCCCCAGTCGAGCCCTCTTTCATAGAGAAGAAAGTGGTCCTCCAAGCGAGGGTATAAAACTAGAAGTTGAGTGGGAGCTTCTCGAAAGATGGGACCTAGGACATATTCCTGTTTATCGCAATGGCGAGGAACAAAGAGGCGTCTGTCTATAGAACTTGACCCATCAGCTGTAAGCTTGGCGATCTCTTCCTCAATACATCTCTTCAAAGCCATTGTTGGGCTTGCATGATCGCCAGTTGGTACTTTCAGAGAAGAAGAATCCATTGGTGGCAAGTAGCAAGGAAGAGAGGGTTAATAGAGGGGAAAGGTTTGTGTATTGAGCAAACGAGTGATTTCAGAATACGAAATAAAAGGTTCTAAAACCTTTGTGTCTGGAAAATATATCGTGTAATTCGTAGAAAGTACTAAAAGTACAGATACGAAGAGTTTCCTTCAATATTGATACTTTTGGAGGGAAAAACACATCCCAAATGTTGTTGTCAGTTTCGAAATAAAATATTTGGCTTCGAAGCCAGTTTTTAGCACCAGAATGAAATGACAAACGACTTTGAATGTCGAAAGCCTGCTTCGAAGCACATTCCATACCTAAGGATGTGAAAATGTTCAAGTATTTGTTTACTTCGAAGGGTTTAAAGACCTGTTTTAGGTTTCTTAGTGAGAGTAGTATCTTTCGAAGCAAAACTTGAGATCCCTTAAGGATGAGAATTGTTGTTCGAAGTATCAAAACCATTAGTTGGTTTGATAGTATACAGAAGAGACTGTTTCTCGGATTAAAACAATGCAGCCTTTAAAAGGAGCTTCCATTTTTTGGAAAGTATGGACTATTGTTCGAAGCAAAAATGATCAATTTAAAACTAATTGATCATATTAATCATATGACCATATGTTGGATATGATTAAAACAAGCTTTAAGGGGTAAGACTATTAAATTCAAAGCACTGATTCGAAATGGAAATCAACAAAAGTTGTCAACTGTATTCCATAAATTGGAAAAGCTCTTGTTGGTTTTTTCAGTGTTTTATTTGAGATGATTGAATCTAGATTCGAAAGATGAGATTGGTGAGTTCGAAGCCCTAAATTTGCTTGTAAAGACAAACGGAGATAAAGTCAAACCATGCCAAACAGAGAGAATGTTTAATTGTATTGAAACCAAAGCAATTACATCGAAGGGCCCTCTTTGGGTACAAATTCGAGTTCATAAAAGTAAGGAATAGAATAAATAACAAGATCATGGAATTTAGTCCAGCTATGGTCAATAAATTGTTGTTCCTTTTTTATTCTATCCTCTATTTTCTCCAGGCTTGGTTGCTGAAGTTGATGTGCTCTCACTTGATAAAAGAGCTCTTCAGCCTTTATTTCGAATGCTGTTTCTTTTAACCCTTGTTCCAACTCGTCCATATCCAAGTCATCCCAGTACGAAGAGTCTTTATTTTTGAAGTTATCATATTCTTCGATAAGATTCTCTGCTTCGTACTGGGTATGAACTCGAAGGGATGAAAGTTGGTTCAAAGATTGGGTGGTGGCCGCAGAAGTCCGGTGCCAATGGAGAAGCAGCGAGAGTTGGTCTAAAACATTTGGAGTTCTGCTTGGGCGATAGGGTTGAGGACGTGACTCCGAGTCATAATATCACAAGCCCATCGAAAGTTCTTGAGAGGAACATCGTCTTCAAAACATTGAAAGGCAAGTGAGAAAAGGCCACAAGCAGAAGTTGGGCTTGCTTCCGCTGAGCTGGAATAGGGGAAGGTGGAGGCTTGTAAAGAGGAAAAACCTTGTTCGCAGAGAGGGTAAGCCTCAGTCTCTCTGTCCAGCAGGGATTTTGCGGAGGAGGAGGTATAGGGGCTTCCATCTCGAAAGTAGGAGGAAACTGAAGGACATTAACATAATCAAGCCAGTCAGAAAGGCAAAGCTTCGCCTTCTGGGCTAAGAACGATGGGTTATACGCTTGTGCCTCTTCTGGGCGTTGGGTAGCTTGTACTGTCTTTGTAGGCACGGAGGATGTGTACCATACTACGAGTAGATTGTCCTCTAAACTGCGTCAACGGTCGATGGGAACGTAAGGATAAACCACCGAGCTTCGAGCATCAGAAGGGAATTCTAGAGGATCAGTGAACTCGACAAAGTGATGATTAACTCGCTCCCTCAATTCACATACCTCAGGTTCCGACCAGCTTCTCTAACCAGAAGCCCCAGAAGAAGAAGAAGCCACGGCCTCATCCCATGTAGAAGATTGTGAATTAGAAGAAGAGCTTCCTATGTCCATATTTTTGAATTTCTGAATCAAGGGATTGTGGACAGTATGTTCGTAATCCAAAGGTTGATAATTTGCGAAAGCTTCCATGACTTGAATATAGGAAGGTGGGTAAAGGTGGCTAATCAATGCATGAAGATTCTTTCGAGGACGAACGGTATTATCAAACAACACTCTTCATATGCTTGATCGAAATAAGAAAAGGTTTGTTTCTCCATTGAATTAGACTTTTCGAATTGAGATAGTGGGCGTGTTTAAGGGATCAAAAAGGAGTTAATGCAAATGTTCATCAATGAATGACGGTTGTGTTTCTAAAAATGTAAAGCCCATGCACGTTCTAAAACGTGGATAAAAGACCTTGATCCACTAATGTCACTAAGTATTGGGTATATTAGTGCGGGGGGTAATGTTAGCTACATATTTTATAAGCCAATTACAATTCAAACGTGGCAAAATAAGGGCAATACGGGAATACTATTCAAATTTTCGATTGTGATCGTACACGTGACATTTAGTATTGGTTCTTACAAGATCTGCGTAGCACTGGATCAGTAAAGGATGCAAAGTGATGTGGCTTCAATGGTTACTCACATTTAAATTCAAAAATCAGGAGGGAAGCCTAACTGCAAGTGATGGCATAGTGGAGCTAAGTATAAGGCAACATGATCAGCGATCATGGAGGAATGATTCGACGGTTAGAAGTGCAGTTCAATGGTCATCCTTGAGAAGTATAAATAGTAGAGAAGGCCCCAGAAAAAAGCCCTAGACTCAGATCTAAAAAATCAATTTTATTCTACTTTATTTCTTTTCCAGTTTTACATTTCTTGTTCTTTACATTCCTGTACTTTAAATTCATGTACTGTACTTCGTTCATAGGAGTAGTTTCAAGTAGATTGTTACTGTAAACCTCTACGAGGCTGAATTGGATCATTGTAAGTCTTTCGTTTTACTTAATGAAATACTGCAATTGTTTTTTAATTATTATTATCAGTTTATTTCTTCTAAGCAAAGTCACCATAAAAGAAAAGTCTTTTTCATTGAGGCTAAAAGAACTAAAACACAATCGTCTGATAATTGGTGGCAATTAATTTCTGTAAGGACTGATTTTTGTTATCCTGGCACGCTCACAATTACAAAAATAACCTTCGAAAGTTAAAAGCCAACAATATGATTTGATATAAGAAATTTCATGTGAGGAGTAAACAAAGATTTATTTGGCACAAAAAATTAATAGTAAAAAAAAAGATAATAGGGATGGAAAGGTAACGCTAAAAATTAAAATTTTAATAAAAGTACGGGAATAAATAGTATAATCATTTTTTCCAAAAAAAAAATGTCAGCATTCTTTCAATTTTTTAGTTGGTGGGGGAAAATCATAAAGAAAGGAAAGCATTAATTGATAAATTAAAGGTAGTTTAATAATTAATTAAGGAAGAGGAAAGTATCCTTTGTCTTCTCCTTTGTCTTCTCCTTTGTCTCATTCCTCCCTTTGCATTGTAGGGAATTTTTATTTTGTGTTTTTTTTTAACAATGGTATTACATGTATTAATTAATATATCAATTAATATTATAACATTATTACTGATCACATTTATTATACATATTATAAATATCTAAAACTTTTAAAATAATACCACATTATTTATTAATGTTGGAAAAATGGTTTAATATAGGCATATTTTTTAGCCCAAATTTGAGTGGGCCCCAAACGTTGTTTGGAGTGGGTCCGAAGAGGTGAAGATAGAATGTCAAAACCATTTATGAGTGAATGGGAAGTTGACGTCATGTTTCGAGTCTAACATTAATTTTTTAGATAAAATTCATTTTAATTTTTTCAATGAAAATTATTGTGGGAATTTAATTTAATTCTAAATTCAAATTTTGGGTTCCTGAGTGGTTTCCTAAAATTTGTAATTGTGAGAATTTAATTTAAGGGGGATGCACCAATAAATCCCAAATTAATAACTTATACACTGTTTAGTCCTAAAAGTTTTCTTATAGACTGAAAGGTCCCATTACAATGTTTCAAACATCAGATTAATGTTTCGAATATTAGATTTCGAACATCAGATTAATGTTTCGAACATTAGATTGATGTGCAAATGGGACTAAATGGAGCATAAGAAAACTTTTAGGACTAAATGGTTCAACTTTTCAGAAACTAGGACTTATGGGTAAATTTTCCTTAATTTAATTCTAAATTTAAATTTTGGGTTCCTAAGTGGTTTCCTAAAGTTTGTACCTCTTCCTTTATTAATTAAACTATTTCAATAGTTTAATATATATATATATTCAAATAGTTTAATATATATATTTTTTAAATAGTTTAATTAATAAATAAAAATTCCAACAATTTGATATTTGTCCACTAACAGTCAAACTTTTCAAATTGTTTGAATTTTGGTTTTTCTTAGTGCTAACGGTCAGTGGAATTGTTTGCATCTGTTCATTCACAGGTTGCACCTGTTCGGATTACTATAGTTGCCTATAAATACAAATCCCTTTCCAGTAATCAGAGAGGATCCGAAAATCAGTCTAGACATTGTCTAATTTCTGTCCATTTTGCTCTGGTGTATTTTATTCTTCATATATAATTTTAGGAATAAATTTCAGAGAGTTAGAACATAGGTTTGGTTCGCCGAATAAATTGTTTGGAGTACTACTACAATTTGTGAAGATCATTGTATCCTGGGAGATAGACGCCACTCAACCGTAAGTACCGTAGCGGGGCAAATCTGTCTTAAGGACAGAGTGTCATACACTCGACTTGGTCTTGAATTATTTATTCGGTTCTACGAAATAAATTCTGTAAGATTTACTTTATTTTGTTTGATTTAATTTTAATTTATTTTATTTACACAAAAAATTATTCCATCAATTAATACATTGATTAATACATATAACATTTTTTCTTTTTTAGTTCCTCCCCTCTGTTTCTTGTACCACATGGACCACACATTACAAGTTTAGACATTGAAGTCTCAAGATAGGCACACTACTTTTCACAACCCATTGGTTGGTCATCATGATGAGGAGCATTGAAATGCAATAAGTGTGTACTTCAATTCAGGTCTGTTTGGCAGATTAAATTGAAAAAAATTATTAGTGTGAAGTAAAAAAATTATTATTATAAAGATTGTTAGTGAGGGATTAAATAAAAATATGTTTGTTTTGATAATAATATAGGAGATGGTTAGTGATGAGTTATTAAATTATTTTTATATAAAATACATAAATAATTATTTTTATATTAAAAAAATTAAAACAAATATTAAAACAAACAAGTACACTTAGTAAAAAAAATTAAAATTAAAAAAATAAAACTTTTATATAAAATGAACTCAATCTCCTCACTATTTTTTTAATCTCAACCAAGCTAATCCCTCAACTGAGGGAGATTACTAAGTCCCTTCAACTATCAATCCGCCCTCTCATTTAACGACCAAATATGCTGTGGGTGGGACCCATAACTATGGTAGTCTAATCTGGCCACTGAAGCTGCAAAACAAACGTAGCCTTAATTTCTTATATAAAAAGAAAATTAATTCCATACTATGTATACATATATGAAGAAATTTATTGTATATTCTTACAAAAATACATATAGTATGAAAGTTATGATTTTATGTAACGTAATTATAAATATTTGTAGTGTGTTAGGAACTTCAATTTTATTCCAAAGTAGGCAAGCAATCAAAGATTAAATATTTTGATCAAAAAGAAAAATCGAAGAATATTTTTGTATCACTGGATAAAAAAATTTAATGTAATGGAAGGTAAAATATTTTTTTAGTCACTGAACTTCATTTTTATGACACAGAAGAAAAAAATATTTTTTTGGGCCCGTAGATGGGCCATCTATCATGAAAGGCAAAGTATATTAGGCCTCTGTTTGGGAAGATGGTTTGAATGGATTTGAGGTTATTTTAGTCACAAAAAAATAAAATAAATTTTTTAATCCAATAAGACAAAATATCATTTCGAACTCATAATCATTACATTCTTTCTCTCACAAAAAAACTAAAAAAGCTAAAACAAACTAAAAGCTCTTCCCAAACCAAGCATTTTAGCCCAAAGCTAAAATAGACTAAAAAGCCAAAAAGTCAACCCACTTCCCAAACGAAGGTTAAGATGGGTTTCGCTCTCTCGTGTTGGTCATTTTAATTTGAGAGAAAGTTTGAGTTGGCACACTTATTTTGAAATCAATTTTAGTGATTTAAATCGTTTGCTTTTTAAGATTTATTAAGTAAAATATTCATGTAAAAAATCAAGATTGGACATCAATAATTATATATTTGAATTTGTTAGACTTATTTATTTTGATGATTTATTTAATTATGTTTTAATTTATTTGAAAGAGAAAAATAGAATCCAAAATTTATTTTGTTGATTTATTTAATTATATTTTAATTTATTTGAAAAAGAAAAATAGAATCAAAATTTATTTTGATGATTTATTTGAAAGAGAAAAATAGAATCAAAATTTATTTTGTCTCATTATTTCTCACCTAAACCTTTATTCTAAATGTTGTTAGAATGTATTTAATATTTGATTAAATCAAGAGTTCAAACAGCCCAAAACAAAGGTTCAAACAGCCCACCACAGCAGCAGGCCAAAAGGTTCAAATGGAAGATATTCAAATTTATAATGATGGAGTGGAAGATATTCAAATTAGTAATGATGGAGTACAACAGCTATAAACGGCTATAAGTTTCATTATATATACCAAAGCCTCTAATGTAAATAAATTACTACAAAAAATCAGAAAATATTCTTTGATCTATAATCACTCACATTTATTCTTTGAAAAATTTTCTGAGAAGTATTCTTTAATTTTTGTTTACATCCTCTCTCAGAAATTATACACTGAGCCTTATAGCATTAAGTTCATCTTTCCTGTGTGAGGTTTACAGAAAATCCAAAGCTTCATTTTTATATCTATCTTTGAGAAATAATTCTTGTAGTTTTCTGTGAAAGCAAAAACACCTTCTTTTCAACCTTGTAAGAGTGTAGTATACTCAGTATTCTTGACTTAGAAAATATGTGTAAAATCCGTGGAGGACTGCTCCATTTGTAAAGAGGTTACTAGCATCTCGTGAAGCTAGAGCATAGTGGAAAATCTCAAGTGAAGTTTGAAAAGTGGACGCAGGTCGAGTTGAAGCCAAACCAAAATAAATTTGTTTGTCTCTCTCTCCTTTATCTCTTTATTTTATTTAAATTGCTGCAGTTATATTTCACATTTACATTGTGCTAAAATCATTAACTGACATAGTTGTTAGAAAACTTGTTTTAATTATTTTTATTTTATTAACTATATTTATTTATTGTGCTAGTCATAATTTTTATTAAGGTATTATTAATTTTTAATTGTAAAAACATAATTCACCCCCCTCTTAGGTTGTCTTTTGGTAACAATTGCTATCAGAGTCTAGACTCTTGTTTTAGATTTAACCATCTAGGAGTTTCGATCCATGGCAACCTTAGCTAAAGTACAAACCACAAATAGGCCACCATTGTTTGACAAAAACAACTATAGTCATTGGAAGGATAAAATGACCCTATACCTACAAGCCACTGATTATGTCATGTGGATTATTGTCACCAAAGGTCCAAAAATTCCTACCAAATTAGTAGACAATATTAGTGTACCTAAAACTGAAGATGAATGTAATGAGAGAGATCATAAATTATTGCAAGCCAATGCTAAAGCCAAACTCACCATTGTTTGTGGATTAGACTCTAAGGAGTATAATAGAATTTCAAGTTGTGATTCGGTAAAAGAAATTTGGGACAAACTTGAGGTAATGTATGAAGGTACAAACCAACTGAATAAATCTCGTATTGATATGCTTGTTCATAGTTATGAATTGTTTAAAATGAACTTTGATGAATCTATTTCAAGTATGTTTACTAGATTGACTGAAATTGTAAACTCTTTGAAATCTCTTGACAAAACTTATACTAACAGTGAGTTGGTAAAAAAAATTCTTAAGTGTTTACCAAAAAATTGGGAAGCAAAGGTCACGGCCATTATAGAAGCCAAAAATCTCTCCACACTTGGATTGAATGAGCTTATGGGTTCCTTTATGACTCATGAGATCACCATGAAAGGACATGAGGATGTTGAAAAAAAAAAAAAAGTGGAATTGCATTCAAAGCCTCATCAAATGAAGAAGAACATGAAAACTCCAGTAAGGATGAAAGCTATGTCATGTTTAGTAAAAATTTCAAAAAGCACTTCAAGAAAAACAATTATGAAGGAAGAAGACCTTTCAAGAAAGAGTACAACAAAGATAACAAGAAAGAGCCTATAATTTGCTATGAGTGCAAAAATCTTGGACATATGAAGATGGATTGTCCAAAATTGAAAAATCATGGAAAAGACTACAAAAGAAACAAAAAGGCCATGGTAGCAGCTTGGGGAGAAAGTGAAGATAAAAGCTCAAGTGATGAAATTGAAAATGAAGTAGCCAACTTGTGTCTCATGACTCTTGAAGATGAAGACTCTACTCAAGATGAGGTAACTACTCTTTATGAAAACTTGAAAGTGCATTCCATGAACTAAAAGATGAATTTAGAAAAGTTTGTGCCAACTGGTTATAAGATAAATGAATTATGAAAGTTCACAAGATAGTTAATATTATATGTTCATACTTTTAGAAATATGAATTAGTTTGAGATACCAACTGGTCGGTTTGAATGGTTGCTTCCTCTATTTTCATTTATCTAATAAATTGAATACAATACACCATAAGCAACATGGTACCATGTATAAATACAAAAAATAAGCACTCCAACTACAATGCGACCCCCAGAAATCTTCTTCCATCGAAAACTTTGGAATTTGCTTAGGGTTTAGGCTTTTGCTTGTACTTCCAATTCATACAATAAAATTTATAGAATTTAATAACAATTTAATTGAAAGAGCAAATAAGCTCTGTGTTTGAATGTAATAAAACTTGTAAGAATATGCTCCATTATATAGGAGTTGCTATCAAACATCATTATGATAGAAAAACATATAAAATAGAAAAGAGGCCGAAAGCAGCTGAAAGCAAGCAGCCGAAAGCATCCTATACTCTGTCTATCCTATAGTGATTACATTAACATATATTATACTATATACATTATTATACATTAACAGCCCCCCTCAAACTCAAGGAGGACAAACATCAACTAACTGGAGTTTGGAGATAAGGTCAACGAAGCGGCCAGGAGAATGAGCTTTGGTGAATATATCAGCAGGTTGATCAATAGAAGAGATCGGATGGAGATGAACAGTACCACGAGTGACGTGTTGACAAATAAAATGACAGTCAATCTTAATGTGCTTGGTGCGATCATGAAAAATATCATTGTGAGCAATTTGAAGAGCACTGTGATTGTCACAAAAGAGGTCAGTAGCACCAGAGGGGGTAACTCCCATGTCAGCAAGAAGCCAACGAAGCCAGAGAAGCTCCTGAGTAGTATCAGCAAGAGCACGGTATTCGGCCTCGGTACTGGAACGAGCAATAAGAGATTGTTTCTTACTGCGCCAAGAAATAAGAGAATCACCCAAAAAAAACAGAACCCAATAGTAGAGCGGCGGTCAGTAGGATCTCCAGCCCAATCAGCATCGGAAAAAGCACGAAACTGGAGAGATGAACGGGCGGAATAATGAAGACCATGAAATATGGTGCCTTTGAGATACCGAAGGATACGAACCAATGCAGCATAATGAGGGGTACGAGGAGCCGACATAAACTGGCTGACAATATGAACGGCATAGGCAATATCAGGATGAGTAACAGTGAGATAGACAAGACTGCCAACCAGCTGACGATATAGGGTAGCATTAGAGAGAAGAGTGCCATCAAGAGGTGTAAGACGACTCTGAGGCTCCAGGGGAGTGGAGGCAGTCTTGCAATCCGTAAGACCAGCACGTGTGAGAAGATCAGAGGTATACTTAGCCTGAGAGAGGAAAGAACCCGTAGAATCATGAAAGATTTCAAGACCCAAGAAATAGCTGAGAGGACCAAAGTCTTTCATCTCGAAATGATGGCTACGAAACTGTTTAAGGCGAAGAATACCATCGAGATCATCACCAGTGATAATCATGTCATCCACATAAAGCAAAAGCAGGGTGGTCCCTTGAGCTGTTTTCCGGATAAAAAGAGCAGTATCATAAGAGCTGGAGGTGAAACCACATTCATGAATAGTAGAGCTGAACTTGGCAAACTAAGCACGTGGAGCTTGTTTTAAACCATATAAAGCACGCTGAAGTTTGCAAACTTTATGAGGCGGATAAGTAGACCCAGGGGGAGGTTGCATGTAGACCTCCTCGAGAAGAACACCATTAAGGAAAGCATTTTTCACGTCCAATTGAAAAAGATCCCATTGTCGAGTGGTAGCAACAGCAATCAAGCTGCGAACAGAGGTGAGACGAGCAACAGGAGCAAATGTCTCCTCATAGTCAATACCATATTATTGGTTGAAGCCTTTGGCAACAAGACGGGCTTTGTAGCGCTCAATAGATCCATCAGAACAAGTCTTGATTTTGTATACCCATTTACAGCCAATGGCAGTCTTTCTAGTAGGAAGATCAATAATGTCCCAATTATGAGTTTCGTCTAAAGCCTACAATTCATCAGTCATAGCATGCTGCCAAAAGGATTAGAGTGAGCCTCACGATAGGAGGTCAGTTCAGAAGTAGAAAAAGCAGTAGAACCAACAATAAAGTCACGAAGACGAGTAGAAGGTTGGGTTACCCGGTGTGGTCAAGCAGAGGCAGGAGGAGCCAGAGGAAGAGACTCAGTAGGAGAGGAGGAGCCCGAGGGAGCAAGAGCAGGACCATCAGAGCGAGCAGGAGCATGGGACAGACCAGCAGGCAAGGCGATCTCGAGAGAGGCTGGCAGGGGCAGGGGAGTAAGCGTATCAGAAAACTCGAGAGAGGCTGGCAGGGGCGGTGGAGTAAGCTCACCAGAAAACAGATCTGTGGAAGGATTAGTAAAAAATAGAGAGGGTGAGGGAACGGATAAACGGAAGAGAGAAAGAGAGAAAAACATTTTGTGTTCCCAAAAGATCACATGACGAGAGATACGAAGTTGCTGGGAGAGAGGATCCCAACAACGATACCCTTTATGTTCAATACCATACCCCAAGAAGCAACAAAGGCGGGAACGAGGTTCAAGTTTGGTACGTTCATGAGGTTGGAGAAGAACAAAACAGGCAGATCCAAAGACCCTAAGGTTGGCGTAAGGAGGACGGGTGCCATGCAGACGCTCATAAGGAGTGTGATTATGAATGACAGGTGTAGGGATACAATTGATAGTGTAAGCAGCAGTGAGAGCTGCCTTTCCCCAAAAATGTTCCAGACAAGAGGAAGACAGAAGGAGAGCGCGAGTAGTGTCGAGAATATGCCGATGTTTCCGTTCAGCACGTCCATTTTGTTGAGACATACCGGGACAGGAACGATGAGGTTGAGTACCATGACTCTGAAGGAAGGAAGGAAAAAAAGTCAAAATCTTTATATTCCATGGCATTGTCGGAACGAAAAAGCTTAATAGTTTTAGAAAATTGTCTTTTAACCATTGCAGCAAAATTGTAATAAAGTTGTTTGAGCTCAGAGCGATTTTTCATAAGAAACAACCATGTAAAACGGGAAAAATCATCTATAAAAACAACAAAATAGCAGGCGCCGCCCATAGTGGGAGTAGGAGAGGGGCCCCAAATATCAGAATGGATGAGATCAAATGGTGCAAGAGAAACAGAGTCACTTTTATTAAACGACAAAGCAGGTT
The DNA here is from genome assembly GCA_030407325.1 of Camellia japonica. Taxonomy (NCBI): domain Eukaryota; kingdom Viridiplantae; phylum Streptophyta; class Magnoliopsida; order Ericales; family Theaceae; genus Camellia; species Camellia japonica. The sequence continues at coordinate 166,978,837 of JAPPVO010000017.1, forward strand.
GTTTGGCAAGTTGACATGACACATAATCTAAAGCATCAGAACTTACAAGACCTAAATGACCACTATAAATTAAAGATTTTAAACAACCAACAGAAAGATGGCCTAAACGATAGTGCCAAAGCTGAAAAGGAGATAAAGGAGGAGCAGTGGTAGTAGTGGTAGGAGCTGTGATCTGAGAGGAATCCGGAACATGAAGATGGATGAGTTCGTAGAGACGTCCATGCTTACGGCCTATCCCAAGAGTTTGCCCCGTCCGAGGGTCCTGCACCAAACAACCAGTATGGGAAAAGGTAACAGTTAGACCATGCTCACATAATTGACTAATGGAGATAAGATTTAAAGTAAGAGTAGGCATAAGATATACATGGGATAAAGATAAGTGAGAGGTGGAAACAGAACCAACATGACTTACAAACAGAAGAGACCCATCAGCAGTATGGATAGAAGGAACATGAGGAGTAGAAGAAAGATGAGTAAAAATAGTAGGGTCAAAGGTCATGTGATTACAACAAGCGGAGTCAAAGTACCAGGAAGTGTTACCTGCAGTGACAGACAAAGCAGTAGATGGAGGAGTACCAAAATTCTGCCAAAAATGTTGAAACATGGCTTCGACATCAGTTTGAGAGAAGGCTGGAGTGGAAGGATCTATAGGGACAGAGGAAGGTAAATCCTCTGAGGCAGCAGCAGCAATACGTTGAGCAAGCATGGGTTTAAACGGAGTCCCAGAACGATGAGAGTTGCAGCGGGAAAAATTCCCGGGGGAAGGACCATTGTGAGAGGTACGGGCGGGATTGCAGAAGCAATCTTGCTGGAGATGACCAGGACCAGTCTTGTTGCAAAATCGACAGAGACGAACTGGACAATTAACTAGAAGATGAGTCGACGGAAGATTGCAGTTTTGACAGTAGTTGCAGACAGTGGACCTCTGTGGTGAAGGTGGTGAAGGAGAACTCCGAATCTGGAGAGTAGCAAGAACAGAGTCCACAGGGTGCGGATGAAGAGTTCTAAACCTGGTTTCCTCTGACAGTAGTTCAGAAATTGTTTGCTCAAGAGTGGGTAAAGGAGTGCGATGAAGGAGAGATGCGCGCACTGGCTCAAAACGGGGAGTGAGAGCCATGAGAAACTGAACCAAGCGCTGTTGGTCACGGTAAGTAGTAAACAAGGCAGCATCCTTAGTACAATTCCATGGAGGTTCAGAAAGAGCGAGCTGATCCCAAACATAATACATTTGGGAGAGGAAATCATTAATGGTCTGAGTTGTTTCTTGGCTCATACGATGAAGATGACTCAGAAGCTGATATTGGTGAGCAAGGCCAGTAGTCTGATAGCGTTCTTGTAAAAAATCCTAGATGGCCTTGGCTGGAGAGGAAGCAGAGTCAAGTTGGAACTGCCTAAATTGAAGGCTGATAGATGTAATAGAAGCATTGCAAAGCTAAGTGATGATCTGATAGTTTTTACTATCCCAATCCTCCAGACGGTCGACATATTTGGCAGCGGATTCCGTGGTTGTTTGGATAGGTTTGCATACATCCCCAGTGATGATGCGCCAAAGTTTCTTTCCTTTGAGGAATCCAGACATAGTTTGTGCCCATAAGACATAGTTAGTCCCGTCAAGAACAACGGAAATAGGGTGGTTAGAGGAGTCCGGGCGATCCATGAAAGAAAAGCAGTACTATCGAGGTAGAATCCAAAAAATCCGAGGGCACCAGTGAATGCAGAAGGTCCAAATTAGTGGGGAACCGAGCTGAACCGGCCAGAAAAGTCCAAAAATAGGGGTGAACCGGCCTGGCCAAGGTGCTGAGCCGGTTTAAGCTGGATCGGCTGAAGCCGAGGGGCACAGGCGTGTGCAGGTGGCGCGAGCCGAAGACGGAGGTGGTACGAGGCGTGTGACGCGTGCAGGAGAGCCGGCTTGAGCGGACGGCGTGAGCGGCTTGCGGACGCGTGTAGCGCGTGAGACGCGGAGAGAGGTGGCTCAATCGACTGGTGGACGCGTGGAGTGCGTGGGACGTAGAAGGCGGAAACGGTGACGCGCCGGCGACAAATGTGGCGCGTGCCGGCGTGTGTGACGTCGGATGATGATGAATCTGGTGGCGTTGGATTCAGAGTGAAGAGACGAAGGTTTCTGTTGTGTCCAATATGTAATTTGGACGAGATATGCAACAATTTACTAAACAGAAAAGGTGATGCAGAGAGACTAGGAAAAAATACCTGTGCTCTGATACCATGTAAAATATATTGAGAGAGAGGAATTGAAAGAGCAAATAAGCTCTGTGTTTGAATGTAATAAAACTTGTAAGAATAGGCTCCATTATATAGGAGTTGCTATCAAACATCATTATGATAGAAAAACATATAAAATAGAAAAGAGGTCGAAAGCAGCCGAAAGCATCCTATACTTGTCTGTCCTATAGTGATTACATTAACATATATTATACTATATACATTATTATACATTAACAATAGTTAATATTATATGTTCATACTTTTAGAAATATGAATTAGTTTGAGATACCAACTGGTCGGTTTGAATGGTTGCTTCCTCTATTTTCATTTATCTAATAAATTGAATACAATACACCATAAGCAACATGGTGCCATGTATAAATACGAAAAATAAGCACTCCAACTACAATGCGACCCCCAGAAATCTTCTTCCATCGAAAACTTTGGAATTTGCTTAGGGTTTAGGCTTTTGCTTGTACTTCCAATTCATACAATAAAATTTATAGAATTTAATAACAATTTGTCATGTCTTTGTGTCGATCTATTATTCTTAGCCAATGATAGGGCGATATGACTTTATTCCTAGCCAATAATGGCGCGACACCCACGCGCGAAGCGCTGGGGTCCAACTAGTATATTATATTTTAAATACAGGTGTCTGTTGTAGATGCAATGGATGATGCAACGTGTGCATTATAGATGCAAATGAGGATATTGTGTGCACACGTGTGATGTAGTTTGCTGGTTCAAATTTGAAAAGGCAACATATGGTATTGACCTTTTTTGTCAGTAATAAAATGGGAAATGCTAGGTTTAAGGAAAATTTTTAAGGAAAACCACCATGAAAACTGTCTGCACCGTTAGATCAGATATGATCTCATGATCCAACGGTGCAGATGAATTTTCATAATGGTTTTCATGAAAGTTTTCATGAAACCTAGCATGACCCGTAATAAAATATTTGGATAAAAAAATTAATGTAAGATTATCAAAAAATTATGTAATATTATCATCAAATATATATTTAAAAAAATTAACTATAAATTGTTGTAATTCTACTAAAATATCAAGTGATATTTATTTACAATAAAAATTAGCTATAAATTGTAGTAATGTTGTATTTTGTGTGATTTAAAAATGCATAAGATTATGAGAAAAATATATCATATTATAACAGATATATATCTATAATATTTAATTATGATATCATTTGTTTTTTGGTTAATATTTCAGTATAATTTATAAGTCAATTTGTAATGTAAAAACTTTTTAATTATATTGATTATTAAAAATATTTGGAAAATACAAAAATATTAACAAAGGAACATGACAAGAAAACTGTTAGAGATCTTAAGAAATTTTATTAAATTTTTTATCAAATATCTTAATGAGTGCGAGACTAATACCATAGAAGTTCTATGTGAATTTTACATTTATGTGATAAAACTTTTGAGATTTCTTACATTAACCCCGTAACAAATAGAATGACACGGAGAGGAAGAGCTTACCGAAACTGAGCTTACCGAAACATGTCCTTTGACACAGATTTAAACAACAAAACGGGGAAAATGGGCAAAAAAAAAAAGAAAGAGAGCCATCAATTATCCACTTTAACCCATCTCCGATGGTTTTTAGATCATCGTCGTGAGCCATTGATCTTTGTCCAGAATGTGATCTCACTATAATCGTCGAGGGAGAGAAAGATAGAGACATGTAACGGACTGAGAGAGAGAGAGAGAGAAAGAGAAAGCAAGGAGTGAGACGGCAAAGTGGGAGAGAAGAGTGAGTAGTCGTGGCTCGCAAGAGGGAGACGTGGCTGATTCTCCTACACAAGGGGAAAGCACCATTAAATCCCTAATTTGGGAATATTAACCTATTTAGTCCTGAAGGTTTTTTGTTGGACTAGTAGGTCCTATTTTATGTGTAAAAACATTAGTACCCATTTTTTTAGGCAACTAGGACAATAATTGATGGGGTAATTTTGGGTTGGTGTTTATGTATAATTTACCGATTTGCCCAAAAAGCTAATTATAGGCATTTTTTAGATTTCACTCATTTATGGACATCAAACATTAACAAACATCAAACATCATCAAATCATAATCAAAACATTAACAACATCAAACATTAAAACATTAAATGTCCAACATCAAACATTCGAATAGGTTTTTATAATCAACTAAAGTCCACCAGATTAAAAACATTAGCAATCCATTGATGGATCTCGTCAATGGGTTTTTATTAATGTGGTGGATGTTCACCAACATCAAGTTCCACATTGCATCCATTACCAATAAAACTACCTTTTTTAAAACAATGTTCAAACATCAAACACCATGAACGTCAGTAGATATTCATGAACACTGTTTGCAATTTTTGGCCAAGCAATATCATGTCATTAACATCAGAGCAATTTCTAGTGTAAACATCATCCAAACATCTAACGGGTGATTCATAACAGATTAACATCATAAACATTACGATATTCGTCAGTATCAACCACAAAAACCACCCGGACAGTTTGCATCGTTTGATGTTTGCAAATGAACAGACGTTGCTAAAAGGTTTTTTTCAGCACTCGATCGGTTGTGGAACATTCAAGAACATCAAACATCGGCCATCACCATTTTCAAGAACTTTTATTGAACATTCGAGAACATTAAACATCGACCATGTAGACGAACATCGACAACATTCAAGAACATTAAACATCGAACATCAAGAACATTAAACAAAAAACCATCTTCGACAAACATCGACCATCTTCAAGAACGATGAACATTGAACATTGAACATCGAACATTAAACATTAAACATCGAACATCGACAACAAACATTAAACATTACAAAACCATAGCCAATGTTCTGTCCTGTTCAATGTTTACACTAATCTGTAACACAAAAAACACAGAACAGAACACAACAAGAACGTTGGCAGCACTGCTGGGAAGACGGTGGTATCAGCATCATCCTGTTTGTGGTATAAATCTACATCGTCAACGTTTAATCCGAACACACGATAATTAGAACGATTGGCCTACAACAACACATCCACCGTCCACAACCCCACCCCACAGAGTAAAAACATCCCTCCCAATCACCATTGACAAAACCCCCCACAAACACGTATTCGAACATTACAAAAACCCCCCCAACACCATCACCCCCCTTTCGCCCCCCCCCCCACGACACATCGCCAAAACCCCAGCCACCATTGACAACATCGAACAACCAGCACACATATTTGAACATTACTGAAAATCAAATCGAGAAAGGTAAATTGAAAACCAAGAAAAACAGACCCACCGTCGCCGAAATAGACGAGTTGAACAGCAACACCGAAAAACCACTCCACACCACCACAAAACGTCTTCAAACACAACACAAACACCAACTGGGAAACACCACAACATCCCCTCCATCTCATCCCACGTTCCACGCACACCCCTCCTTCAAAAAAGGAAACCTTACCAAACCAATACCAACAACAAATCGTCAAAAAAATATGGGCAAAACAGTCAATTAGACATACAATACTTTTTAAAGGAATCCAACCAAAAATAGAAAAGGACCAAATGGTTTTGAAAAAAACACTGAGGACTATGTGGAGCAACATTTCCCTACATGGGATTTATGCGTAATTTTTCCAAAACTTAATTTGATGAGTAGAACGGTATTTACAACTAAACACACATTAAATTACTTGAAGTGCAGCTTGTTTAAAATAGTAACAAAAATGAATATTTTGTTATATATGTTTGAAATTGTTCTAATTCTTAGGCGCAGCTACTTTAAATGAATTATTAAATATTTTATTAAATAGTATTTAGCATTTTTAAATTCTGAAATAACCTTTAGGCTTGTTATTGATTTGTATAACTAAGTAGAATAAATTAATAATTTAGAGGTGAAATAATAAAAAATAATAATTTAAAGAATAAAAGTAAAATTAATTATAAAATAATTCAATAAAAATAATGTGATAATACTATTCTTGTCCTGAGTAATTTTTAAGTAAAGCAGTTAAATTAAATTGTAAAATTTTTGTTCAAATTTGTTATGCATATGTCATTACTATTTTGAAGGTATGTTGAAGAAAAAGAAAGGTGCTATTGTGAATATTGGATCTGGATCGTCGGGTGCCGCTGTTTCATCGTACCCTCTGTACGCCATTTATGCAGCCACTAAAGTGTAAGTTATTTAGAAATAGATTATTTTAGGGCAAATCACCAACACCTCACCACTAAAATACGGATTCTCTTGAAATTTAAGAAATTACATCCCGCCTTCTGAGGTTTATATTTATAAAATTATCTCTTTAGGTTTATATTTACATAACAAATTGTTCCTTCATTTTTTATGCAAATATAAATTTTAGGGGGTAATTTGTAATTTCTCAAATCTCGGGAGAATTCATATTTTAGTCAAACCTCGAGAGAGTGTTGGTAATTTGTCCATTATTTTAATAATTTTTGAATTTTTTATAAGAAAAAAAATGTAAAAAATAAAAGCATGATATAACTCTAAAAAAATAAAAAGATAATAAATATGTTATTTTAGGTTGTTCCCAAACAATCCCTCGCCATCTAACTGATTTTTTGTGAGTGTTTGGAAAGTTGTTATTTTAATAGGTTATTTTAGTTTTTTGTTATTTTAGAAGGCTAAAATTTTTATATTTGGAAATATGGTTAGATTTTTTTATAATTAGATGTGATGTTTGTGAGAGAAAAAGTGAAATTATTATAAATTTGATATGATATTTTGTCTTATTAACTATTTTAATTTATTTTGCCTTTTAGTACTATCTTAGCCCCAAAAAAAAAAACTAATTTTTTTTTTTCCAAACACCCCAATGTATAATTGGAGAATTCGCAAGGGCATGTGAGAAGTTATTTGAAAAGATGTAAATAAATATATTTTTTAATTTTTATAAAAACAATATATAATATAATAAAAAAATAATGTAACTCAAATAAAATATAATACTAACCAAATAAGATAAAACGATGCCCTTTCCCAAACAATCCTGAATTTTATCATGTAACACAAACCCTCGAAGTTTGAAAATCATAAGAATGAATGTGGTTTTCAGTATTCTAGTCCATAGATTACCTATACAATCTGACAGTTTGACTTTTTGATGGTAATGTATGCCCAAATGAGTTTTTATTGTTATTTTTATTTATTTAATTATAAAAAAATAAATATTTTAATCAATAAGTTGGCTTTTAAGAGAGAATCCGGATCCTCTCCAGTCAACTCCTCCGACTATTCCTCCTGTCAAGGGCTAGGATTTGGCCCTTCACCAGGGCCAAAAGTACGGCTTAGATCAAGTTTGGTTTTAAAAAAAAAAAATTCAAAATTTTTTTTACTCAACATAGCAACAATCTTCTCCAATTTTGTTTGCTATATATGTTGATTAAAATTGATTACTTTCGCGATGAAGATTGAACATTGCTGGTAATGTATAAGAGAGCTGGAGTTTTTTGTGCGCTATTTGTGGAAGGAATCTTCGAGAAAAGGCAAAAACAATCGAAGTGAAAAATTGATTTGTAATGAGGAGACGACTCCATATTGGAACGATCCAGTCACCATTGTTGTTCTTCACTAGCGACCACCGTCCATATGCCATTGTTGAATAAATTAAGGTCATTCATTGAATAAAAAGAAAAAATCCTGAACATGTCAAATTGGAAGGCTTAATGATCAGTCATTGGAGATCAGCGACAGAGAACTCCAATGCATACATATATATATACAAAATAGATACAGATGTATGTATATTATATATATATATATATATCTTCAATTGTTGTCATTGTGCATGATAATGGCTCTAGTTCACGGTCGTCGAAGCTCTGGTTCGCTTGATGTTCGCCGCCGTCGATGTTCGCCGTTGATAAGGGAAAAGAAGCAAGAAAGACAGCTCTATTTTGCTGATTTTGAAAACAATAACTTACAGACTCGAAAACAATAACTTTCATTACCTTTTTGATCGATTTGGTGTTAGTTTAGGGCTTTTTTGATTTTGATCTCGCATTGATTGGAATCAAGGCGGTTTTGTAAATTTTGATCCAAATTGAATCGCTTCGAGTCTGTAATTAGGGTTTTTGGAGGTGTGAATGGATGGGAGAGAGGGGATTGAGAGAGAAGAGTGAGGAGAGAGAGTGGTAATGGGGTTGAAGAAGGTGGGAGAGAGCAGAGTGGCGAAACTGAAGAGTTCGATGGTTTCGAGGCCTCGAATGAATCTGTGAATGAAAAAAAAATGAATTTTTTTATTTTTATAAAACCAAACTTGATCTGAGCCGTAGCTTTTGGCCCTGGTGATGTGGCCAAATCCTAGCCCTTGACAGGAGAAATGGCTGGAAAGGATCCGAACTCTTTAAGAGATTACCGGAGGATGCCTGACAAGTATTTTTGAGTATTATTTAATATTATGATTAGAATAAAAGTAATTTGAAAATAGGTAAAAAAAAATTAAAAAAATAAAAATTATAAATATGTTTCAAATTAATTAATAGTATATTGTAATTGTTTAATTTATTATTATTGTTCGTTATGTGCCACAAACACTTGTTAAATATTTGAAACTGCTTAAATTGATATTCTAAATATCTCCTCAACGGAAGTTATATGCTCTTATAAGTGCATTTTAAATAAATTAATTATATATCTCCTTATTATAAAAATAGAAATTATTAGATAAATAACTTGTCATGAATATAATGTTGAAAGTTTCAAACTTATGGTTTTGCTTCTAAAGAGATAAGACTTTGAATTTAGGGAATGCTAGAGACCATAAAAGTGGTGCTCTAAACTAACCACTAATGATGTGACTTCCATTTAAAAAAAAAAAAAAAATATATATTGTGGCAGTGAATGGGACCCACTGCCACATCATTAGTTGTGGCACTAATTAGTGCTCCCATTCATTTTTCTTGAATTTAATATGAAAATACAGGCTGATGGAGACAGGTTACCTAGAGGGTAGAATTGTATAACAATTTGGGGATGGTTTGGGATGTTCTAAAATAAGTGTATTTTTTTTATTTTTTATAAAAAAAATATATAGAAAAGTAGAGAAAGTGGTTTAAAAGTGGAGAGGAGATGTTGATAGATGTTGATTGATATGATCTAAATAAGTGTATGTATGTAAAAAAAAAAAGTGTACTTTTTTAATGCATACCAAACACCTACCCAGTGGTGTTTTGGAAAGTTGGTAAAAAGCTGACTTTTTAACTTTTTGTGATTTTTTGGTTTTTTTGTGTAAAAAAAGTAGAGAAGTAATGTGATTTAAAAAAGTCAAAAAACCAAAAAGTTGACTTTTTACTATGTTGCCAAAATGCCTCTCGGTTGTATGTAGTTTTAACAAATATGATACTACTGAGCTGGAAATTAGGAGTATAAAAATGGTCTACGGCTTGTGGGCAGCCCGAAGCCCATCCGCGGCCCGGGGTGGGTGTAAGGCCCCGGTGTCCCACATCGGGAATGGAGGGGGAGTTCTTGGGTTATAAAAGTAAAAACCTAGACCCTTACATAGTATCAAGGCATTTTCTCGAGTGGTGAAATCTCTAACAGAACTCCCTAGTTAAGCGTGCTTAGGCCGAGTAGTTTTGAGATGGGTGACCCACTGGGAAGAATAAATTCGTATAGGGTGTGGCCCAAAGTGGATAATATCGATGACATGTGAAGGGTTGGGGCGTTACAGTGGGCCAGACCCATTTGGGCCCGGACTCGAGCCCAGCCCGAGACCCTGGGTCAAGGCCTGGGCCTGGGCCATCATTTTGAAACCCGATCCATCGGCCCGCTCAAGGCTTGCCCCGAGGCCCAGTGTTTTTTTAGTGAAAAATAATAAAATTTTGATAGAAAAAATTAAAAAACAAAAAAAATTGTTCATGCCCGCTCAAGCCCACCCCAAGCTCGAGCCCAGGCCCACTGGCCCCGACCGAGACCCGGCCCGTCCAAGGCTCGAATACCCCCTGGGCCTGAGCCTAATTTTTTAACTTATGGCCCGGTCCATCCCGAATTTTGGCGGGAGCCCACAAGGCCGACATGGGCCGGGCCAAATTTTTACCCCTACTAGCAATGCACCAAAAACAAAAAAAACGAAGGAAAAAAACAAAACACAACAAGAAAAAAGACAAATTAATGTTATTTTAGAGTTATTTTTTTAAAACTCTAAAACATTTTTGTAGTTTTAAATAGGTGGCTGGAACACTTTCAATGCACATCAATTTTTATATTTCTCTTTCATTACTTTTCACCGTGTTAATCATTAGACTTTGGGTTTGACTCACCGGTCTTGTAACCACACTTCAAAATGTGATAAGAAGAAGGTTTGGGCTTCAAACTAATGTAGTAGGAGCAATCCCTTTAATTGTAATCTAATTTTACTAATATACTAACTAATATTTTACAAACTTGACCCAAAAAAGGATAAAAAGAAAAAAATCATTATATTTTTTCAGGCCGTCAGTGGGCTACGGGTCAAAATTACACCCTTATATATATATATATATATATGTATATATATTTGTTTTACTGTCCTAGCTGCAATTATAATAGTCCCAAATTAACTTCCTTTTAAATTACACTTTATAACACAATATGACTAATATTTATTCTTTTTATATTGCATATATGTTGCAATGTATTTTTTAAAATAAGTATACATATAAATAATTCAACTAAAAGTTATGAAAAAATATTTTATGTTGTGCATCGCATGGATTAGTAGCTAGTTTAATATTAATTTTGAGAAGTGTCAAATACTTTTCAAACATTCTTAAACTATAGTAGGATTTATCGAATTAATGTATCCATAATGTATCATGTATGAGTCCTACAAGCTACATCTATATCAATACTTTGTAGAAAGTAAGGATAAATAACAATACTAGCGGCTAAAATCAAATTTCAACAATTAAATAAATAAGTGATATTGCACGCAAATTTTTTTTTGAATATAACACATATAAGTGTGAAAAGGGAAAGAAAAAAAAATGAGGAAAGGATAGGGCAATATAATAATTTTAATTTAATTTTGAAATGAAATTTTATGTGACCAAAGAAGACAAAAGTAAATTGACCATTTAAAGATTATGATTTCTTCTTCCAACCTATTTCTGTATTATATTTTTTAAGATTTTGTGGTTATATCCATATATCTATCCTTCATAGAGAAGTTGTGAAATCATAATCCACCTTAATTTGTTATAGGTACATTGAGCTGTTTTCAAGATGCATCAGTTTGGAATACAAGCAACATGGAATTGATGTTCAGTGCCAGGTTTGTTATTCTTCCATCAGTAAATAGTAGTAATTAAGTAAGTCTAGAAATACAGTTTTAATCACATAATTAATTATATAAAATAATTTTGACCATATATATTAGACGGTAGAGCATGGCTCAAATTATTTCACTTATATTTTATGTGATTGATTCTGTAATTAGTTTTGCATCCTTAGACTTATTGATGCCATATTGATGATGGGCAATGTGGCTTTTAGGGGAGGGGTGGAAAGAGGCCCAATGGTCGGCCCAATTGCTTTTTAAGAATTCAAAATTTATATTTTCAATCAATCCGATAGGTTGGATAGAATTTTCAAGCTCGTATATTAAAATAAAGGGCTTGTGAATATTTATCAAGTCGGTCCAGCTATTAATTTGTATAATAAAAATGTATAATTTATTTAATTTTTTTGTTTAAAAAAATTAATTAAGAAATCACTAAGAAACTGTATAGAGACCGTTGGTCCGACTTTGGTAGTCCGAACAACTTTTTTTTCTTTTTACTCTATACTAGATCTAATCTCTCTCTCTTGAGCAATACCGAGGTAGGGTCACTAAGGTTTTTTCCTTTTCCTTTTTTTTCGGGACAAATGATAGGATGTTAGTAGGTTAATAAATTAAATTACAACGAAAGAACTGCAATCGCTCTATCGATTTGAATCCTATAACTTTGAGGGTAATGCTATGGTACATTTGGATGTACCATACATTAGTTATGAGGATATGTGATTTTATATTATAACTAATATCATATAGATCATAACCATTATCATATTAACTCATAACTTAGTTATATTTAGTTATTCATACATACTAAATTATCTCATAACTACCATATAGCTAAATTATTTTAATAATTTAATTTTGAATTAGCAACCGGTGTAACCGGTTACCAAAAAGAGGGCAAAGGAAATCAGAGGAGTCCAGAGATCCCAACATCACATATCTCATAACCACTAGTCATATATCTCATAACCAATACCTTTTTTTCATAACCAACATTACATATCTCATAACCACCCGTCACATATCTCATAACCACCATCATTTTGCTCATAATCACACCACTTTTGTTCATAACCAATATCACATATCTCATAACCATTGATCACATATCTCATAACTATTACCCATATAAATCATAACACATCTCATAACCAATCATTTTGAGTCATAACCAACATCACATATCTCGTAACTACTAGTCATATATTTCATAACTAACAACATTTTTGCTCATAACTACACTACTTTGATCATAACCAATATTTCATATCTCATAACCACTAACACATATAGTATAGCCAAACACCATTTGACACCACTTTGCTCATAACCCAAATCACATATCTTATAATCACTAATCAAATATCTCATAACCATTACCCACATATCTCATAACCAACATCACATATATCATAACTACTAATCACATATCTCATAATCACACCACTTTGATCATAACCAAAATTACATATCTCATAACTACTAATCAATATCTCATAACCAAACACCCTTTGCCTTATAACCATATCGCTCTGCTCATAATCAAAATCACATATCTAATAATCACTAATCATATATCTAATAACCTTACCCACTTATGTCATACCACATCTCATAACCAACATCATTTGCCTTATAACTAACATCACATTTATCATAACCACTAATCACATATCTCATAACTATTACTCACATATAGAGGTGTAAATTTGGCTCACGAGCTCACGACACACCCCAAGTCCAGAAATTTCTCTCTTTCTCTCTCTCTCTCTCTCTCTCTCGCTCGTTTGGGCTAAAGAAAGAGTCTAGGGATTTGTGAAAAACAATTAATGAGGGAATTTTGATTTTGACAAAATTTGGATGTTTGTTCCAAATTTTTGGAGAAAATAGGGCCGGAATTATGTAATAATCATTATAAAAAAAACAAAATTAAAACATTTATGAATAGAGTCTTATAATAAAATAAATTATTAATTTATAATTTTGTCAATTTATACTTAATTTTTATTTTTATTTTTAGTATAAATCCTTCATCTATTTTTATTAAGTAAAATTAATAAAAAAAAAGACTATTTTACTCATCAACTACAACATGTATAATCACACCATTAATTGGTGTAATAAAAATATTTAAAATTTTAGAAACCAAAAATACATAACGCCATCACTACTTGGCATAACAAAATTGTTTAAAATTATAAAAAATCACAAATGTCATAACTAATTCTTAAAATTTCGTAACATGAACCAAAAATTATGTAACTATTCACTAATTGGTATAACAAAAACATCTAAAAATTTTAAAAACCACAAATGTCATAACCAACTCACAAGATTTAATAACATCAACTACAAAATGCGTAACTGCACCACTAATTGCCATAATAAAAATAATCAAAATTTTTACAAATCATAAATGTCATAACTAACCCAAAAAATTTCATAACATCAATCACAAAATACGTAACAACACAACTAATTGATGTAGCAAAAATATCCAAATTTTTTATAAACCACAAATATTGTAATCAAGTAACAAAGTTTCATAACAATTATCATAAAATGACTAAACAAATCACTAAAAATCTTAGAATCAACAATCGGGATCTCTCATAATACAGAGAAAACAAAATGTAATGACAATCATTAAATAATTTAATCAACGGCTTAAAGCCATGGAATAGAAAATGAGAGTTAGAGAAGATTAGCTAGTAGAGCGAGAGGAGGGAATATGAGAAAGAGAGACTGAACACGCTTATCGCCTGTGAAAATGACGTCAAATGTGCTGTTATTTTCGATAAGGAACATCGGAGATATCTACAATGACAATAAAGAATGAGAGAGATGCTTGAGGGATGAAGAGGACTGAGATAGCAGAACAGTACAACAAAATGCGTAATATTCATTTTTCAACAGTTCTATAACACATGTACAAATTGATGATAACAAAACCTTTCAAATCATAACTACAGCCAAAGGTTTGTGTATGTATGACATATTAATGTAAAAGAGCTAGAGTTTCGAGATAGATGCATTTACTAAATAGAGAAATATCATCAGAATGAATAGTGTTGAAATAGACAAAGAGAGTAGTGACGAGTTCAAAGATCTATTGTAGAGACACAGGAGTAAAGAGAGGAAGAATCCAGTGAGGAAGAGCTATCAACAATGGTCGTTCAATAATTTGAGCGAAATAAAGAAGTCTGAGTAAGAAATAGAGAGAGCTCAGGCACAACTAGGACAAATCAAGGAAAAGAAAATAGAGTAGAGAAAAAAACAGAGAAAAGTTGGGGAAAAAAAATTAGGAGAAAATTTATTTAGTAGAACAAAATAAAATCACGTCATAATAGATTTTTTTCAACATATTTTTTATTAAAATTAGTTAAATTATATATATATATATATATATATATATGTCTAGAAGTGTATATATATATTTTAAAAGAATATCGTTTGTATATTACTATTTCTATTATATTTAATGAAGATACTATGACTAAAAATAAATCTAAAATAGAAATATGTCACTTAGGGATGACACTTCAAAATTAATTGAGAGAGTTAAGAGTTTAGAGATAATGAGAGTTTGAGAGACAGATTTGTTTGTGAGAAATAAAATAAGGGAGGAGAGGTATTTATAAGACTTGGGAGGGAGGGGTTAATTTATATATAAATAAAAATAAAATAAAATAAAATTGTTGTTGGTGGAATTAATGGTTATATGACTGTTTTAATTTTTTTTTTAAAATTTTTGACCGTTGCACTAATAGGGAGCAAGGAGCCGTTGGGGTTGGGTCGGGCCAGATGGGGAAAAAAATTTCGGGTCGAGCTCACGAGATAGGTCACACTCCATAACACACCAGAGTCGGGCCGGGCTCTAGAACACATAGCCCAGGGTCTTAGGTTGGGCTTAGGCTCAAGCCTGGTTGGGCCCACCCAGGGCGCGACTGGACTTGGGGTGTGTCGCGAGCTCTTGAGCCAAATTTACACCCCTATATTTGGGTAGTGGTTATGAGATATGTGATTAGTGGTTATAATATATGTGATGTTTGTTATGAGGCAAATGGTGTTAGTTATGAGATGTGGCTATGACATAAGTAGGTAAAGATTATGAAATATATGATTAGTGATTATTAGATATGTGATTTTGGTTATGAGCAGAGTGATGTAGTTATAAGTCAAAAGGTGTTTGGTTATAAGATATGCAATTAGTGGTTATGAGATATGTAATGTTGGTTATGATCAAAGTGATGTGGTTATGAGATATGTAATGTTGGTTATGATCAAAGTGATGTGGTTATGAGATATGTTATTAGTAATTATGATATATGTGATTAGTAGTTATGATATATGTGATGTTGGTTATGAGATATGTGTGTAATGGTTATGAGATATTTTATTAGTGATTATAAGATAAGTGATTTTGGTTATGAGCAAAGTGGTGTCAAAGGGTGTTTGGTTATGCTATATGTGTTAGTGGTTATGAGATATGAGATATTGGTTATGATCAAAGTGGTGTAGTTATGAGCAAAATGGTTGTTAGTTATGATATATGTGACTAGTGGTTATGAGATATGTGATGTTGGTTATGACTCAAAGGGGTTGGTTATGAGATGTGGTTATGATTCATGTGAGTAATAATTATAAGATATGTGATACTGGTTATGATCAAAGTGATGTGGTTATGAGCAAAATGGTGTTAGTTATGAGATATGTGACTAGTGGTTATGAGATATGTGATATTGGTTATAAGAAAAAATGTGTTGGTTATGAGATATGTGACTAATGATTATGAGATATGTGATATTGGTTATGACTTAAAGGGGTTGGTTATGAGATGTGGCTAGGAGATATGTGATTATGGTTATGAAATATGTGATACTATTAGTTATGAACAAAATGGTGTTTATTATAAGATGTGGTTATGAAATATGTGATTTAATTATGAACAAAATGGTGTTGGTTATGAGATGTGGTTATGATTAAGTTATAATCAATTTGATTATAGTTACGAAGAAATATAATTTTGACTCATAACTATAAAAAGTGAACTGTTTAGCAGGTTACTTTTAATGATGTAGCTCAATTTTAACCATTGATTTTGCTATGTACCGTACATTTTTTAACAAAATGTACTATAGACTTTCCCTAACTTTTGAAGTAAGTTATTGTCCGTATATACAATACCTGGTCATTATTTCAAACTCGCAAAGTGTCATCGTATGATTTTGTGTCCCTCCAGATCCCATTACTCGTGGCGACAAAGATGGCATCCATTAAAAGGTCTTCTTTCTTCATTCCATCCCCAGAGACATATAGCAAAGCAAGTCTACGAGCAATCGGTTACGAGCAGATTTCTATACCATACTGGCCACATTCTCTGCAGTGTTGCCTAATCCGAGCTCTCCCAGATATTGTACAGGATTGCTGTCTTCTTCGGTATTTCCTTGGAATGCGAAAGAGAGGGCTCAAGAAACAACAGCAGGAGCAACAGCAAAAGAAGTAATGAAATAATAAGTAAAGAAAACAGTTACTAGAAAGATTAATGAAAAACAGTATGCTCTGTCTTTTGAATAAATGGAATGGAGAGAAGATGAAAATGGAGGAGATAGATACATGGTAGTATGAAATTGTACTTTCATCGATGGTTGATCTTTGGTCATTATTTTAATTTTAATAATTTGGTTTGTACACTTTAATTGTAATTTCAATTTAATATGGTCTGATTTCGATAATTCGAACAATTTATTTTGTAAATCCCTCTGTATATATCATTCATAAAAGAAAAAATTAGGTTGATTTTTTATTTTATTATAAATCTCCAAAAAATAAATTGTTTATTTTAAAAAATATATTTGTCATTAATTTTTTTTTGAAGAGAAATAAAATAAAAAAAATTACAATTATCAGATTGAGCAAATTTTCTCTATGGATGATATACACTAATGGTTTAAGAAATGAACAGTTTAAATTATCGAAATAGTACCTGCGGTAAGTCCATTACAAGAAATTCACAAAAAAAAAGTTTACGGTTTATTTTATTACAAAGGTAAAAAGTTAAGGGTTTATTTTGTTCCGATGGTAAAATCTTGAGTTCTATTTTTATTTATTTATTTTTTACAATTTTTCCAAAAATTATTTACAAATCAAAACAACTTTTAATTTTTTTTGAGAGAATAAATTACACTGGCTCTTTGAGATTTGAGAAGAATGTAGTGAATCCCAAAATTGTGACATAATTAGATTGACCTTCCCTTATTAAGAGGTTGTTTGTAATGATTTAAATAAGTGCACTTTTTAACTTTTTATAAAATATGGGTTGGGTAGTGGTTAAGTTTGAAGTGATGTGATAGAGAGGTGATGTGACTTAAATAAGAAGATGTGACTTAAATAGGATAGTGACTTTTTGATTTTTTGACTTTTTTAAGTTATGACAAAGACTAAATTGACTTAAACTAATACAGATAATGGATAGATACTGAAATTAAAAATATATATATGCATTTTTAGTAAAAAATAGATAAAAATGTCATTTTTTTCATTTATACGATTAACGAATTATAAGGGGTGGTCATCGGCCTGATAGTCAGCCCAACCCACCTAGTCCAATCCGATATTTTTAGGGTTTGAGAAAAATTGGACATAATTTTTTAGCCCTTTTAATTTTTGGGTCAAACTTGGGATAAAAAAGTTTTAGGCCAACCCAACCTAGTTAGGCCCGTCCATTTAGAAAATATTAATTTAAATTCTATATTATTTAGGGTAAATTATAAATACACTTTTAAGATTTGTTTAAAATATGAATTGCCTAATGTGGTTTAGAAAATTACAAATACCTCTATGTTAGAATTTTTTATTTAATAGAATTAATTGAAAAAGTAAAATTTCTAACAGTTCACCTATACAATAATAAAATTATCTGAATTATTAATTGAAATAAAATTTTAACATTATTAAAAACTATTAATTAATTTGATGATTTATTAATAAAAGACCTTGATGATTTATTAATAAAAATGCCTAGTTATTATGAAATTAGAAACTTTATGGGGCATAATGTAATTTTTAAAACTATAGGAGATAATTTATAATTTAAGTAAACCTCAAGGGGTATGTTTGTAATTTATCCTATTATTTAATTACAAAAAAAATCAAAAAAATAATAAAAAATAAAAAAATATTTTTACTATATGGGTGTGTTTGATTGGACGGACTGGATAAGGGGGGATTAGAATCTATCGGACTTGAGTCTTGGGACTGTGAATCCCCCGGACTATTTGATTGGATTAGATATGTATCATGTGTTTGTTTTTTCATGGAATTAGATGTCTGAAAATGATTATTTTTAGTAAATCCAACGTTTGGTTAGACAGACTGGATAGGATAAATGAACAAAAGACTATTTTACCATTTTTCAATTGTTTACTAAGTAATAGCAATATTAAACATATCTTTAATATTTTAATTATTTTTAGCTAGATTAATAAAAATTTATTTTATTTTATTTTGTACACAATTAAATAAATTTATTTTTTAAAAATTAAATAAATAAAATATCAATAAAAATATATGTTATTTTTTTAATTAAAATTTTAAATAAATTTGTTTTTAAAAATAATAATAATTAAACAATGAAATTAAATAAAGAATAATGATTTGTCTCCCTAAAAACAATCCCCCTAATCCCCCTAATTTCCTTTTTTAGAAACTGTTTTCTTTTTTTTTTTTTGTTTTCTTTTTTTTTTTTTTTTTAACTTAAAGTGGAAATTGTGGGGATTCGGGGCCCCCCGGATTTGGGGGACCTAGCAGCGTTGTTAAATAAAACATCTATTAAATTTAAACAATGAAATTAAATAAAATATAAACAAAATTTTAAAATAAAACATCAATAAAATATCTATAAAAAATTATTTTTAAAAATTAAATAAATAAAACATCCATAAAAAGTTAAATAAAATTATTTTATTTTTAAATTGAGACATTTAAATTTTATTGAATTTTATTAAATATAATACATAATTAAATAGTAGAGGGTTAAAATGGTCATTTTACTACCTAATTTAAATAAAATGGTCATTTTATTAATTGAAATAAAATTTTAATATTATTTAAAACTGTTAATTTACTTGATTTATTAATAAAAGAACCTATTTGTTATGAAATCAGAAATCTTAGGGGCATAATGTAATTTTTAGAACTAAAAGAAATAATTGGTAATTTAAATAAATTTTAAGAATGTATTTGTAATTTATCCTATTTATTATTAGAAGTAGGGGTAATATTTATTTGCCACCACCTTGGGCAAAGTAGTGTTTTGAGAAGTTAGAAAAAAATTAATGTTTTTTTGACTTTTTGATAGCTTTTTTATGTGAAAAAGTTGATTTATTTATTTATTTATTTATTTAAATTTTTTGATAGCTTTTTTATGTGAAAAAGTTGATTTATTTATTTATTTATTATTTTTAATTTTTTTTTATGTGTAAAAAAACTAAAAAATAAAAAAAGTTGGCTTTTTTTAAGAAGTTCTCAAATTGCCCCAAAAAGCCCTTAGGTTTTGTGCACAGGGACAGCTCAGATCACACCTGTTCTCTATACAAAGCATGCCATTGCCGCCATAGAAACAAGAGCAAAACCCCTCCACCAGAGAGAGAGAGAGAGAGAAAGAGAGCATTGAGTAAAGTCCAGAGAGTTCTCTCTCGTTGTCATCCAACTTTGCTTTCGCAAATGGCGAAGCCGAATCGCGAGTCCGATTCCGATGATGGCACAACAACAAAAACGTCAGGTTACAACACGATCTTCATCGATACCAATCTCGACACCCATCTCATCACGATTGTTTCTGATTCGGATACTGTTTCCGACCTCAGAAGTACTTTTTTTTTTCTCTAACCCTTGCTTTGTATTTGTGTTGTAGATAGTTGTGTTTGTATTTATAAAGTACTGAAAATTATGCTAGATCGTGTTGTTTTGATTGATTTCTTTCATTGTATGCTTACTGTATTACTCATTGACGTCTTGATTGGAGAGAATCACTAAAATGTGGCTCTATTGGAGTTAAAATCTGTGGATTGTGCTTCACTAGTGGTCAGCATTTTTAGATCAATTTTAGGCTCTGTTTGGATAGATGTGGATTTCAAATCAAGGTATTTGAGTTTGGATTTTATAAAAATATTGAAGAGTTAGTTATTAGAGGTGGATAGAAAAACTAGAAAAGTTGTATTTTAGTAGCATTTTTATAGCTAAAAGGAGAATTTTTTATAGCAAGATTTCAAAATATTACTTTTGCATAGATATTTCAAATGCATCATGGTAAAGCTCTTTAATATAAATTCATATATACAAACGGATTAGCACTTTGCTTTGGGAAGAGTGCTAAAAAAGCTGGCTTTTTTGCTTATTATGAATAGACATGTAAAGATAGAGAGATGATGTGATCCAAGCCAAAAATTGCTCCTCACATGGCATTGAGGGTATGCAATAATTGCCCCTCACTTACAGCAGGTTGTGTGAGAGTTAGTAGCTAAGCAGCTTTACTGCATTTTGTGTGCATGTTGAGAGTTTGATCCCCACGTTTACTACAACACACACCAGAATGTTGGGGTAGATAGCACTGGCCATCTTGTTGATTCTCATTCTTAATGTATAATGGGATAACTTTTATGGTAGCCCTGTGATTTCTGATAAATGAATTGTCCTGTGGGATAAATTGGGGGTTTGATTACTACTGTTACCCTTCCACAATTATTAATTTTTATTTCATTTATTTCATTTATTTCGCTTTTCCTTTTTAATGATAAATGCAAAGGCATGAGAAATCATTGATAAAGCAAAACTGTGGATAGAGTGTCTTTGTCATAGTTACTCAGTAGTTTTGGCTAATGTTATGTACAATCTTTGCCATAACCATATCTAATCTTACTATTCCTTTAGAAATGCATAATGTGCCCAAAACCAATTATCCTTTGTTGTTTTGAGAACTCATTTCAGCCTTAGAAGCATAAGGGGAGTGTTTAAGTGGACCATAAATGCAACAAATGCAATTGCACACCTGCTTGCCTGTGTAGCACCTTTCTTGGATTTCTTTTTTCTACAGAATCTTGTTACTTATTCCAACCAGTATCAACTTCATGTCATTTTACTTGTTGAATCACTTACATTTTCGATTTCCTTGTTTTTATTCTGCAGAGAAAATAATGATCGAGCACCCACAGTGCTTTCCTGACTTTGGGGAGATAAAAATCCATGCCTTAAAGGTATGTCACTTCTGCATGTGGTGGAAGGTTATTAACAACCTTGCTTGTTTACTGTGTTCATTACATTGACAAGGGTGTGTGATCCTTGCAGGTGAAACGTAAAGGATATTTCTATCACCTATCAGATTCTATGCTTTTTAAAAGTGCTTTCGATGGTGCTAGGAAAAGCTGGTTTCTCTCTGTTGATGCTTCTAGTTTAAAGCAGCACGGTGATAACCAATTCACCAGCAAGCTTGATGTAGCCTTACCCTGCGTAACAAAAACTCCTTCAGGTGATAGAAACAATCTTTTACCTGATAGTTCTTCGAAAAGGTTATCTCTTCTTGATACATCACCACTGCCACAAACTGATCCATCAGCGCTGCTGCAAACTGATACATCATCACTGCCACAACCTGGAATCATCCAGCACATGAACCAGAAAGTTCCTGAGAGTGACCAGTCTTGTCCAGGTGAAGTTTTGAAAAATAAGGAGACAGAAGTTACATATGTTACTGATGATCTTTGCAAAAATTTGTCCTCTGACTCCAAGCGGTTGTCAGATTTTGAAGTGGAGAAGAATGATCAGCTTAGTGAGGGAAATAAAATCCCAGAAACAAATGTGGAGCACAGAGATGGCGACTGCCAAGTTGGAGTTAGTGATGTTCAATGCAATAATTCACCGGAAGGATCTTTGAAAACTGGGCCTCCTTCAAAGAAAAAGGGCAAGTCCAAGAAGGCGAGTGAAGATGATGTATCTGGTTTCACTTTGAATGATAATAATGTTTCAAACCTTGCATCTGATATATATGGATCACACCCAGAGATCATTGTCCCTGAATTTTCTTCAGGTAACACTGGTAAAGAAGTCATAAATGAGATGGAGATGGTAAGTGTGGATGTTGGCAAGGAACCTTGCAAGACTTCATTTTCTGATACTAATATAAGGTCAGATTCAGCAGAAATCCCCAAAACACATGTTGAATGCGGGAATATGATTGGTGATGTGCATTGCAATGACACATTAATAGAAGCTACGAAGTCCATTTCAACTGCAAAGAAAAAGCGTAAAAGAGAAAATGAAGGAGCTGGAAATCCTTCAGGAGAAAACAAATATTTGCTTTCTAATTCTAATAAAGAAACTTCCAAGCCAAATGCTATAAACCCTGAGAAATCTATAGACAACAAACAGAAAACTGCCACTGCTACTTCAGATTGTTTATTTACTGAACCTCCAGAAGATGTCCATTTGGTAGCCAGTCCAAGCAGTGGGAAGAACAAAAGGAAGAGGAAGAGGAAGAAGAAGCAATTACCAAGTTCTCATGACCAAGTAGTCACTCCTGAGCCCATTTCTCTGCACGATGTTCGAGAAGAGAGTTTGAAGGAAACTGTGGACATTGTTGCCATGGATTCAAATAGGCTATCTGATGCTGTAATAGTTTCTGAATCAAATGTTCAGCATGCAACACTTTTGGGACCTTCTGGAGACTCTCAGACGGAAAAACACCCTGAGTCTGTGCAAGAAGTGGTCGAAGGGAACAGATTACCTTCTTCATCAATAGGTAAGTACCAATATGTAATCTAGGAGAAGTTTCCTTTTTTCATTCATCAAATTCTTCTTCAAATCTAATGATATGATATGTAAAATGGAAAAAAAAAAAAAAAAAAAAAAAAATGACTTCTCTTGCTGAATTTGCTGCTGATATTTTGCAGGCATTGATGTTAGTGGACCTGATGCTGAAAATGCAATAGGCAGAAGTGGTTTAAAAGCAACGAAAAATTCAAAGAAGCATCACTCCACTAATGTGAAAGAGTTTCCTCAGCTAGCCGTCAATGAGTTTGATAACCTGAAGAAGGATGTTACAGACTCTGGGCATGAAAATGCTGTCACTGATGATCACAAGGTTGAAACTAGTTGTCCTGATAAAATTGAAGAACAAAGGAAATTGCCACAGAACTGTGATCCTGAAGCTATGCTGTCTGGAAACTGTGAACCTCTGAATCAGGGTGAAGCAGATATGCATACTAAAGCAGCAGTTGCCTTATCTAATTTGTCAGAAACCAACAAAGTCATGGGATGTGCAAAATCTGGTGGTGGTAAAAGGATCAAAAAGACAGCGAAGAAATCTATTGCAACAAAGCTGGTCACGTCAAGCACAGACTCTGGGCATGAAAATATTGTCACTGATGATGACAAGGTTGAAACTAGTCGTCCTGATAAAATTGAAGAGCAAAGGAAATTGCCACAGAACTGTGATCCTGAACCTATGCTGTCTGAAAAGTGTGAAAGGAAATTGCTACAGAGCTGTGATCCTGAAGCTATGCTGTCTGAAAAGTGTGAACCTTTGAATCAGGGTGAAGCAGATGTGCGTACTAAAGCAGCAGTTGCCTTATCTAATTTGTCAGAAACCAACATAGTCATGGGATCTGCAAAATCTGCTGGCAGTAAAAGGATCAAAAAGACAGCAAAGAAATCTGTTGCAACAAAGCTGGTCACGTCAAGCACAGAGCACACTGATAATTCCACAAGTGGGCTTTCTTCAACTACGCCTCGTTCAATTTTTACTGATCATTCAAGTGTCAAAGCTAAGAAAGTGAAAAACATCTCTGCTCTGACTGAAAGGACAGAGATATCGAAACCCAAAATTGTGGATACTTCTTTCATTGGTGCAAATCTGGAAGGAGATGACATGAGTGGAAATGGGGTGGAATCTTTTCCATTAACTCAGGTAAATAGAACTCGAGAGAATGCTGAAAATATGGATGGGAACTCAAGAAAGAAATCGAAAAAGAACCGAAGCTCTGATGCAAAGGCCCTCACAGATTCTCCAGTGAAAGAGCAAGCAAACAAAGTAGGGTCTCTCCAGCTAAATCAAAGTAACATGATTCGAAGGAGTGAAGAAAAGATGGATGAGGAATCGGGAAACAAAAAAAGATTGAATCAAAACACTGCTGCAAAGAGTCTTCCAGATTTTCCAGCCAAAGAGCAAGAATTTGGTGGTGAGGAATTAACTCCTTCAAATGGCAGACAGACAGAGGTGGACACTCCTTCCAGAACTAAAAGGAAAAGTAAATCGGTCAAAACAAATTCCAAGAATCAGTTAACTGGACAGGAGTTGGAACATGGTTCTTTCCATCCCCAACAGACATTGAAGACTGTTGATTCGACCCAAGTTCCATTATCAGATGTTGATGATAGTGTCCTTAAGAATGACAATATGGATAATGCTGATGGTCACATAGAAGTTTCAAAGTGCGATGGTGATATGGTTAACTTCAAGGATTACTTTGTCTCTGTAGAGCACAAACATGAAGTTACACCTGTTGAGTTGGTTGTTGACAAGGCAAGTGAAGAGAGAAGATCAGCTGGGGACATGAAAGCTAAAAAGAAGGCCAAAAAGCTTGTTGTAACCTCTTCAGCCACCTCACCTGATCTACAGAACTCACTCAAGTCGTATGTAAACCAGGGTAGTGAAAGAAAATCTCATGGTAGAAATTCTAGTCACATTCAACGTCAAGAATCATTGTTGAAAGATGAACATAATGAGGTTGGGCTTCACTCCAAGTCTTCAAAAGTTTCTAAGAATGTGGTAAAAGCTCCTGATTCTGATCACGCTGAACAGATCAAAACCATACCTCAAGAAGCCAAACAGGTTGGTGCTGTTAATGGTTCTAAGACCATTGGCTCTGTGCCTGCTCATCCAAAGAGAAACAATGAATCTTCATCTGCAACAACCTTAGGCTCTGAAAGTTCTGAAAAAAATCTCCGAAATAAAAAGGAAACCAAGCATCAATTAAGTTTGGATCGCCATCATGCGAAGGTTTCGAAAGCTTCCAGTAAAACAATGGGGAAAGTTGTGAACAGTTCACGGTCTGAGAAGAGTTTGTTGGCTACTTCTGGTGCCATTTTTAGGGATGGTAGTAGTGAGAGTTCTGAAGATGAATCTGGGGCTGTAAATTCAGATGCTACCACCAGAACCCCATCAGATAATTCGTCTTCATCAGGTTCCTCGGAAGTGGAAAGCAAGTCAAGTCTGGACTCCCCAAGAAATGGTAACTCAAGATCTTCCTTGTTTGGTTTCATTTGTACACCTATAATCGTTGTGTGTCTACTTGCTGATAAATTGCATTTTGTTTTCTTGCTTCTTTCTTGGCATTTCATCTACTTTGTGATTAAAAAAACCATGTTGCTTAGGCATTTACCAAGTAAAATGAAATATAAGACGGTATATGTTATGCACTCTTCAAGGCCTTGATATATTTCAACTAAGCATTTCTTATTTCATCCTTTTACTTTCTGTTATGTTCTTTTTAGCAACTATTCTTGAAGCTTCTTGTAACTAACGTCTTCTATTTATGTCTAATTTTGCCACAGGATCTAATGGCGCGAAAGAGAAGCATGGGAAAAACATCATAAAATCACAGTAAGTACATAATTAATTTTTTACTTTTTCCTGTTCTAAAGCGGATCTTTTACATTGTAATTAGGCTGCTGATTTGAGTAAACTATTTCCATTTGAGTTCTCACATGTCATAAAAATTTATTCAAATAACTCTGAAGGTTATTTTGGATATATACATGAACATGGGTTCTGTATGGTTACACAAACTTGCCAAGAACATGTCAATATACATACAAAAACATAGTATTTGTGTTTGTGTGTCTGTATTTGTGTCTATGCAAATCATATCATAGTCACGATTACTTTTTTTGTTGATGAAAAACGTTCTATGACACCTCACTCCTCACTTCCTTTCAACCAATCAAATCCTTCGTGCATCCTCTCTCTCTCTCTCTCTCTCTCAACTTCATTCCAATGCACAAGGTATCGGCTGCGTGTTAGAAGTGTATGTTATTATTAAATATTTTCAGATCATGGAAACATTAGGAGTGCTAAAATAGTGTTGAAGCCACACATCACATCATCATCTGGAAGAAGACAAGAATACCTGGGGTGAAAGTGTATAAAACAAATGTGAATTAACACATAGTTCATTGCCTCCCCATGTTTTTACTTTGTATTTCCTTGTGTTTTGGTTTTGTTAAAAAAAAGAAGATAAAATAACTAAAAATCAATAAAGAAGAACCTAAGCTGAGCTGTTGTTCTTCATAACCTAGAAAACCGAAATGTTTCTACTAAGCTCTATGTTGTTCAGCAATCATTTACTGCTTTTACCATATGTCTATGCTGCCAATGCCTCTCATATCTCCATTGGGTTTTTGAGCAGAGTTCCAAGCCCGAAGAACATAACCATGAATATGATTCTTAGAAGTTCAAGAAGATTCAAGAAGGCCAAGCACGCGGCCACTCAATTACAACTTGAAGATACTGAAAGTCAGCCTGTTGATAAATGAACCAGTAATTACTCAAGGTGGTTTTCTTGTTTTGGAATTTTGATTTTCTACCATGAGTCCTCTTTTCTTCTTTTTGACACAGGTCTTTTAGGTTTTGAGATTGTGGCACCGCACCAGTGTCCTCTGCTATGAAATATTTCTACCCTTGTTTTAATGTTTTGAGGTTGTGACACTACACCAGTGTCCTGAGACTCTGGTTTTTGAGTTTTGAGATTGTGGCACTACACCAGCGTCCTGAGGTTGTGGTTTTTAAGTTTTTTGGGTCTCACACACCCTCGCTCTCAAGTCTTGCTAGACACGTTTTAAACAATAGCCCACGTTTGTTTGGCTGACTAAGATGGAAAGACTTAAAAGAGTACGGTGTGATTGAGTAGGAGATTATTAGTGTAGTAGTATTAGGTTGGAGATATAAGATGAGGAGTGTTTGTTTGTATATCACCATATTAGTAATATTATTGATAGTATTAATATGCAAAATTAATCACTTTGTTTGGTTGTTTTTCAAACTCAATTTTTTAAAAATTTTAGAGAACTTGTTTGGTTATTCCGAATACTTTTTAAAAATAAACTATTGCAAATTGAAGTTTTCGTCCAATCTAAGGAGAGACAATTTTGAAAAAAAAAATTGTCACATCAAAAAATATTTTCATCTTAGTTTTTATATATATATATATATATGTATGTACATGTTATATATGTATGAAAACATAACTTAGTATGTAGTCATTTATGAGTACATATTCTACCATTAAATGTGTGATTTTATCATAAAATTTGTACTCATTTTAATAATAGAAAACGTATTTTTTTTACAAATTGGCATTAAAAAAAAAATTGTAACTAACTTACAAACTTTTGCAACATGAAGTATAAAAAATTTGGACATTTTGTTATGTCAATTTTAGACAATGTTATACATGTTTGTATTAATGTTACGATATTGTGTGATAAAATAATTTTTTTGCATAACATTTATGAAAATTTAATTCTACATAAGAAATTTTTTAATGCTAATTTGGAATTTTTTTTTTACGTTTTCAACTCTGTGATTGAAATGAGTGAAAATTTCATAATAAAGTCACAATTAATGGTAGGATATGTATCCATAAATGGTTACATATCAAATTATGTTTTTATATATATATGACATGTATATATATATATATATATAACTAAGATGAGAGTATTTTTTGATGTGATAATATTTTTTTAAAATTGTCTCTTCTCCTTAAATTGGAGTGAAATTTGAAATTGTAATGATGCATTTTTTTTTGAATACTTAACGAAGATATTTTTTCAAAATAGAGTTTTTAAATCACTTTTTGAAAAAATTATTCAAAAAAATAGAACCAAACATGGGGAATATTTTTTTTATTCTAAAAAATATATAATATAATTTTATTAAAGCAGCCAAAGCAGCTTCTAGGTGCAGCAGCCAAAGTAGTCTCGTATTCCTCAACCAAAATAAAATAAAAGGAAAAAAAAAAAGAAAAGAAAAAAAGATTGAATTTGATTCAGCAGCCGGTTCTTCTCCAATATTGTATGGTTCAGGAATTGATTTTTCAATCTCACCTCATCTAAGGGAAAGTTAATCCGGTTGGGGTGTGGAAGTAGTAGTATAGGTGGAGTAGTAATCCCACCCAATAAGAAGCTACCAAACAAGTCAATGTGAGATCCACCTCATTAATTCTCCAATTCCACCCCATCGTCGGCTAAACAGACATGACCTTCATTCACGGTAGTGTAGTAGGGTTTATTGATTCCTACATGAATCAAGCCTTACTCTTATTTTGGCATTTTTATTATTTTCGGAGTTTTAGCTGCGATTAGCAAAGGCAAATGTAGAACCAGAATAGACAATTTTGTGTCTATCACCAAGTTTTTCCTCCCTGCGTTGCGACCGATCACTAAGATAGATGGGGTAAACTAATAAGCCCCCAAGTAGATTGAGCTACGCATACATTATCTTGGGCTATACTGGGAATATATATATATATATATTATGTTATTTCTAATATTAGGTAACAATTAGCGTCATTAGAGATAAATTTAGGTGTCGAGTTTTAAGTTTTTTCTGTCATTGTGCTATAAAGTACTTTCACAATTTGATAAAACATAAAATGCTACAAAAGCCTAATCCAACCTATTTTTGTGTATATAAGTATGTTTTTGCATATTAGTATTCAATTATATATATTAAAGTAATTTGTAGTTTTTTATGCATCAATCCCTTGCATGAGAAATTACCTCTAATATAAATGTTAACTTATTAAGTGCTCTTAAAATTTTTTTGCAATACTTTTAAAAGAATAAAAAAATACAAAAGATATTACGTTATGGTATTGTTGTTCTGGCAATAAGCATGTTTCAATTACACCATTTGGGTTAAAAGTTTAATATGCTTTCAAATATGCATATTTTACCCAAGAAATTCTTGAATTTGACCAATTGTTGCTCTAAATTCATCAATTCGTGAATCAGACCATGATTTGTGATTATAATTGTTTATATTTTGAAATCTGAAATACAGCTTACATATGTAGGGATAGACTCTCCTTCATATCTCATATCTCCATATTTTTCCATACTCCTTTTACGAGACTTAATTCCAAATTCGTACTGATAATCCGAATCGTCTATCTCGTAGGTTTCACAATAATGGTCATCCCTACAAAAAAATGAGTTTCATCGGATATTTACAAACATAAGAAACATTTTATTTTATAAAATAAATGACAAATATGATTGTAAACTTAGACTATTCATTTTTTAAAATAAAATGTTATTTAATCATATGTTTATAGTTGTTTATTGCGATATCTATATATGGAGAAGTATAGAGAAATAAGATATGAAGAGGAGCCTATCTCTATATATCTACCCTACGAACTTTTCCTAGTTAGGTGGCTTATATTACTAATTTTCTACATAGGCAATTTAAAGTTTGTTCAAAGGCAACATTGTGGGCCATTAGGTTACTAAAGTGACCACATTTTCAAAATGTCGTTGAATGGAACTTTTATGTAATGATAATTGAAATTAACATAGCTGTCAAAAACAAAAACATAAACATGTGAGTATCAAATAGTTTCTTTTTTGTTCCCTAAAACTAAAAGGTAATGATAGAACCAATCTATTTCGGCCGGCTTTCACGGGCGGTGATTTCTTTGTTTAATTTATGATGAGAAAGTGCAAGTGTATATTTGTATTTATTCTGTGTTTAGTCTTCTGTTTAATATTGTTGTCAATTTATATGGTGCATTTGGCCTTTTAACTTATTGGTTGTTTGTTTGTTTTTTTATTTTTATTTTTATTTTTATTTTTATTTTTATTTGAGCTGTACAAACAAAAATGATAGAGATTCTAAAAATTTTATTAAAATTTCTATCAAATGTCTCACATAAGCTTGGGATCTACATGGAACTGGGTCCTATACCCATATGAAACATTTGGTAGAACTTTTGAGCCCTCTAACATTACTCATGGACAAATCATTGAAGTTGTTTGCACACGTTAACAAAATTATTTTTTTAATAAAATTTGTATCTTCTAGTCTCAATTATATTTAATTTTTTGTCTAATGTCTTATGATTCTACAAACTTATATTTAATTTTTTGTTTAACTTCTTATGATTCTATAAACTCAGAAATTTTAGTTTGAATTTTACTTACAAATATCAATTTATAACTCAGATTCATTTATATTTGAGCTCCACAACACCAATTCAATTTTCACCATACAAATACATTACGCAAAAAAATCTAGGATAATTTTGTTGAAACAATAAGATTTATGTTTTTTTTTTTTTTTTTTTTACTGCAAATAAAAGGTTATGCATATTTTGTTAATGTGTGTTTTTAGGATACATGATACATATTTTAAAATACTCGTACATTTTACATAAAAATAAGTACAATAAAATTATACAAGCGACTAATTCAATTCTAGGATTAATCCTTGATAAATCCAGATTCTCAACCCTATAAGTTATTTAGGGCAAGGGATGAATATGTTGGGGACATGACGAATACTTTTTTGAATTTGTTGGTTAAAAGTCTATTAATAGATTTAGTTCCATAAATAGTACTTATTTGTTCACATTTTAATTTTAACTTATCTGTTTATATTTTTTGTTTTCTTTGATTTTTTAACTTATTTATCCAAATTATTTTAACCTATCTATTCAAAATTTTATTTTATCTGTTGGATTTTTTGAACCTATTTATCCAAATTATTTTAACCTATCTGTTTAAATTTTTATTTTATATGTTGAAACAACAATTCAACAAAGCAACTTTTCTTTGTCTCTCTCTCTCTCTCAAATATCTAAAGATAGATACACTACCGGTTACCTCTTCTCACCACATATCTTTGCTCCACTACTCTCCAAATCTTTCCTCATGGCTTTTTTTCGAGAAACAAACGCATTAAGGAAAAGGGTTTTAAGAGGGTGGTGGAGAAGAGAGAAAGTGAAGCGTTTTAGAGAGAGAGTGAGTAGTAATAAAGAAGAAACCAACCGTTAACGAATGATAGAAATGACTAAAATTGGTGGAAAAAGGTGTTGGGATCGGGGATCCCGCCCAAGACCTTACAGAAATCATAGCAAGCGGAAAAATCACACCCACACATAAGGAGACACCATTTTAACGTGGTTCGGCTTTAATGCCTACGTCCACGAGAGAGTAACCGGTTATCACTATACCAATGGAAAGATTACAGAAAGATTACAATAGAGGAGGAGCTCACACTCTCCTT
Source organism: Camellia japonica (assembly GCA_030407325.1). Classification (NCBI taxonomy): domain Eukaryota; kingdom Viridiplantae; phylum Streptophyta; class Magnoliopsida; order Ericales; family Theaceae; genus Camellia; species Camellia japonica. The sequence goes on from JAPPVO010000017.1 coordinate 167,010,702, forward strand.
ACTCAGCCACTCTCCCGTCTCCCTCGCTCACACCGAGAGAGACGGTCTCTACGCCCCACATCTCTCGCTCCTTGTTGTTCTCTCGGTTTCTCACTCACAATTTCACCTCTCCTCTCACCCTCCATTTATACACATTGGAGTAGGTGGGAGTGCCTTCATTCTTGACTTGGGCAGCCTCCATTCTTGACCCTTGACATGGTTGGTGGCCGCCAAGCTTGACTTGGTTGGTTGCCTTCCCATGGATGATGGTTGGTTGCCTTTCCATTGGTGAATTCAACAAATCACCCCCTTCACCCATGTAAGGTGATCCACAACACACACTACTGCTAATCTTGTCACGCCTAAATTCAACATAGTCTGCATCTCCTCACTGAGATGCTTGCACCCCCTGAAACTAGAGATAATACACTAGAGATACAAGAGGATGAGGGAATCCTACATCCTCAACTCAACTCACACCACTCTCTGATTTGGAGAGAGCTTCTGCTCCTATCTCCCACAGATTTCTTCCACGCTTCTGTCTCGGATGCCTTCACTGAGACGCTATGCTCGAATTTGTGTAACCAAGATATTTTGACACCCCCTGATTGGATGTCCTGCACCCCCTGCTCGGATGCCCTTGACTGTCATGCCTTATCTTGCAGGACAAGTCATTTGAGCAATAGAAAACTCGTTGTTCATAAACGTTCTCGGTCTTCTTTGCTCGGAGCTTTTCCTCTTAACTATCGGTCTTTGCCCTCTGCACTTCTGAACAACCTCCTAGCGTTTCCACATACGCTTGTTGTCTGTGCCTTTGCAATCCCTGATTTGCTGTCCAGTAGATTGATGATTGACAGTAACTCCATATGTCAAAGCATCGTCAGCTATGTAATTCCTTGCATAGTGAACACGGGAGCAACTAGAAAACTTCAGAGTTTGACACATCAACATCCTCAATTTTCCTTGCTCGGAGCTTATTTCTTGAACAACCAGCCTTTGCTTTCTGCACTTCAGAACAACTTCCCAGCGATCTCATACGCCCGTTGTCTGTGCTGCAATCCCTGATGTTTGGTTTTATCTCACTTGTACGTCTGTACTGATGTTTGACAGTTAGCCCTTCTGCCAAGACAACTTCCACCGGTCTGTACAAGTTACCACTGTGTAACTCCGTGTATAGTGCTTGCACCCATGGCTTTTGAGTGCTCATCGTGGCTCCATCTCTCATTCTGCGCTCGAGCTTGCCTGAGAGATCCGCAACTACTCTGTTTTCATTAAGAGGTGCGTTCGCTGCCACGGAACTTAAGAAACTACCATAGAGAAAGACTTGCCACTCCTTGGCACGCACTCTTGCGTTTTACCTGTCTCAATTTCTCTGTCTGGAAGTTCCTGTGAACTTTCAACAACCCGCTGCTACATACTCTTCTCGCGCCTCTGTACGATACTCTAGCGTACCTTTGCACTGCTGCACGTCTGCATTTGTGCTCATGCGCTTAGTATGCTCCTCTGCAACTATTGTTCTACACGTCCACATACCATCAGTACCTACTCGTATACAGTAGCTCCAACAGCCACAGCATTTCCCTGAGCCTGTATTTGTTGCCAAATCATCTATCCGTCGATGAATGGTCTTCTCTTCTGATTGAACTAGATCCTCCGAACACCTCAACAACTAGGAAAGTTCCTAGGAAAGACTGGTGGGGTCACAACCGGTCCCACTTAAGAACCAGTCTCCTTAGACAATGTCTTTTTGACAGAACTTTCCTAGACATTGTTGATCTTGAGATAATTATGTCTGCAATCCTCTGATCGCCCCTGACCAATCCAGATCTCCCTCGACATGCCATTTAATCAAGCTTGATCTCCTCTGGTCTTTAATGATCTATCTCAATTTGTATCTGGTTGTCCAATCTGGTCAGAATCTGCCCATTCTAACCTCTTCAGTGAATCCACAGCGTTCCACAATATCCGGCAACCTTCCTTCGAGTATTGAAGATGGCAAACTCCCATGTTTTGACAATCTTTCCAAACCGTTCAGAATTTCACTATTCTGACCTCGCGGTTGTGTCCGGAACGGTCCGTTTAGCTATGACCAACCTTCGCTGCACTTCCGGGGACCTCACTGAAAAATTTCCCCAAAAGTTGGGCCACACCACAATTTTCTGAAAATTCTGGGCCAAATTGCAATTTTCAAAAGTTCACGGAATATTCCATGTACCAACAGAATATTTCGTCCACTGCACCTAATACCATCCGTCACTTCAATCTACCTTCTTTTTACAGAAACTCCGTCTCCAAAATCTGACCGTGCAGATGTGTCCGGAATACTCCAAATAGTCGGAAAAACACTATTGGATCACTAAAAACGGACGCCGAATGGCTTAGATCTAGCCAAAACATTTTGTACGCCTCAGATCCGCGGCTGCACCATAGCCGCGAAGCACTGGATCCTTCCCTCCTACGACTGCACCATTGCCGCGTCGCACTGGATCTTGTCCTCTGGATGCTGACGTGGCAGATGACTGTACTTTGACGTGTCAGCCACGTGGCAATCTTGCTGACGTGGCGTGACGTGGTCTGCCACATGGCGATGACCTGTCTGCCATGTGTCTATTGACGTGGACTGCTGACGCGGCGGCCACGTGGCCGCGTTTGTCGACGTGGATGTTGACGCGGCGAGGATGTGTCGCTGACTGGGCGCCACGCGTCTTGTCTTCCTCCTCTGCCGCGCGTGTACTGCGTGGTGTGACACGCTGTCTGCCTGCATGGCGCGTGATGGCGCGTGCTAAGACTGGGACTCACGCGCCTTCTTCAGGTGGTGCGTGAGGACGCGTCCAGGATCCTCTGGGGTTCTGCTTTGCATTTCTGGACTCCTCTCGTCGAGACCTAGCTCCGGGTATGCTCAAAACCTGATTTCGAGCAACTTCATTTCTGGGCAGTTTCGAACAACGCACTGTTTTTGTTCCGAAACGCACCGACGAGGCTCTGATGCCACTTGTTGGGATCTGGGATTCCGTCCAAGACCTTACAGAAATCATAGCAAGCGGAAAAATCACACCCACACATAAGGAGACACCATTTTTAACGTGGTTCGGCTTTAAAGCCTACGTCCAGGGGAGAATAACCGGTTATCACTATACCAATGGAAAGATTACAGAAAGATTACAATAGAGGAGGAGCTCACACTCTCCTCACTCAGCCACTCTCCCGTCTCCCTCGCTCACACCGAGAGAGACGGTCTCTCCGCCTCACATCTCTCGCTCCTTGTTGTTCTCTCGGTTTCTCACTCACAATTTCACCTCTCCTCTCACCCTCCATTTATACACATTGGAGTAGGTAGGAGAGCCTTCATTCTTGACTTGGGCAGCCTCCATTCTTGACCCTTGACATGGTTGGTGGCCGCCAAGCTTGACTTGGGGGATATTCTATTTCCAACACCCTAATAGACTCAGGGCAAATCTTTTCTCAATACACATCCCTACTAATTTAATTATTAAATAATTATCTCAACCCACATCATTAAAATTACAAATAAACCCTTGTACACACACTTTACCCTCAACCTCTCTTTCTCTCTCTAGAATAATCCTTCCTTCCATGGCCCCCGGTTTTGCACCTTCTCTCTCTCCTCTATATATTCCCTCTATCCACCTCTCCCCTTTTCATCACAGCAACAACTTGATCCACCGACTCCTTCCGTATTTTCCACACCTTTTCTTGTAATCCAAACACTCATTTTTTCTCTTCATACCCATCTTCACAGATCTCGTACCCAGTCTTCATCCAACAAGAACAAATTTGGCCCAAGAATTGAACTGGGTTTTGGAATTTGCATCAAATATGGTACATATAATTGTGTAGATTATAGAAAGAAAGAAAAAAAAACGTCTTTTGGGTTTTGAGTTACTAGTTTTTTTGAGGATTTTGGTGGTGGGTCGATGACGATCGAAGCAAGGCTGGTGGATCAGAGAAGAGACACGAATGTTGGGCATGTTGATAAGATCATTAGGAAGAAGAAATTTCATAGAAGGACCAAGAGGCCGACAGGTCTGCAGAGGCTGTTCGTGTCTTGCAAGGAGGTGTTCAGAGGCCATGGAATTGTTCATTCTCCGAGTGATGTGCAAAAGTTGTGCCATATTTTAGGTGAGTTTGATTTTGAAATTACAATCATATATTTGGATTGGATATTTAAAATCAATGGAGTGTGTGGAGCAGAGATCAATGGATTTGGAGTGTGTGGAGCAGAGATCAATGGATTTGGCCACCAACTGGGGTTTGAGATATTTTTATTTGGCCACCAAACAATGTATATTGAGATATTTTTATTTTAAAAAGATGTGTATTGAAAATTTGTATATATAATATTAAGAGTGTTGATCAATGGTTATTATAGTAAATTTTAAGTAGGATATAATTGTCATTAATCTAATTTTTCATTAAGTGTGTTGACTGAGTTTATTAGGGTGGTGGAAATAGAATTTCCCTTGACTTGATTGGTTGCCTTCCCATGGATGATAGTTGGTTGTCTTCCCATGAGTGAATTCAACAAAAAGATGCAAGAAGGGTTGAAGCGGTTCGATTGCTCTCTCTCTCATTTCAACAGGTAAACTTGTCCTTACGGAGCCAAACAAAAAAATGCATGGATATACCTTGTAAAATGAACCTATGGCTTAAGCACCATCTATTCTATGCACGAACAGGCTATAAAAATGTGTTAAATCTTAGCCATTAGTGTCATCCATAAAAAATGTAAAATATTAATTGTAAAATATTATATATAAATTCAAATGTCATTGAAATATTTAATAAAAAAGAAAAAATTATTGAAATCAAGATTAGGCACCCATATGTTCTTGTCCATTGTATCATGACAACATATAAGTATATTCATTTAATGTACATTCTAGATGATGTCCATTGAAATGTAACATTAATGTTAAAGATGTTCTTGTTGTCAGTGACCACAGAAGGTATTCTCATATCAATGCTTTGCCATAAATGACAACAACAAAACAAAAACACACACCAAAAATGAATAAACAAATAAAAAATAAAAAATCAAATCCTCTTTCACGAATATATATATAGGTTCACCACCCCACCCCGCCCCCCAAAAAGTTTTGAAAAAACCTCCTAAATATAGTATTAAAATTATAAATATTTTAAAATTATATAGGTTCACCATCCCAAAATTTTTATAAAAAATTTAAGAGCCTCCACCTCTTAAATTTTCTACTTTAAAATTTAAAATTTTTATTATTTTTTGATAATAATAATAATAATAATAATAATAATAATAATTTATTTTTAAAGTATAATTACTTTTATTTTAAATTTAGTAATGTTAAAATAATTGAGAATTTATTTGTTAATATGTTAAAGTCTTTTTTGTCTGGTTAGGGCCCAAAATTTTTAATTGTTTGGTTATAACTAAATAAAAAAAAAAAAAAATACTACTCACGTGTAACTTGCCCCACGCTTGAAAATGTCCCGAATTCTTATCAACCTAATTGTTTAAGCCCCATTCTCCACTTCACTCTCCCTCTCTCTGTAAATGATATGAAAGCTTGGAAAAGAACTCACAGAATGTAGAAAATATTCGTGGTCAAGGGTGCATTTTCTTCAGTTTCTACGGCGACAACAAAATGTACATTTTCAGCCATGAAAATTGTAAAGATTAGATTGCGCAACAAGATGGAGCATGATTTTTTTTTAAGCTACTTGTTAACATATGTTGACAAAGTCATTGCTCAAGATCTTGATGTAGATTCCATCATAGATACTTTTTATATTATAAAAGAACGTCGAACACAACGTTAGATGCCTAAGTAGATATGTAAAGTAAATAGTTACTTTTTTGAAAATTAATATGGATTTACTATAACATATCCAATTATATTTTTATAATATTTTATAATTCTATACAATGAATAGAAACATCTAATTATATATTTTTATAATATTTGAGTAAAAATTAATATTATATATCACATACTCATTACAAATTTTTTGATTACATATACACTCACCCTCACCCTCACCCTCCGAGGTTAGAATCCTGCAGCCGTCCCCGTATATAACTCTCACAAGCAAAAACAATGGCCACTCAAAAGTGTACACGTCATCATAAATCATAATCACACACAAAAATAAAATAAATAAATAAATTTAAAAAAAGGAGAAAAAAAATTAGGACTTTTTCCGAAAAACCACTTCAGTGTCTAACCCGAACCCGTCAACGGTCCGAACAGCAACCAACTCAGACCGGCGAAACAACGACTTTAACGGTCTGACACTGTACAAATCATTGGCTGAGTACTTATCAGCCCGTTTAGAAAGCGCCACGTGTAAAACACAAACTCCACCAGGCTTCAACGTCCGTTCGATCTCCCCAACGAACTTGTTGGGGTACAACGCGTGATCGAACACGTTCGAGAACTCGAAATCAAAAGTCTCATTATCGAACGGCTGGTGATGAAAGTCGCCCCGAATAACAAGGGGCGGGTACGGCACCAAGTCAATCCCTACCGAATCGGACACTCCGACCCGTCTCAAAGCCTCCACTTCCTGCCCGACCCGAGCACCGATACAGAGAGCCTTGGATTCATTTGAGAGGAGTTTTTTGTGCTTTAAATCTGCGAAGAAAGTGGAGAAGACTTGGATCTTGCGGTCCCAATCTCGGGTGGTCCATATTTTTCGGAGTTTCGGGTTCTGGGTTTTGTTGAGCTGGCGTTGGATGTAGGATTCGTAGGTTTTGTATCCGGGTCGGATTTGGAGGTCAGTGGTGGTGTTATCATGGTGGGTTTGGAGAGAGAAGAAGAGGAAGAGAGCGAAGGAAAGGAGGAGAGAGAAAACGAAACATTTAGTAACGAGTGGTTTTTTCATTTCTGCAAATGCATGACCAACCAACCCACTTTCTCTCTCTTCCTCTCTCTCTCTCTCTCTCTCTCTGTGTAATATGTATGTATATATAAATGGTTGTATTTTATTTGTTGTTGATTGATAGGGTTTGATTCAGACAAGAGAGAGAGAGAGAGAGAGAGAGAAGAATGTTAATGAGTTTGAAGAGGTGCGTAGTGCGCATGAAGATGTCAAAACGGTGGTTGTGGACTCCTATAATTAGTTTTATTTTTTTCTTAAACTTTTTCTTTTTGTTGGTACTGTTGATAACGACCATTGTTTGTATAATTTTTTTTTTTTGACGATAACAACAAAGTGGAGTTATGCCTGGACACGTTATGGGGTTGTAATTGTTAAATAATGGTATTAAAATATATATATATATTAGTAATATGGTTACGGGCGTGTTTGAGAATTTATTATTTCAGTAGGTTTTTTTAGTTTTGGATTATTTTTGGAGAAATTTTTTTTTATATTTGAAAAGATACTTGGATTTTTTTATAGTTGGATGTAATATTTGTAAGAGAAAAAGTGAAATGATTATAGATTTGATGTGATATTTTGTGTGGATTTATTTTTTTTAACCTATTTTGTCTTTTAGCAAAAAATTAACACACAAAAAAAAAAAAAAAAAAAAACTCTTCCCAAACACCGCTATATATCAATTGATGTAAATGTTGAAAAATTATGTTTTTCGGTAATTGTAAGTCGAAATTAAAGTGAGATTTAATCGTCGATTGAGATAAGTCTGAGTTGTTTTGTACTCTTTCAAGTGAGAGATTACAATATAAAAATAATGAGCCGAAACCATTGGGTTGTGAATGAGAATTGTTTCATAAAGTGAGTATCAATAAAGTTGGGCCTTGATTTAGACTTAATCTTAGTTTGGATTGAGTTTAGACTTGTACTTGTACTTGTGCATATGCATGTGTTACGTTTGGTCTTGGTCTTGGTCTTGGACTTAGACTTTGACTTAATCTTAAACTTGGGTTAAGTTATATTGTGTTGGGCTTTACTTATGCATGTGTTTGAGAATTGGGTTTAGATTGGATTGTGACCCAACATTAGTATTCATTTTGTGACCCATCTAGTTGGTTTATTCAAATATCATTATTTACATATTTATTTATATATGTTAAGCACATGAGAGGTTTAGACCTTTGTAACTCTCATCTTTTGATGATGGAGTTGATGACCATATTAGTGGCCATAGGTTTTCAACATTTGTAACTCTAACCCTAATGGCTAGAGTTGATGGCCATGGTTAATGGCATTTGATGGCCTTATTGATGTATAGCCTTTATGGCTAGGGATTCCCCAACTTGTATAAGTAGAGGCTTTTCCCTTCAATTTGAAAAGAAGAATTTCAGAGAGATTTTTTTATGGAAAATAAAGATGGTCTTTTGAGATAAAAAGGAGAAGATGTTTATTTTACACCAAAGAAATTTTTTCCTATCTTCTTTTGCTAGCCCTTTCTTTGGTTCTTGTTAGAGAGAGTGCAACTATTGTTAAGTTCGCCGAAACTATTCATAAGTTGCTTCTGCATTAGCTGGTTTCGATCGTCGTATCCTGAGAGGTAGACGCCGGCATACATCCAGCACCTATCGAGAGGCGGTGGATCTATTTTAAGGAAATTGTGGTATCACACAGGTTTCAGTTTGCTTCTTTTCTTATTATTTGTTCTTTAATTTTTCAGAATTTAGTTGACCTCGGCGAGTTCTAATCTTTACTTATCCATGTTAATAATTTGTTCTTTTAGTAATGTAATCTAAATTATTTATGTATTTAATTATGTCGTTTATCTTGCATTTCATCCTTTAATAAAAAATAAAAATAAAAATTGTTTTGTCATTTCTATTTAATTTATTTTATATATTTTTCTTGTATTATTATAAAAAATACTAACAATCTTAAAACATATTCATTATAAATAGTTTTGATAAAAAATTTAGTTTTTGTTATAATTTTATTTTAGTGACTCTTAGAATTAAAATTAATTTAATTGCCTAGAGTTATTGGAATTTGAGTTGTTTGTTTCAAGTAATTTATTAATGCAATTTATTTTATGTTAATTAGTTATTATTGCATGAGTAATTTGATTGTTAGTGCATGATTTACTAAGTATTGATAAGATAAAATAAGAATTTTATTTTTTAAGATTCTTACTAATTTATTTGATTTGTTTGTTATTTATTTTCTTTTATACCCAATTTTCTCTATAGGTTTACCTAAACGCCAAAGGAGGATATATAATATGGACAAGTAAAACAAATTGGAATTAGTAAATGAGACTACTAATTTTTGTTTTGAACAGGATACCCTAAGCATGGATGAGAATTTTGGATCTTCAAATTTTTAGACATATTTGTGAATTTAATTATTCACTTTATAGTTCAAGTTAATTTCAGATTTACTCCGTATGTTTGTTTTGAAAGTTTGGTAACGATTTCGATTTAATTTGATCAATTAAATTCTAAAAAAAATAGAAAGTTGGATTTTTTATATTTTTTATATTTTTGAGAATTTCAAGAGATTCAGCTATTTGAGAGGTTTCCAACGGTATAAAAATCTTCAAATTGTTTTCGGAGAAAATTTAGCAAAACAGTTTCAGTTTTTCTAATATAATATTTATATTGCATTATAAGGTGGATGGGTTCTAAGAGAGTATTAGTGCATGGTGGAATATTTTGCATTATAATGTCTTTACTTTGTATTCATTCTATTAATTAATTGTTGTATTGGTTGTGAGTTTTTTCATATCTTGATGTGTATAATCAAGTGAATTACTCCAAACATTATTGTGTATTGTTGGAATTTAACTCTATTGTTTATAAGATTATTTGCTCATAGTTAGATGGTTGGAATGCCAGTGTTATGACCATAATAGTCTTATATGCGTAATTATTTCATAGTTATGAAACTCATAACATTTTTATAACTGCAATACATCTATGGCTGCTTGAATTATATATTGTGAGTGATAGTTTAAATTACTTATGTAATATGCATTATATGAGTTATTAGTTTATTAACTCATTTTGTATCCAAGTGTGTATATAAGCAGTGAACATGGAGGTTTAGCGGTAACATGGATAAAGTTTTGTACATATCCCCTTTATATGGAATAGAGCACTGAGTTTATTTTTTGTATTGTATTTTATACAAAGATAAGCTGGCAATCCGAAAGGATGGTTTCAAGTGGAAGAGTGTATTCTTAACTAAACAGACCATTTCGGACGCAGCCATGAACTTTGATTTTGCAGATTTAAATAAATTGTAATTGCAACAGTTGCATTTTCTTTTGTAGTAGTTTTAATTTCTAATTTGTAGTAGTTTCACCATAGTGAAAGGAAAGGGGGAAGGAAATAAATTATAAACTTTCGCATTTAGAGAAAGTCTTTGGGATTAATTTTACTATTCCCAAAAACTAAGATGGATTTGGTTTCAAACCTTTGTAGTTAGAGGAAATCTTTGAGTTTAAATCTTTTTATTCCCAAAGTGATAGTAAACCAAGTTTTGAGAAAGTCTTTGGCTACAATCTGATTATTTCCATAGTGTTGTGGGAAAAGAAACCAAATTTCAGCATTAGCTAATATATATCTGATTTTTATTCAGAAATAATGTGCTCAGTTCCGGGAGTACCAGTTAACTTTCATGAGTGGTGTAATTCTAATAGCAATTTTTAATTGCTTATAAGTTTTGTAAACTTGGTTTGTTTTAACCTAATTTATCTCCTGGAAAACTTAATTCTAAATTTGTTTCTCATGGACTAGGAGTCAACATGCTCTTGAAAGTTTTATCTAAGGTTAACTGGGTCTTAAGTGGGACCGGTATGACCCCTCCAGTCTTCTTGGAAACTTTCCTGACCATGTTCTATTCTAGGATAAGTGGTGAGATCAATTTTGAGTTAAATTTCAGATTTTGGGATTTTCTAGTGTTAAGTTTAGTTTCTGGAAAAATAGAATAGTGAAATTTTGTTATGGTTTTTCAGAAATGGCTTCAAGAGGTGATAACATGAAATGTTGTTCCACTTGACAACCTTAAACCTTGCGAGGTTCTTAAAGGAAAATCAAGAGAGATCAAATGTGATTAAAGGAAATCATAAGATTGTATGATGATATCTTTGAATTTATCAAAGGCAATTAGTATGTTATCCTTATGTCAATTATAACATGTATGATTGCTATATGACTTTGCTTTAAAGTAAAGATGAGACAACCCGTTAGGGTGGGTAAATATATTTTTTGATTTTTAAATTCTAAATGTATTCTTAAATTGGTGGCTTCTAATAAGTATAAGATCACTGATCACAGAGATAGAAAACTGGTGGTTCCTAGGAGGTGTTAGACCACTGGCTACACAGTTATGAGTTTGTGGTTCCTAGTAGTAAATAAATTACTAATTACATGTTAAGACATGATGGTTCATAGTAATGGAGAGGCTACTAATCATATGTCAAAATATGATGATTCTTAGTAATGAAAGTGACTATTGATCACATTTAAAACATTGTGGTTCCTAGTAGTGGAAAGTCTATTGATCACATGATGAGAAATTAGTAATTCTTAGTGATAAGACTACTGGCCATGTTATGAAGTTCTGAATAGTAGGCTATTGATCACTAGGTTTGTGATTCCAAATAGTAAGTGTGATAACCCAACCCATATTACGTTTAATTATACATGGGATTATGTGTTTGATATGAATTTGCAAGTTTAAGTATGTGAATTTTGTGATTTTGGAACTTGATCTGTTGAATGTAGAAATATCTGTTACAAATACCTCTTTGAGCGAAAAATTGATATCGTTAGAGACGCGATAAATCAAAACCGACTTCACATTTGTGATTAACATGATTTTTAAAGTTTATGGTGAGATTTTGAAAAATTATGATTCGTAACGAATAAATTAAGATTTTTGAGTTAAGTGTATATGTTTAGCCTCTTGTTCTTCATTTTGGGGGAAGAGAGCTCAAAGTGTGAGTTAGAGAGAGAAGGAGAGGAGAAAGCTAGGGATTTGAAGGGAATCAAGCAGCAAACCATAGATTTGAGTTGAGGTATAGAAATTTACTTACAAACTTTGTTTCTAACTCATATTTGTCTTGAAATCAAGAAGAAATTAGGAATTTTGAGCTAGGGTTTGAGTTGTGTGGTGGCTTAAGCTAAAGGCATGAAATTGAACCATAATCTCTCCATCTTTGTTTGATTTAAGTTCACTCTTGTGATTGACCCATGAAACAAACCCTAGATTATTCATGAAAACAAGATTTGTTGAAAGATTGCTCATGAATCATGTATTTTGAATTTGTGTATGTAATGTATGAATATGGGAAAGAGATGAGTCCTTGAATTTGTTGTTGATGCAAGGTTGATATGTTTAATGTGGACTTACACTTTTATCGTACTTATATATCATGTTTTTGAGTTATTTTTACATGAATTTGGGCTTGGAAATGAGTTTAGAAAGTTTGCATCTTTGAACCATTTTCGGACTGTCTGATTTTGCCTAGACCGCACGAGCGGCCATGGGCATCGCACGAGCGGAACATGAAGAAAAAACGGAAGTTTTTATTCTGCTCCTTGGGGGCTCGAGCGGCCATTTTTTCCGCTTGAGCGGATTTGGGCCACACGAGCGGTGAAGACTTCCACTCATATAGAATCCCTGTTTCAACCAAATTTCAAAAGCCATATTTCCTTTATCCGAACTCTGTTTTAAGCGATTCTTAAGCCTAAATTCAAGCCTCGGAAGTATAGTTTCCAATGGAAGTAGTCTCACATCCACATTCTAAGTACACAAATAGATATGTTCAAATTAGCGAAGGTTGTTTACTTTCTTTCTAACCGTTTCATACTTTTTCCTCTCCTAACCCAGTTTCCTTTCGTTTCTTCCTATTTTCCTAGACACAGATTATGACCCAATGAGGACTAATGAGTTTAGAACCAACAAAAATAATTGGTTAAGGAGCAAAGTAAGGGATTGATTTATTTGGTTAAGAAAAGATTAAGAGAAATAAATTTGATCAAGAAAGTAATTATATGTTTCGATATGTTGTGCCATGCGCATTGTGTTTGCAAGTCATGATTCAAGGACCGGTCAACCATTTCTGGAAACCACTGTGAGTAATAGTATAGTAAAGGTATGTTTTTTCATTATCTATTTTGATTTGTATATGACATGATCTTCTAAATATCGTATTCTGTCAAAATGCACCAATTTCCAAGAAATGTGAAATGAGTTATGAATAAGGAATGTGAATTGTTTGTAATATGATATGGTAGGCCTAAGGCCGTTCTGTTTATGCTATGACATGATATGAATTGTTCAGTCTTTAAGACCTATTGATTTCTAGTATGGAACAAAGTGTTGTACGGAACTAAGTGCTACAGTGGGAGTCACCTCTAGAGTTCGTACGAGTCACCTCTTGGGTCCATACATACATAAATGATTGGGCCCGAGGCTGCTTGATAAACGATTGGGCTTGAGACCGCTTGTTATATGATTGGGCCTGAGGTCGCTTGATAAATGATTGGGCCCGAGGCTGCTTGTTAAATGATTAGGCCTGAGGCCGCTTGTTAAATGATTGGGCTCGAGGCCGCCTGATAAATGATTGGGCCTGAGGCCGCTTGTTATATGATTGGGCCCGAGGCCGCTTGATAAATGATTGGGCCCGAGGCTGCTTGATAAATGATTGGGCTTGAGACCGCTTGTTAAATGATTGGGCCTGAGGCCGCTTGTTATATGATTGGGCCTGAGGCCGCTTGTTATATGATTGGGCCTGAGGCCGCTTGTTATATGATTGGGCCTGAGGCCATTGGTTATGATTGGGCCCGAGGCCGCTTGGTATATGTGATTATGGATATTGAAAGAACCTTATGATCATCTACTTATACTGTTTTACTGTATTATTACTCATTGAGCTTTGCTCACCCAATTTTATGTGTGCACATGTAGGTGATCAGTAACATGAAGCACACCCCTAGGGTCAGCTTCAGGAGCCTTTTGTGACCTAATCGAGTCATGTCTCCGAGATGGAGTTTTGTCTTGGTTCACACCACACTTTGACCATATTATGTTTTTGCTTTCATGGTCTTGAGTTGTAAACATTATGTACGATTTTCCTCTGGCTCTTATATTTTTTTTTGATAGGTATGTATATGTATTATCGTGTTACGTGGTTAACTCTATGATTTTGCTCATGATGGGCACAACTCAATGGACTTCTCTTTGTTATATGCTTCTGTTTATGGCCCTATTAGCATAAATATTCTGTATGATCGTTTGAGGCCTTCAGTAATCTACAGATTACTGGTCGGTTATGACCCAAACTTTTAGGGGCAGGTTCGGGTCATGACAGTAAGGCTATTGATTTCAGAGTGACATATTGGACCAAACTTGTTTTTGTGCCTTGAATTCAAGAAAGACCTAATTCGGTTAATGACGATTTAGGAATATGTTTTTTGTGATATGATTTTGAGAGTTTCATAATCATTGTGACACAAGGAATTGTTTAAAGACCCTGTATGAATTTTTGGAGAGGGTGGGAGCCTTCGTATAAATTCTATAAATGTGGGGGTGTCATGCAAAGAGTGGCAAATGTGGGGGTGTCATGCAGAATGTGGCAATACCTAAACTCAGGAGGGTAGGATAGGCTTGAAAATCTATTGACTTTATGTTTAACGGTTATGCACAATAAAGTAGTGCATATCGGTTTTCTTGTGGACGAATCTAATATTCAGATTTACACAAGATTATAATCATGGAATTGATGAAGCGATTTTCATGTGGAAAGAAACAAGCCTAGAAGATGTAAATATACTAGGATTTGAAAGTTTCTTTGTCTAATCTTCTTAAACCTATATGGTGTCTAGTGAGAGTAAAAGCTTTTTTGAAGTTGTGATTTCTCTAGAAATAAGTTATTAATTTAACTTTATCTTGCATAGGTAGTAAGCCTTGGGATGCAAGTGAATGAAAGCCAATGAGATCGGTTGTTATCAAAGGATATCGACAAAAAGAAGGCCTGGATTATTTTGATACGAGATCACCAGTTATAGTGAGTGTGATTGCAATTGTGCGACATCTAAAAAGACATCAAGATGGATGTTCAGATAGCTTTCCTATTTGAAGATTTAGTTGAATAAATCTTTAAGGTTTGAATACTTGAGAAGATATTCAATACTACCAAGTAGATGTTGTATTCTAAGTTTGATATGAAAGATATGGACCTTACAGATGTGATTCTGGGTATTAAGATTACTAGAACATCTAATAGTATTGTACTTTCTCAATCTCATTATGTTGATAAAATACTTGAGAAATTTAGTAAATCAGATAGAAGTGTATCGACGACACTGGTAAACTTATGTCTACATTTGGCCGAGAATAATAATGAAAGTATATTTCAACTAGTATATTCTTGGGTCATTGGAAGTTTAAAGTATCTAATGAGTTGTACAAGGTCAGGTATAACCTACTCAGTTAACAAGCTTAGTAGATACATGAGTAATCCTAATGCTACTCATTGGAAGGGCATTATGCGGGTGTTGGATTATTTACACTATACCCAGAATTATAGGTTGCATAATACTTGATATCTAGGTGTACTAGAAGGGTACAAAGGCGTCTACTAGATATCTGATACAAAGACTTCGAATCCATTAATGGATATGATTTCTCTAAATTGGAGCTGCAACCGTGTCTTGGAAATCTTCCAAGCAAATGTGTGTCACAGGATCAATGATGGAATTAGAATTCAGTGCTTTACATAAAGCTACTAAAGTAACTGAATGGCTTTTCCGTTTGTTTGAGGATATTCCATATTGATCAAAACTTGTGCTAGCAATTTTGTATACTTTGCGTCAACCAATCAAGTATTGGTAGGGCACATATAGAAGGTCTAGACATTTTCATCGAAGGACGACTACTCTCATGTGTTGTCACTATAGACCATATACAGTCTAAGAACGATATTATGGATTCGTTAACCAAAGCGTTAAATCGAGAGTTAGTAGGAAAGTCATCAAAAGGAATGGGGTTAAGGCCTTCAGTGAATGTTACAAGAATAGAAAACCCAACCTAGTTGACTGGAGATCCCAAGATCTAGGTTCAAAGGGACAACCTAATTGCATGTAATGGGTGAGTCACTGTGGAGGGAAATCCTCCTACCCATTCCTTTATACAGTGATACCCTATAGGGTGGAAGGTTAAGCTAATGCTTTTAATGACTTAAGTACTGTGAATAGTCAATCGTAATGTAATGCGATACCTTATGTAGGTCATCTATGTGAGTGCGGAGTGGGGCCGCTTCTTGAAGAATTGACAAGACTGAATTCTTTAAAAACACTAAGTGAACCAGGCTAGTGTTTCAAGACCAAACCGGACACACAAGTGAGAACAAGAATAATGGTTGGAGTAACTCTTGTGTGAGGTCTATTGTCTCGATTTACACAAACGATTGAACAGTTCAAGGCATCCCGTTCACTGGTCAACCAGTAAATCCGATAGGCTTTCATTACGAAATGTTTAAGGCCAGCAGCTACCTTTTCTGATGCAGGGTTATTTTGTGTGCTCTCTCTTCGAGTCTTTTTTGTTAAGCGTTGTCCGTTTTTCTTTATTCGGCCAATTTTATTCATGTGGGGGATTGTTGGAAAATAATAGTTTTTTAGCAATTTTAATTCGAAATTAAAGTAGGACCTAACCGTCGGTTGAGGTGGGTTTGAGTGGTTTTGTATTCTCTCAAGTAAGAAGATTACAATATAAAAATAATGAGCTGAAACCATTGAGTTGTGAATGAAAATTGTCACCTAAAGTGGGTATCAATAAAGTTGGGCTTAGATTTAGATTTAGACTTAGTCTTAGTTTGGACTGGGCCTAGACTTGTGCTTGTGCTTGTGCATGTGTTGGGTTTGGTCTTAGTCTTGGACTTGGACTTGGACTTGGACTTAATCTTAATCTTGGGATAAGTTATGTTGTATTGGGCTTAACTTGTGCATGTGTTTGAGAATTGGGTTTGGATCGGGTTGTGACCCAACATTAGTATCTATTTTGTGACCCATTTAGTTGGTTTATTCAAATATCATTATATATATATTTATTCGTATATATTAAGTACATGGGAGGTTTAGACCTTTGTAACTCTCATCTTTTGATGACAGAGTTGATGACATATTACACTACAAGTAAATACACATTTGGTGACCAAAATTGATGACTAAAAAAAATTTAGTCACCAAAAGTTGTGGAATTGGCGATCAAAATTTTTTTTAGTCGACGAAAGTATAATATTTAGCTAATAATTTTTTTTAGTCAGAATATACTGATTATTGGCGACTAAAAAAAAAATTAGTGCACATTTGTGGTACAACCAAATTGACCCTTAGAAGATAATTGGTAAGATTAATTAGATATGGGCTGTTTGATTATGAAATAACTTTTACTCATGTTGGATACTGTTGAATCTTTGTAGATGAATTTCATTTTATACAGAAGCTTCTCTGTTGAAACAGTGGGGCATGAAATCTCCAAAAAATTGAAACTTACATATTTCTTACTTTATTCCACCAGATTCCTTGGGAGAGACTGGATAATCTACTAGTATGTAACTTGTAAATTTCTGAAAGTGCTGGTTTGATTTGAGTCAATCTTGCTATAGAATTAGCATTGTGTTCTCTTATAACTGAATAGAATTTGAGGTTAGATAAAAAAGTTAGGTCAGTTGCATATATTGTTATCTCTTACACAGCACACTTGCATAACTTTTTTAATGCTTATTTTTCTCAGATTTTACTTTTCTTTCTTTGGTTAATTTAGTGACTTATTTCCTCTTTTTGGGGCAGTTGAGGATTTTTCCAGGAAGAAGCTATTAAAGGGCCATGATGGAAGTTTCAATTTTTATGCATTCACAGGACCATGATGGATCACATATTAAAGGGCTGTTGATTAATTTTATTCATTCATTTTGGCCATCGTTGCTAAAAATTCCTTTTTTCTTAGTTGAGTTCATTACACCTATTGTGAAGGTATGTACTCCCTGTCCAATCTTACTTCCATTACTGTCTAGTGGAACTGAAAGTGAAGTTTATAATAACTGGTATTTATTGTTGCACAGGCTACTCACAGAAATGGGAAAGTTCTAGCGTTTTATTCCATGCCGGAGTATGAATCTTGGAAGGAGAGTTTGGGAGGCAATGCCAGCGGTTGGTCCATTAAGTACTATAAGGTTTGTATGTTCAAGATCATAGGAGGGTTAAATCTAGGGAACTCGGTGTTTTTGTATGTGTTGTCAGTTTTGGTATTCTATTATCTGCACTACTATTTGTCCCTTGGACTATATTTGTCCCTTCAAGTTTTCATTGAGGAAACCTACTTTGGATTTCTGGGTGAACTGTGTCAGATTCGTAATTATTGTGGTTATATGCAATGCTGCTGATTATATGCAATGCTGCTGCCATGGAGGTACATATATTATGACATGTTGAACCATGCTATTTTTAGTAACATGTAACGTGAAGTACTTGATGTTTTTAGATGTTCTTTTCCTCAGGCACTTCCCATATTTCTGTATAGTCTGATCACTGCTTGGGGTGCCATCCTGATTTCAGTTACATTGATACTTCTGTTTGGAGAGGTGAGGGATTCATCTTAGGTAACATTTCTTTAGAAGAGAGCTATAAAATTTGGAGCAGGTGGACAGCTGCTTGAATTTGCAGTGCAATTTATGGTTTATGAGGGTATTCGTGCCCGATTTTACCCACTTAAAACTGATTTTTTATCCCTGCAATTTGCGACATGGGCAATTGAGGTGGGAATGTGTCTGCCCATTAGAAAAAGTGCTTATTAGAAAACTTGAGTTATGTTCTTGTGGCATGGATACATTTTCTGAAGAAGTGCTTTTAGAAAACTCAAATTTATTTTTCGCATCATGATGTTTCAATTTTCCTGGTTAAATCATCATGGTGAATTTGCATGCGCTAATTACTACTAGTCTGTATGAACAGATTATACCACAATCTGTTTGTTCTAGATATGGGTTGGCTATTGGTGCAGCTGTAGCCCCATTTGTCTGCGTTCTTGTTTGGATTTGTTTTCCTGTAGCATATCCAATAAGCAAGGTACTTGTGTTTGCTCAGCACTATTGCATTGCATTAGTTAAGCAAATTCATTGGTTGGTCTTTCTAATTAGTCTTCTTGGCTACCCTTATTCTCTGTGATTTTCAGCTATTATATTTTCTGCTAGGACATGTACATGTAGCACTTTTCCGTAGAGCTGAGTTGAAAACACTGGTTGATTTGCATGGTAATGAGGTAAGTAGCTACATTTCTGAAAGTGTTATGAACTAACGACATTTTTTTATTTATTTATGATGCAATTTGGTCCATCCCCCTCCCATGTCCCTACTGCCCACCCACCCACACCCAAAAGAAAAAAAGGACAATAATGTTTTTCCATCCTGTTATTGTTATTGCTGTTAGTTTTTTTCTCTGTCAAGGCACAAAAAAGGACAAATCACAGCTCATTTATATGACAAAGAGTCTATAATTTTTGTCATAATAACAGGAAAAGTTCAATTGGACACAGGTATGTAGAGACACGACACCTGATGCCAGTCCAGCATAATTGGGAATTCAATTTCCCCGATTCATGCTTATTATTTTAGTACACATCTTTTTTCAAGGCAGTATCATTAGAAATTGGTTTAAGACATACTATAGGATGGCAGTGAATCACAAAATGGCTCTGTGTAGTGAATTCCTTGTAGTTGAATAAGGCTTTGTTGAATGAGCATGCTCTGTTTTTGTCTATTGTCCCCCCCAAGAATTTTTCTTTATTCACTCTTTAAGACCGTATTATATAATTTTTCCATGTTAAAAATAGACCATGTTGGGGCCTTATTTTCATCTTCTTGATTGTTTCTCCTATTAAACAACTGTCAATTTCCTTAGGGTATGTAGATTGTTGTTTAGCACTCTGTCTCGAAGACTTGAAGTCCCTCAGTGGCCTTACTATGCGAAATTTGAATCTCTATGTTCTTATAAGTTATAAGTACTCATCAAACATCTTTCTCTAGCTATATTTGTATTGTGTATTCTCAGTCATTGTTGTCTTCTCTTGATTCACAAAATTAATTCATTCTTTGTGTTTCATTAGCGATGACAATATTAAAAGTAGCTGTCAATTTATGTGTTTCATTAGTGTTGCCAATTTAAAAAATGTCTGTCAATTTCTGTATGTGTTTACTTTTTTCATGTAATGCAGTTATGTGAGGGAAACATCGGGACTTTGGAGGAATGGACCGTGGAGATGATCAAGCTGCAGTGCTAAACCCTGGGAACAAACCATTAACACAGATTACTGAAGATGATTCATTTAGAGAATTTGAATTCAGACAGTATCTTTTTGCCTGCCAAGCAAAGGTGTGCAAGACAAAGAAGTAGGATTAACTTAGGTTGGTTTTAGATAATAACAGGAGAAGTTATACATAATGGAAAATTATGTTTTTTATTTCATACCAGAAGTTATTGCATTATTTGTTTTCCTCAATCATGTTCAATTTATGGCATGTAAAAATTTTCGTAGCGTTGAGTCTTTCATTTATCAGTAACACTTATATTATTCTTCTTGCATATTGGAAATTGGGATGCACGGCTTGAACTTGCTTTAGTACGTGCTCAATATATCATAGTTAACTTAATTCTACATTTTATTGTTAAACTTCATTTGTAATATCTATACTAATTGCCTCACTGGAGCCATACTTTCTTAAGTTTTCTACAGTGCTTGTTATATTTGTGAAAACTTTAAATATTTTGTCTCGCCACATTTCAGCTTTTATTTGATGGTCGCTCAGCTTTTATTGATGGGTAATGGAAATTTAGTAATTGAATGCAATATATTGTTACATGCTATTCAAATAAATGCATAATTTCTTGGAGGGGGATACAATCTTGTTGGTTGGTTCCAGTGTTATGACTTAAAATGTACTGAACTGCTTTAATTTGCTTTGGAAGCAAGCATACTAGTTGCTGATAACAACCTTCCCCCCTCCTTTTTTTCCCCTCTAATTGTTGAAGAAGTGAACTCTAATATTTGTATCTTTGTGTATATGTAAATGTCTTTGTCTTCAGATCCTTTGAATTCTTTTGAGCCCTTACCCAGTTGTTACATGCTGGCAGCTTAGGTTCAGATGCATCTCCGAGGAAGCCCCCTTCAGCTAAAGTAAATACTGTTTCCATGTCAAGAACTAATTCTTCACCCGGAAACTTTGAAAGCTGCATCAATCGACCTATGAGACTTGCAGAGATATGTGTTGCTACTGAGCATGCTCTGCAGAATGGTGGACCAGCAGCAGTGATGATTTTATGAGTTATGAGAAGCCAACAAGACCCATTCTAAAGGTATCATTCTTGTTTAATGGAAAACCAAAACAGATTTTGATGATGTGTATTATAATAAAAACAATGATGAGAAGATGATGATGAGGGTGTGGAGCAATCATTATACCATCGTATTTTAGATTGCCACTTTTCCTGTATATAGTCTCCCTTTTAACATGACATGGATTGGTTTGTGACAACGGACCACTTTGTTGATTCATTTATTCATCTCACAATGCATTTCCATTCTTAGGTGTTTAAACCAAGGTCTCTGGTCGATCTTGCTGCATCTGTTTCATCTGCTTTGCTTATTAATGAACCTTAATGGGTTGGAATAGTATATAATTTTTGTGCCTTGTCCTTTTCGTGCCTTGTTCACAAATAGTATATAATTTTTGATCATCATGCAGGTGGATTCTGTAGTTTACCTTGTTGATGCATACAACAAAGAGAGATTTGCAGAGGCCAAAAGGAGCTGGATGCCCTCCTCTCAGACGATTCACTTGCAAATGTCCCGTTTCTCATACTTGGGAACAAGATTGACATACCCTTGTCCTTTTTGGGTTGATGTACATGGATAAAAATTTAAAACACAATAACAAGTACTTGTTATGTTTTAAATTTTTATGCT
Source organism: Camellia japonica (assembly GCA_030407325.1). Classification (NCBI taxonomy): domain Eukaryota; kingdom Viridiplantae; phylum Streptophyta; class Magnoliopsida; order Ericales; family Theaceae; genus Camellia; species Camellia japonica. The sequence goes on from JAPPVO010000017.1 coordinate 167,032,579, forward strand.
AGATGAAATATGTAGTTTTGAATTATTTGTGGATGTAAACTTATAATAGTTGGTTACTTTAATTAAACAGGTTTAGAAATGGTTGATATATGTATTTTGTTGAATGTTGATGATTCAATTTATTTGTTGGTTTGAATGATTTCTTCTTTTTACATATTATATTGAATAACTTGGATGGATTATTAGAAATGGTTGATATATGTATTTTATTGAATGTTGATGATTCAATTTATTTGTTGGTTTGAATGATTTTTCTTTTTACAGATTATATTGAATAAATTGGATGGATTATTATAAAGTACAGGTTTATGTTGTTTGATGTTGGCGACTAAAATTTGGTTTTGTTTTTATAGTTTTGGCGACCAATTGATTAGTCGCGAAATGTCACAATTGGCGACCAAACAAATTTTGGTGGCAGAATATCACAATTAGCGACCAATTGATTAGTCGCGAAATGTCACAATTGACGACCAATAATTTTGGTCGCGAAATGTCACAATTGGCGACCAAACAAATTTTGGTCGCAGAATGTCACAATTGGCGACCAATAATTTTGGTCGCGAAATGTCACAATTGGCGACCAAAATTTTTGGTCGCGAAATGTCACAATTGGCGACCAAACAAATTTTGGTCGCAGAATGTCACAATTGGCGACCAAAATTTTTGGTCGCGAAATGTCACAATTGGCGACCAAACAAATTTTGGTCGCAGAATGTCACAATTGGCGACCAAAATTTTTTGTCGTGAAATGTCACAATTGGCGACCAAAATTTTTTGTCGCGAAATGTCACAATTGGCGACCAAATTTTTTGGTCGGCAAAAGGCGACTTTTCGCGACCAAAGTGTTTTAGCGACAAAATGAATTAGTCGCGAAAATTAAATATTTAGCGACCAAAAATTTAGTCGGCAAATCTAACTTTTCCCGACCAACGAAAATTTTGGTCGCGAATTACTTTTGCCGACCCTCAATTGGCGACCAAACTAGCGACCAAAAAAATTGGTCGCGAATAACTTTTGCCGACCAAAAATAGACTTTTAGCGACCAATTTTTTTGTTGCTAAAGGTGTTAATTCCTGTAGTGATAGCAGCTCAAAACGAGATTTTTGGCCCATTTCTTACATTTTCTTTTCCTCTCTTCTTCTCCCCTCTTCCATGTCCGAAACCTTAGCTCCCAAAACCTTGATTTCCTCTACTTTTATCAACAAATCCACCATGGATCTTGCATCAAGGATGGAGAACAAGAAAGGGTCAACATTTCCAACCGATTGAAATTCGAATTTTTGGAGGATTCTTCTCAATCTTTGCTCATTTGCTTGATTCTTGAGGTAGGGGTCCTTATTCCCTTTCAATATTTGCATTCATGGATGGATTTGTGGAATTTTGTGTATATACAAATAAGATCTATAGTTTTGAGCATATTATGTCCAACTTGAGAATTGGGGGTTTAGAGTTGGAGATGTTGGAAGTTAAATTGGTGGGTTAAAATGATGGATTGTGACTCCTAGATGTATAATCATTTGGAAAATTGGAATAAAAAGTAATGGATTAAAAAGTTTGAATTTTTCTTGAAATTTCAATATTTTCTTTGAAACCCTAGGTTGATTAATGATGATAACCAATGAATTGGCCCAAATTGAAAGTAGAGTAATGAAATTGAGGTATGGAATTATATGTGTTCAAGTTTAATTGGAATTTGGAAATGTTTGAAAATTATGTTTAAAATTTGCGAATGAACTATGTTATAAACATTGTAATTCATGCTGTAATGTGAAGGGAAAATTGGGAAAATAATCTATTAATGATATGGATGATATGAACTCGGTTTTGAAATGTTGAAATGGAATTCAAGGATTTATTTTGAATTATGTTAAATTACAAATGGTGTTGATGAACTAAGTGATATTGACTTTGTTGGGTTATGTTGTGTTGACTCATAGTGAATTGATTGGTGTTGTACTATGATGAATTATGTTTGAATTATGTGAATTGTGTAGGGTTAGCTACAGGGGCGGATCAAGCACCTGAACGCTGTGAGTAGTAGTACTTTGATGTACCTTTAACCATTTATCGTTATTGATGTTAAATCTTCGTCGTAAGAATTATGTTGACATATATGTTATGTATGCTATGTGAGAAACACTGTGACATTATGGAAACTTCAAAAGAGTTTGTGAAGTTATGTGGGAAACATTATGAAATTATGAAAACATCAAAAGAACTTGTGAAATATGAAGTTATGAGGCCAAGGGCCAAACTTGTGAACTTGTGAATCCAAAGGGCCGAAGGCCGATGTGATATTGTGAATCCAAAGGGCCGAAGGCCGATGTGATAATTGTGAACGTATGAAACCCAAAGGCTATTTTGAATGTGTGAACCCCTCAGGCCAAGGGCCGAACTGTGAAATTGTGAAACCAATAAAGTCATTTGTAATCTAATGAAAATGTGCTTACTTTTCGTTACTAATTATCAGGAATGTCCTGTTAACTTTACGTTAATTATGTCAACTCATGGGAATGATGTAACGGTTACCATTAAGACTCTGTTAATTACAAGGCAAGGCAACTATGTTAACATATAAGAATGATTAAACAAAGGTGTATGCTATTGATTAATAGAGCACGTAAAGTAAGTCATTTACCCAAAAGGATTCTGAGTAAATATAAGAGTAGCTATGTGTATCCATATGAATTGAAGTTATTTTGCTATGTTGCTTATAAATTGGAAGTTATTCAGAATCTACGATATAAGTGCAAAGTTTAGCATCATTGTGTGACCCTCATGAGAGTGTGAATTACTCTCTCATTGTTAAGCGTACGATAATGACATGATACAACAAGAAATGCTCTAGTTATGATATGTTTCGTTTGAATTAATGAATGATGTTCAAGTATGTTTCAGGCATGTTTCCAGTATGTTACAAGTTCAAGTATGTTCAGGTATGTTTCAAGTATATGTTACAAGTTTAAATATGTTACAAGGGCTTTATGCCACATGTTTCAAGGCCCTTAGTGCCATATGTTACAAGGGCTTTATGCCACAAGTTTCAAGGGCTTATAGCCACCATGTTTCAAAGGCTTATAGCCACCATGTTTATGTTGCAAGATTGAACCTAAGGCCGTTATGTACTTAGCACAGAATCAGACTAACTATGTGAACTCTACATCTTTATATGCATTGCTATGTGTTATGTTTCAAGTTAAGCATCGTTTTATTTATGTATTACTATTCACTGAGCCCGGCTCACTCTCTGTTATGTCTGTTTCTGTAGGTCACCAATCAGGTGATCAGTCCTAGCCGTGACGCCGCTTTCTTTTGTCAACCTTCGTGTGTCCAGGCACTATACACAGCCATTGATTTTGTTAAGCTGATAAGATGTTGGCTTGCTTTTTGAATGTCTATCTAAGAGTGATGTATATAGCTTTCATGTTTTTGTATATGCCCTATGATAGGGCTGGGTTTGTATATATGTATGTATATAACCGATGTTCAGGTGTATGTTTTAGATTTTATTTGTTTGTTAAAAGTTTGTGATCCTGGCATGATAGTAGTAGCTCGATGGTGTTTGTTTCCAGTGTCAAATTTTGATATTTAGTGCTTCCATTCAGGCCCCATATACATAGATATAAAATAGGTTAAGTGTCCGTTTCTGAAGTGGTCATGCCCAAACTTCTAGGGACGGGTTTAGGGCGTGACAGTGCACATGTAGGTGATAAGAACATGAAGCACACCCCTAGGGTCAGCTTCAGGAGCCTTTTGTGACCAATCGAGTCATGTCTCCGAGATGGAGTTTTGTCTTGGTCACACCACACTTTGACCTATTATATTTTTGCTTTCATGGTCTTGAGTTGTAAAATTATGTACGATTTTCCTCTGGCTCTTATATTTTTTTTGATGGATGTATATGATTATCGTGTTACGTGGTTAACTCTATGATTTTGCTATGATGGCACACTCAATGGACTTCTCTTTTTATATGCTTCTGTTTATGGCCCTATTAGCATAAATATTCTGTATGATCGTTTGAGGCCTTCGGTAATCTACGGATTACTGGCCGGTTATGACCCAAACTTTTAGGGGAGGTTCGGGTCATGACAGTAAGGCTATTGATTTCAGAGTGACATATTGGACCAAACTTGTTTTTGTGCCTTGAATTCAAGAAAGACCTAATTCGGTTAATGAGATTTAGAATATGTTTTTTTTGATATGATTTTGAGAGTTTCATAATCATTGTGAACAAGGAATTGTTTAAAGACCCTGTATGAATTTTTGGAGAGGGTGGAAGCCTCGTATAAATTCTATAAATGTGGGGGTGTCATGCAAAGAGTGGCAAATGTGGGGTGTCATGCAGAATGTGGCAATACCTAAACTCAGGAGGGTAGGATAGGCTGAAAATCTTTGACTTTATGTTTAACGGTTATGCACAATAAAGTAGTGCATATCGGTTTTCTTGTGGACGAATCTAATATTCAGATTTACACAAGATTAAATCATGGAATTGATGAAGGATTTTCATGTGGAAAGAAAAGCCTAGAAGATGTAAATATACTAGGATTTGAAAGTTTCTTTGTCTAATTGGCCTTATCTGTATCTAGAATTCCATTCAATTCATAATAGATCTATCTCAAGTAAGTATGTGGCTCTAGCTGATTAGAGAATAATGATGAATGACTAATCTAGTAACATTTATACGATAAAGTTCATGTAATGGTTGAACTGTATAACAATTCATCTGTAATTTGATTCCACATTTTGGGAGATATGTGTAGATCAACCCAAAGTTAGAAAAAATGTTTGTCATGTAAATGGGGATTACGATGTAATCTAAGAAGTAGAGACACTTCTAAGAAAGTGGTCTGACACAACACGACACTCATTGGGCACTTCTAAGAAAGTGGTCTGACACAACACGACACTACCCATCCTTCTATTCTGTTAATTGAAGTCCCTATGTGACCATCCGGTACATTTTCTGAGAAGATCTTGATCTAAAATTTCAATTGAGATGAATTTGTCCCATTTGCATGCTTTGTTACAAGTTCACAATCTCTTGTTTCAGGGAGATTTTGGTGCAGTTCAATGCTGATGTGGCTGATGGAATGCAGTGGAAGTTTGTTCCTACTCAACGCGAGGTTATCTAGTTTATAATGTGTCATATATATGCATAACATATTATATATATGAGTAAATTACACTAACCTCACCTGAGGTTTGGAGAAAATACAAGTAGCTCGATAGTTTTGGTATAATTACATTAACCTCCCTTTTAGTAAGATTAAAGGTATTGAAACTAGGGGTTGACAAACACCGGGCCAGGCTTGCACCATATAATAAGAGCATATGTGTCATCCCAAGCCCAATCTGACTCGACATCGGGCTTAATCTAGCCATCCCAAGTTCGGCCCTATAAGAACTTCTAAATCCCAGGCCCGTACACTTAACAAACCATTAGACTTGAGCTACTAATTTTTTTATTTTTATGTTTTCTTGAAAGTTATTAAATTATTTAGACTCTTTTAATAATTATTTAAATTTGAATTAACAAAATTTAATTGCAAAATAAATATGGTCATTTAACGAATATTTTAATTTAAGCCTTAGAAAAAAGTATATATATATATATATTCTTATCTTTTATTATTTTTCTAATTTATTTTGTAACTAAGTAATATTTAAGACTGTGAATATTTAATCTTTTATTATTTTTCTAATTTAAGACTGTGAAGGTTGAGCTTAATGGGCAACGTATTCCAGTAAAGTCTTTTCTTGACTATGTTAATCTCTACCTTCAATTTGCCTCCAAAGCCAGACTAGATGCCCTCCCAAGGTTTTCATTTCAATATTTATTGATTCATTTTACTTCTCATAATTTTAATCAAAATACTAATCAAATTCAACAATTTCATCAGGATTGCTGAAAAGGTTAATGATAGGTGGGAGATAGTAGTCCTTCCAAACTTAGGTTAGGAATATAATTCTATTTGTTCCATTTTTTTTGCCAAATTAATAAACATTTAAACTTTTTAGGATGAGCCTCATCATAAAATTTTCACTAATATAAATATTCATCTTTGAATTGGGCATCATTGGCTGATCTATTTTATAAATTTTCACTAATATAAATATTTATCTATTTTTTTTTATAAATATTCTCACTAATATAAATTTATAGGCTTCTATTTTTTTTTTTATCATCAAATATAAAGCTCTATTACAATATTAGCAATCTTGCTCCTTGAGCTTGCTTTAATGTTATCTCATCTAATTTGTGCTTTTGGGCTTTTCATTGCCTATTAACAATACAAAAATGATTATCCTCCTTATATTTGGATTGGCTAAGTGGGCATTCAATTCTTTCATGGTTTTCTTGCCTTAGCCTTGTTGTTTCTTTGCATGTACTTTGAAGAATTGTATATTGTTCAAGTTAATTCTGGTAAGTCTATTTGCAATTGTTGCCACTTTGTTGTTTTGAGTTTAGAACCTTTCATGCTGTCACTACAAGAATATACACATTTGCCGACCACTTTTGCCGACTAAATATACACATGCTGTCACTAATTTTCATTTGGATCTAAAATATGTGTATGAGAGAGAAGAGTGGAGAGAGAGATGTTAGAAAGTTGATGTTGATGAACCAACACAATTATAGTTGGAAAGTTGCTCAAAGTGAACCATTTGAGGCCTTTTTTTTTTTTTTGTTGAAAGAAATAAACACATTTAATTTAAATGTTGACAAAGAAAGTAAATTATAGGTTTTTGAGGCCTTTTTGTTTTCTTTTTCTACAGTTACAAGCCAATAATTGTGTAATTTGTGAATGAACCAATTCTAAAATGGCCCATTAGAAGAACTGGTATTATTTATTAGATATGGCTGTTTGCTTAGTAAATAACTTTTACTCATATTGGACATTGTTGAATACAACTGAGTTAATTCAAAATATGAGTGGGTTTACATTTTATTTTGTTGAAAGAAATGAACACATTAAAATGTTCACAAATAAAGTAAATTTATAGATTTACAAGGTGTGCCTAGAATTATCTAATACGTGAATGAACCAATTCTAAAATGGCCCAATGCACATTTGTGGTACAACCAAATTGACCCTTAGAAGATAATTGGTAAGATTAATTAGATATGGGCTGTTTGATTATGAAATAACTTTTACTCATGTTGGATACTGTTGAATCTTTGTAGATGAATTTCATTTTATACAGAAGCTTCTCTGTTGAAACAGTGGGGCATGAAATCTCCAAAAAATTGAAACTTACATATTTCTTACTTTATTCCACCAGATTCCTTGGGAGAGACTGGATAATCTACTAGTATGTAACTTGTAAATTTCTGAAAGTGCTGGTTTGATTTGAGTCAATCTTGCTATAGAATTAGCATTGTGTTCTCTTATAACTGAATAGAATTTGAGGTTAGATAAAAAAGTTAGGTCAGTTGCATATATTGTTATCTCTTACACAGCACACTTGCATAACTTTTTTAATGCTTATTTTTCTCAGATTTTATTTTCTTTCTTTGGTTAATTTAGTGACTTATTTCCTCTTTTTGGGGCAGTTGAGGATTTTTCCAGGAAGAAGCTATTAAAGGGCCATGATGGAAGTTTCAATTTTTATGCATTCACAGGACCATGATGGATCACATATTAAAGGGCTGTTGATTAATTTTATTCATTCATTTTGGCCATCGTTGCTAAAAATTCCTTTTTTCTTAGTTGAGTTCATTACACCTATTGTGAAGGTATGTACTCCCTGTCCAATCTTACTTCCATTACTGTCTAGTGGAACTGAAAGTGAAGTTTATAATAACTGGTATTTATTGTTGCACAGGCTACTCACAGAAATGGGAAAGTTCTAGCGTTTTATTCCATGCCGGAGTATGAATCTTGGAAGGAGAGTTTGGGAGGCAATGCCAGCGGTTGGTCCATTAAGTACTATAAGGTTTGTATGTTCAAGATCATAGGAGGGTTAAATCTAGGGAACTCGGTGTTTTTGTATGTGTTGTCAGTTTTGGTATTCTATTATCTGCACTACTATTTGTCCCTTGGACTATATTTGTCCCTTCAAGTTTTCATTGAGGAAACCTACTTTGGATTTCTGGGTGAACTGTGTCAGATTCGTAATTATTGTGGTTATATGCAATGCTGCTGATTATATGCAATGCTGCTGCCATGGAGGTACATATATTATGACATGTTGAACCATGCTATTTTTAGTAACATGTAACGTGAAGTACTTGATGTTTTTAGATGTTCTTTTCCTCAGGCACTTCCCATATTTCTGTATAGTCTGATCACTGCTTGGGGTGCCATCCTGATTTCAGTTACATTGATACTTCTGTTTGGAGAGGTGAGGGATTCATCTTAGGTAACATTTCTTTAGAAGAGAGCTAAAAATTGGAGCAGGTGGACAGCTGCTTGAATTTGCAGTGCAATTTATGGTTTATGAGGGTATTCGTGCCCGATTTACCCACTTAAAACTGATTTTTATCCCTGCAATTTGCGACATGGGCAATTGAGGTGGGAATGTGTCTGCCCATTAGAAAAAGTGCTTATTAGAAAACTTGAGTTATGTTCTTGTGGCATGGATACATTTTCTGAAGAAGTGCTTTTAGAAAACTCAAATTTATTTTTCGCATCATGATGTTTCAATTTTCCTGGTTAAATCATCATGGTGAATTTGCATGCGCTAATTACTACTAGTCTGTATGAACAGATTATACCACAATCTGTTTGTTCTAGATATGGGTTGGCTATTGGTGCAGCTGTAGCCCCATTTGTCTGCGTTCTTGTTTGGATTTGTTTTCCTGTAGCATATCCAATAAGCAAGGTACTTGTGTTTGCTCAGCACTATTGCATTGCATTAGTTAAGCAAATTCATTGGTTGGTCTTTCTAATTAGTCTTCTTGGCTACCCTTATTCTCTGTGATTTTCAGCTATTATATTTTCTGCTAGGACATGTACATGTAGCACTTTTCCGTAGAGCTGAGTTGAAAACACTGATTTGCATGGTAATGAGGTAAGTAGCTACATTTCTGAAAGTGTTATGAACTAACGACATTTTTTTATTTATTTATGATGCAATTTGGTCCATCCCCCTCCCATGTCCCTACTGCCCACCCCCCCACACCCAAAAGAAAAAAAGGACAATAATGTTTTTCCATCCTGTTATTGTTATTGCTGTTAGTTTTTTTCTCTGTCAAGGCACAAAAAAGGACAAATCACAGCTCATTTATATGACAAAGAGTCTATAATTTTTGTCATAATAACAGGAAAAGTTCAATTGGACACAGGTATGTAGAGACACGACACCTGATGCCAGTCCAGCATAATTGGGAATTCAATTTCCCCGATTCATGCTTATTATTTTAGTACACATCTTTTTTCAAGGCAGTATCATTAGAAATTGGTTTAAGACATACTATAGGATGGCAGTGAATCACAAAATGGCTCTGTGTAGTGAATTCCTTGTAGTTGAATAAGGCTTTGTTGAATGAGCATGCTCTGTTTTGTCTATTGTCCCCCCCAAGAATTTTTCTTTATTCACTCTTTAAGACCGTATTATATAATTTTTCCATGTTAAAAATAGACCATGTTGGGGCCTTATTTTCATCTTCTTGATTGTTTCTCTATTAAACAACTGTCAATTTCCTTAGGGTATGTAGATTGTTGTTTAGCACTCTGTCTCGAAGACTTGAAGTCCCTCAGTGGCCTTACTATGCGAAATTTGAATCTCTATGTTCTTATAAGTTATAAGTACTCATCAAACATCTTTCTCTAGCTATATTTGTATTGTGTATTCTCAGTCATTGTTGTCTTCTCTTGATTCACAAAATTAATTCATTCTTGTGTTTCATTAGCGATGACAATATTAAAAGTAGCTGTCAATTTATGTGTTTCATTAGTGTTGCCAATTTAAAAAATGTCTGTCAATTTCTGTATGTGTTTACTTTTTTTGTAATGCAGTTATGTGAGGGAAACATCGGGACTTTGGAGGAATGGACCGTGGAGATGATCAAGCTGCAGTGCTAAACCCTGGGAACAAACCATTAACACAGATTACTGAAGATGATTCATTTAGAGAATTTGAATTCAGACAGTATCTTTTTGCCTGCCAAGCAAAGGTGTGCAAGACAAAGAAGTAGGATTAACTTAGGTTGGTTTTAGATAATAACAGGAGAAGTTATACATAATGGAAAATTATGTTTTTTATTTCATACCAGAAGTTATTGCATTATTTGTTTTCCTCAATCATGTTCAATTTATGGCATGTAAAAATTTTCGTAGCGTTGAGTCTTTCATTTATCAGTAACACTTATATTATTCTTCTTGCATATTGGAAATTGGGATGCACGGCTTGAACTTGCTTAGTACGTGCTCAATATATCATAGTTAACTTAATTCTACATTTTATTGTTAAACTTCATTTGTAATATCTATACTAATTGCCTCACTGGAGCCATACTTTCTTAAGTTTTCTACAGTGCTTTTATATTTGTGAAAACTTTAAATATTTTGTCTCGCCACATTTCAGCTTTTATTTGATGGTCGCTCAGCTTTTATTGATGGTAATGGAAATTTAGTAATTGAATGCAATATATGTTACAGCTATTCAAATAAATGCATAATTTCTTGGAGGGAATACAATCTTGTTGGTTGGTTCCAGTTATGACTTAAAATGTACTGAACTGCTTTAATTGCTTTGGAAGCAAGCATACTAGTTGCTGATAACAACCTTCCCCCCTCCTTTTTTTCCCCTCTAATTGTTGAAGAAGTGAACTCTAATATTTGTATCTTTGTGTATATGTAAATGTCTTGTCTTCAGATCCTTTAATTCTTTTGAGCCCTTACCCAGTTGTTACATGCTGGCAGCTTAGGTTCAGATGCATCCCGAGGAAGCCCCCTTCAGCTAAAAAATACTGTTTCCATGTCAAAACTAATTCTTCACCCGGAAACTTTGAAAGCTGCATCAATCGACCTATGAGACTTGCAGAGATATGTGTTGCTATGAGCATGCTCTGCAGAATGGTGGACCAGCAGCAGTGATTGATTTTATGAGTTATGAAGCCAAACAAGACCCATTCTAAAGGTATCATTCTTGTTTAATGAAAACCAAAACAGATTTGATGATGTGTATTATAATAAAAACAATGATGAGAAGATGATGATGAGGGGTGTGGAGCAATCATTATACCATCGTATTTTAGATTGCCACTTTCCTGTATATAGTCTCCCTTTTAACATGACATGATTGGTTTTGACAACGGACCCACTTGTTGATTCATTTATCATCTCACAATGCATTTCCATTCTTAGGTGTTAAACCAAGGTCTCTGGTCGATCTTGCTGCATCTGTTTCATCTGCTTTGCTTATTAATGAACCTTAATGGGTTGGAATAGTATTAATTTTGTGCCTTGTCCTTTTCGTGCCTTGTTCACAAATAGTATATAATTTTATCATCATGCAGGTGGATTCTGTAGTTTACCTTGTTGATGCATACAACAAAGAGAGATTTGCAGAGGCCAAAAGAGCTGGATGCCCTCCTCTCGACGATTCACTTGCAAAGTCCCGTTTCCATACTTGGGAACAAGATTGACATACCCTTGTCCTTTTTGGGTTGATGTACATGGAAAAAATTTAAAACACATAACAAGTACTTTTATGTTTTAAATTTTACGCTAGATGAAATATGTAGTTTTGAATTATTTGTGGATGTAAACTTATATAGTTGGTTACTTTAATTAAACAGGTTTAGAAATTGATATAGTATTTTGTGAATGCGATGATCATTTATTTTTGGTTTGAATGATTTCTTCTTTTACATATTATATTGAATAACTTGATGGATATTAAAATGGTATATATGTATTTTATTGAATGTTGATGATTCAATATTTGTTTTTGAATGATTCTTCTTTTTACAGAATTATATTGAATAAATGATTGGATTATTATAAAGTACAGGTTTATGTTGTTGATGTTGGCGACTAAAATTTGGTTTTGTTTTTATAGTTTTGGCGACCAATTGATTAGTCGACAAAATGTCACAATTGGCGACCAAACAAATTTTGGTGCAGAATATCACAATACGACAATTGATAGTCGCAAATGTCACAATTACGACCAAATTTTGGTCGCGAAATTCACCAATTCGACCAATTAATTTTGGTCGCGAAATGTCACAATTGGCGACCAATTTTGGTCGGAAATGTCACAATTGGCGACCAAAATTTTTGGTCGCGAAATGTCACAATTGGCGACCAAACAAATTTTGGTCGCAGAATGTCACAATTGGCGACCAAAATTTTTGGTCGCGAAATGTCACAATTGGCGACCAAACAAATTTTGGTCACAGAATGTCACAATTGGCGACCAAAATTTTTTGTCGTGAAATGTCACAATTGGCGACCAAAATTTTTTGTCGCGAAATGTCACAATTGGCGACCAAATTTTTTGGTCGGCAAAAGGCGACTTTTCGCGACCAAAGTGTTTTAGCGACAAAATGAATTAGTCGCGAAAATTAAATATTTAGCGACCAAAAATTTAGTCGGCAAATCTAACTTTTCCCGACCAACGAAAATTTTGGTCGCGAATTACTTTTGCCGACCCTCAATTGGCGACCAAACTAGCGACCAAAAAAATTGGTCGCGAATAACTTTTGCCGACCAAAAATAGACTTTTAGCGACCAATTTTTTTGTTGCTAAAGGTGTTAATTCCTGTAGTGATAGCAGCTCAAAAACGAGATTTTTGGCCCATTTCTTACATTTTCTTTTCCTCTCTTCTTCTCCCCTCTTCCATGTCCGAAACCTTAGCTCCCAAAACCTTGATTTCCTCTACTTTTATCAACAAATCCACCATGGATCTTGCATCAAGGATGGAGAACAAGAAAGGGTCAACATTTCCAACCGATTGAAATTCGAATTTTTGGAGGATTCTTCTCAATCTTTGCTCATTTGCTTGATTCTTGAGGTAGGGGTCCTTATTCCCTTTCAATATTTGCATTCATGGATGGATTTGTGGAATTTTGTGTATATACAAATAAGATCTATAGTTTTGAGCATATTATGTCCAACTTGAGAATTGGGGGTTTAGAGTTGGAGATGTTGGAAGTTAAATTGGTGGGTTAAAATGATGGATTGTGACTCCTAGATGTATAATCATTTGGAAAATTGGAATAAAAAGTAATGGATTAAAAAGTTTGAATTTTTCTTGAAATTTCAATATTTTCTTGAAACCCTAGGTTGATTAATGATGATAACCAATGAATTGGCCCAAATTGAAAGTAGAGTAATGAAATTGAGGTATGGAATTATATGTGTTCAAGTTTAATTGGAATTTGGAAATGTTTGAAAATTATGTTTAAAATTTGCGAATGAACTATGTTATAAACATTGTAATTCATGCTGTAATGTGAAGGGAAAATTGGGAAAATAATCTATTAATGATATGGATGATATGAACTCGGTTTTGAAATGTTGAAATGGAATTCAAGGATTTATTTTGAATTATGTTAAATTACAAATGGTGTTGATGAACTAAGTGATATTGACTTTGTTGGGTTATGTTGTGTTGACTCATAGTGAATTGATTGGTGTTGTACTATGATGAATTATGTTTGAATTATGTGAATTGTGTAGGGTTAGCTACAGGGGCGGATCAAGCACCTGAACGCTGTGAGTAGTAGTACTTTGATGTACCTTTAACCATTTATCGTTATTGATGTTAAATCTTCGTCGTAAGAATTATGTTGACATATATGTTATGTATGCTATGTGAGAAACACTGTGACATTATGGAAACTTCAAAAGAGTTTGTGAAGTTATGTGGGAAACATTATGAAATTATGAAAACATCAAAAGAACTTGTGAAATATGAAGTTATGAGGCCAAGGGCCAAACTTGTGAACTTGTGAATCCAAAGGGCCGAAGGCCGATGTGATATTGTGAATCCAAAGGGCCGAAGGCCGATGTGATAATTGTGAACGTATGAAACCCAAAGGCTATTTTGAATGTGTGAACCCCTCAGGCCAAGGGCCGAACTGTGAAATTGTGAAACCAATAAAGTCATTTGTAATCTAATGAAAATGTGCTTACTTTTCGTTACTAATTATCAGGAATGTCCTGTTAACTTTACGTTAATTATGTCAACTCATGGGAATGATGTAACGGTTACCATTAAGACTCTGTTAATTACAAGGCAAGGCAACTATGTTAACATATAAGAATGATTAAACAAAGGTGTATGCTATTGATTAATAGAGCACGTAAAGTAAGTCATTTACCCAAAAGGATTCTGAGTAAATATAAGAGTAGCTATGTGTATCCATATGAATTGAAGTTATTTTGCTATGTTGCTTATAAATTGGAAGTTATTCAGAATCTACGATATAAGTGCAAAGTTTAGCATCATTGTGTGACCCTCATGAGAGTGTGAATTACTCTCTCATTGTTAAGCGTACGATAATGACATGATACAACAAGAAATGCTCTAGTTATGATATGTTTCGTTTGAATTAATGAATGATGTTCAAGTATGTTTCAGGCATGTTTCCAGTATGTTACAAGTTCAAGTATGTTCAGGTATGTTTCAAGTATATGTTACAAGTTTAAATATGTTACAAGGGCTTTATGCCACATGTTTCAAGGCCCTTAGTGCCATATGTTACAAGGGCTTTATGCCACAAGTTTCAAGGGCTTATAGCCACCATGTTTCAAAGGCTTATAGCCACCATGTTTATGTTGCAAGATTGAACCTAAGGCCGTTATGTACTTAGCACAGAATCAGACTAACTATGTGAACTCTACATCTTTATATGCATTGCTATGTGTTATGTTTCAAGTTAAGCATCGTTTTATTTATGTATTACTATTCACTGAGCCCGGCTCACTCTCTGTTATGTCTGTTTCTGTAGGTCACCAATCAGGTGATCAGTCCTAGCCGTGACGCCGCTTTCTTTTGTCAACCTTCGTGTGTCCAGGCACTATACACAGCCATTGATTTTGTTAAGCTGATAAGATGTTGGCTTGCTTTTTGAATGTCTATCTAAGAGTGATGTATATAGCTTTCATGTTTTTGTATATGCCCTATGATAGGGCTGGGTTTGTATATATGTATGTATATAACCGATGTTCAGGTGTATGTTTTAGATTTTATTTGTTTGTTAAAAGTTTGTGATCCTGGCATGATAGTAGTAGCTCGATGGTGTTTGTTTCCAGTGTCAAATTTTGATATTTAGTGCTTCCATTCAGGCCCCATATACATAGATATAAAATAGGTTAAGTGTCCGTTTCTGAAGTGGTCATGCCCAAACTTCTAGGGACGGGTTTAGGGCGTGACAGTGCACATGTAGGTGATAAGCAACATGAAGCACACCCCTAGGGTCAGCTTCAGGAGCCTTTTGTGACCCAATCGAGTCATGTCTCCGAGATGGAGTTTTGTCTTGGCTCACACCACACTTTGACCCTATTATATTTTTGCTTTCATGGTCTTGAGTTGTAAATATTATGTACGATTTTCCTCTGGCTCTTATATATTTTTTTGATGGGCATGTATATGCATTATCGTGTTACGTGGTTAACTCTATGATTTTGCTTATGATTGGCACAGCTCAATGGACTTCTCTTTATTATATGCTTCTGTTTATGGCCCTATTAGCATAAATATTCTGTATGATCGTTTGAGGCCTTCGGTAATCTACGGATTACTGGCCGGTTATGACCCAAACTTTTAGGGGTAGGTTCGGGTCATGACAGTAAGGCTATTGATTTCAGAGTGACATATTGGACCAAACTTGTTTTTGTGCCTTGAATTCAAGAAAGACCTAATTCGGTTAATGATGATTTAAGAATATGTTTTTTTTGATATGATTTTGAGAGTTTCATAATCATTGTGATACAAGGAATTGTTTAAAGACCCTGTATGAATTTTTGGAGAGGGTGGAAGCCTGCGTATAAATTCTATAAATGTGGGGGTGTCATGCAAAGAGTGGCAAATGTGGAGGTGTCATGCAGAATGTGGCAATACCTAAACTCAGGAGGGTAGGATAGGCCTGAAAATCTGTTGACTTTATGTTTAACGGTTATGCACAATAAAGTAGTGCATATCGGTTTTCTTGTGGACGAATCTAATATTCAGATTTACACAAGATTACAATCATGGAATTGATGAAGTGATTTTCATGTGGAAAGAGATAAGCCTAGAAGATGTAAATATACTAGGATTTGAAAGTTTCTTTGTCTAATCTTCTTAAACCTATATGGTGGCTAGTGAGACTGAAAGCTTTTTTGAAGTTGTGATTTCTCTAGAAATAAGTTATTAATTTAACTTTATCTTGCATAGGTAGTAAGCCTTGGGATGCAAGTGAATGAAAGCCAATGAGATCGGTTGTTATTAAAGGATATCGACAAAAAGAAGGCCTGGATTATTTTGATACGAGATCAGCAGTTATAGTGAGTGTGATCACAATTGTGCGACATCTGAAAAGACATCAAGATGGATGTTCAGATAGTTTTCCTATTTGAAGATTTAGTTGAATAAATCTTTAAGGTTTAAATACTTGAGAAGATATTCAATACTACCAAGTAGATGTTGTATTCTAAGTTTGATATGAAAGATATGGACCTTGCAGATGTGATTCTGGGTATTAAGATTACTAAAACATCTAATAATATTGTACTTTTTCAATCTCATTATGTTGATAAAATACTTGAGAAATTTAGTAAATCAGATAAAAGTGTATCGATGACACTGGTAAACTTATGTCTACATTTGGCTGAGAATAATAGTGAAAGTATATTTCAACTAGTGTATTCTTGGGTCATTGGAAGTTTAAAGTATCTAATGAGTTGTACAAGGTCAGGTATAGCCTACTCAGTTAGCAAGCTTAGTAGATACATGAGTAATTCTAATGCTACTCATTGGAAGGGCATTATGCGGGTGTTGGATTATTTACACTACACCCGGAATTATAGGTTGCATAATACTTGATATCTAGGTGTACTAGAAGGGTACAAAGGCGTCTACTAGATATCTGATACAAAGACTTCGAATCCATTAATGGATATGATTTCTCTAAATTGGAGCTGCAACCGTGTCTTGGAGATCTTCCAAGCAAATGTGTATCACAGGATCAATAATGGAATCGGAATTCAGTGCTTTACATAAAGCTACTAAAGTAACTGAATGGCTTTTCCGTTTGTTTGAGGATATTCCATATTGATCAAAACTTGTGCTAGCAATTTTGTATACTTTGCGTCAACCAATCAAATATTGGTAAGGCACATATAGAAGGTCTAGACATTTTCGTCGAAGGACGACTACTCTCGTGTGTTGTCACTATAGACTATATACAGTCTAAGAACGATATTATGGATTCATTAACCAAAGGGTTAAATCGAGAGTTAGTAGGAAAGTCATCAAAAGGAATGGGGTTAAGGCCTTCAGTGAATGTTACCAGAATAGAAAACCCAACCTAGTTGACTGGAGATCCTAAGATCTAGGTTCAAAGGGACAACCTAATTGCATGTAATGGGTGAGTCACTGTGGAAGGAAATCCTCCTACCCATTCCTTTATACAGTGATACCCTATAGGGTGGAAGGTTAAGCTGATGCTTTTAATGACTTAAGTACTGTGAATAGTCAATCGTGGTGTAATGAGATACCTTATGTAAGTCATCTATGTGAGTGCAAAGTGGGGCCGCTTCTTTAAGAATTGACAAGACTGAATTCTTTAAAAACACTAAGTGAACCAGGCTAGTGTTCCAAGGCCAAACCGGACACACCAGTGAGAACAAGAATAATGGTTGGAGTAACTCTTGTGTGAGGTCTATTGTCTCAATTTACACAAACGATTGAACAGTTCAAGACATCACGTTCACTGGTCAACCAGTAAATCCGATAGGCTTTCATTACGAAATGTTCAAGGCCAGCAGCTACCTTTTCTGATGCAGGGTTGTTTTGTGTGCTCTCTCTTTGAGTCTTTTTTGTTAAGCGTTGTCCTTTTTTCTTTATTCGGCCAATTTTATTCATATGGGAGATTGTTGGAAAATAATGATTTTTTAGCAATTTTAATTCGAAATTAAAGTATGACCCAACCATCGGTTGAGGTGGGTTTGAGTGGTTTTGTATTCTCTTAAGTAAGAAGATTACAATATAAAAATAATGAGCTGAAACCATTGAGTTGTGAATGAAAATTGTCACCTAAAATGGGCATCAATAAAGTTGGGCTTAGATTTAGACTTAGTCTTAGTTTGGACTGGGCCTAGACTTGTGCTTGTGCTTGTGCTTGTGCTTGTGCATGTGTTGGGTTTGGTCTTGGTCTTGGACTTGGACTTGGACTTAATCTTAATGGATAAGCTATGTTGTATTGGGCTTAACTTGTGCATGTGTGTGAGAATTGGGTTTAGATCGGGTTGTGACCCAACATTAGTATCTATTTTGTGACCCATTTAGTTGGTTTATTCAAATATCATTATATACATATTTATTTGTATATATTAAGTACATGGGAGGTTTAGACCTTTATAACTCTCATCTTTTGATGATGGAGTTGATGACATATTACACTACAAGTAAATGCACATTTGGTGACCAAAATTGACGACTAAAAAAAATTTAGTCGCCAAAAGTTGTGGAATTGGCGATCAAAATTTTTTTTAGTCAGAATATATTGATTATTGGCGACTAAAAAAAAATTAGTAGCTAAAATTCCAGAATTGGCGACAAAAAATTTATTTTAGTCACCGTATGTTGAGTTTTGGCTACTAAAATCATTTAGTCGCCGAATGGAAAACAAATAATTATTTTTATCTTTGGTGACCAAAAGTTTGGTTGCCAAAAACATATTTTCAGCGACAAAAAAATATTTTAGTCGCCATATATCGAGTTTTGGTTACTAAAATCATTTAGTCGCCGAATGGAAAATAAAAAAATATTTTTTATCTTTGGCAACCAAAAGTTTGGTGCCAAAAACTTATTTTCAGCGACAAAAAAAAAATTTTAGTCATCGTATATCGAGTTTTGGCTAGTAAAATTATTTAGTCACCAAATAAAAATAAAAAAAGATTTTTTATCTTTTGGCGACCAAAAGTTTGATCGCCAAAAATTTATTTTCAGCGACAAAAATAAATTTTAGTCGCCAAAAAATTAAAATATTTGGCGAGGTTTTTCAAATTTTGGAGGGTTTTATAAATTAATTGGCAACTAAAAAATTTAGTCAGAATATATTGATTATTGGCGACTAAAAAAAAATTAGTAGCTAAAAATACCAGAATTGGCGACAAAAAATTTATTTTAGTCACCGTATGTTGAGTTTTGGCTACTAAAATCATTTAGTCCCCGAATGGAAAATAAATAATTATTTTTATCATTGGTGACAAAAGTTTGGTTGCCAAAAACATATTTTCAGCGAGAAAAAAATATTTTAGTCGCCGTATATCGAGTTTTGGTTACTAAAATCATTTAGTCGCCGAATGAAAAATAAAAAAATATTTTTTATCTTTGGCAACCAAAAGTTTGGTGCCAAAAACTTATTTTCAGCGACAAAAAAAAAATTTTAGTCGTCGTATATCGAGTTTTGGCTAGTAAAATTATTTAGTCACCAAATAAAAATAAAATTTTTTTTTTTATCTTTTGGCGACCAAAAGTTTGATCGCCAAAAATTTATTTTCAGCGACAAAAATAATTTTAGTCGCCAAAAAATTAAAATATTTGGCAAAATTTTTCAAATTTTGAAGGGTTTTATAAATTAATTGGCAACTAAAAAATTTAGTCGCTAATGGTGTAATATATATATCCAAACCACAAAACCAGCGCCTATGTCTCTCTTCAGCATTTCTCTCTCTCTCTCTCTCTCCCTCTACCTCTCCGTTGCTCCTCTCCCCTCCCAGTCTCTCCGCCCTCTCCTCCACTTCCCAACGCTACTCAAACCCTGACCCCATTTCCATTTCACTATTGCCTTCGCTTGTTGACTCTCCGTCAAATCTCAGGATTCGTTACTCGCCCACTACTGCTCTTCAAGTTATGGACTCCTCAACCACAACCACCATCTATGGCGCCGATTCTTTCTCTTCTTCTTTCAGCAAGTTCAATTCTGCTCTCACTGTTGGACTATTGAATCTCATGTCTCCACCACCATCTCCCTCCGACAAGGCCCGATCGAGCTCGACCCTTTTCGAAATGATGGCGAGCAAGCCCGATTCCATTCCCAGATCCCAGATCCCAACAGCGATTTTCGGAGATTTTGGGTTCTTGGAGTCCGGGAAGTCAGTTCAATGACCCCAATTCGAGCAAGCGATGTCACCAGAGTACTTGGAATCTTGAAGGTACTAATAATCATTTGCACATTGTAGAGGAAACTATGAACTTTTGTTGAATTTGTAGATTTATATGTTTGTACCTATTTGTATGTGTATATGAAATGATGGGTTCATTGGCATATTGTTCTGGTGGGGTTTTAGGAATTTGAATTCTGTTTGATATTCTTGTAATTTAGGTTTTACTTGCAATTGGGTTTGATATGCATGTGTTTATGATATGATAAATTAATTGGCACTTTGTTCTGGGTTGTTAGAAATTTGAATTGTGTTTCATGTTATTGTAATTTAGGTTTCAGCTGCAATTGGGTTTGATGCTGGGGTTTTGTCACGTTTGGAGTATTCAGAGGTTGCTCCATGGGCTGAAGATGAAGAAGAGAAGGTGGCTTCAGTATGTAGCTAATGAGAGCTTGGACAAGCTTCTCTTCAGTAAGTCCTCTTCTGCTTTGATTTTTTTTGGATGCAACACTCATTTCTTATTTATGTAGAGTTGAAATTGGTACACCAAAATTGAATTTATGGTTGTTATAGTAGTAATTAGTAACGAGTTTATTGAATTTTAGCTGTCATGGTTAGCTGCCAATTGAATAAACAGGTACTAGGTAGATGTATTGAAATTTAAGATATTGAATATGGTATGTTTCATCTTTGTAAATGGAAGTTCTTCATTAAATTGTTGATGGTGTCATAGTACCACTCAGTGTTGCACTTTGCTAGACCTAGGGTGGTCTCAACTGCCTCATTCATATTCTCTGCATCTTGAAAAGAATCAAATCATCTTGAAAGAGTAGCCAATCGTTTCTTCCCTTACATTTGTGTTTTTTACTCAATTTTTTCCCCTAAAATGTTTTCTGCAAATATTTTATGGTATGGCTACAGATGCTCTCTTCCAAATTTAATTATTTTCTCACTTTAGGGGTGGAGGTCTTGCCCTCCCCAAACCCTGTTTTATATGATTGCCACATCATGGGGTGCAATTAATGATCCTAAGATATAATTGCAGGTTTTGAGGTATGTAGAAGGTTTATGCTGGGTTTGCTGGTACTACTACCATGGTGTCTGCTCATGGCAATGGTCAGTTTTTGATTTAGTAGTAGTACATATGTCGATAATGAGTTTTTGTAGAGACATTATGGCCAAAGAAGAGGTTGTACACCCATATTATGCAATATGTATTGTGTGGATTGGATGAGAAAACAGAGGGTTTTGGCTTTGTGTCTAAATGGAAGTCAAGCAAAGCATCCTACAGATGTGCACTTTTTTAGGATCTTATTTTTAAGATAACACTGGGACCATGTAGATATGAGTAGATGCTTAATCTCCATCCCACCACACAGATGATATATACACCTGTTTAATTAAGGAAGTTTATGCTTATTTATCAACAAAAAAATAAAAATAAAAAATTAAGGAGGCTTGCTGCCCTTCAGTGTACTTGCATTTAAACTAAATGTCCTGTTTTTGCTTCAGGTTTCATCCATATCATTATGCTCCATTTGCTTCCGATCTAAATGGTCTAACTGATTTAGAAATAACATTTTACCTGGGAGAGCCTTTTAAGCCTTTCAACCAGCTAATGGGAACCTTGCCTATTGCAAGGTCTGTATTAATTTCTCACTGTCTCTCTCTCTCTCTCTCTTTGCTGCTGCATTTGGAACTGTATGAGCTTATTTCTTTCATGTTACAGTTCTAGTGCTTTGCCTGAAGAGTACAGGAGATTGATGACTGATCCAGCATCATCGATCCAAGAATTCTACCCTTTTGGTTGTATTACTTGAGTTTCATAGTTTTCTATTTTTTTTTTTGACGCATGAATTTATAGCACACTATCTAAATGGTTAGTTAACTTACTTATATTTATTATATGAATACCAGCCACAAACACTCAATGTGTTAGTTGGAAGCTTGTCATTGTGATGCTCTAAATTATCAGAGCCTCAAATTATTTTGACATCATCTGACATTTGTTGGTGTATGATGTAGGGCTTACTTTAGACCTATGTTGTTGTTAGATAGTTTAGGGTGGTGGTTTTAGCTATATATTTATATGTGTGGAGTTTAGTGGGTTTGACAATTTGAGAGGCACTTAGTGGGTTCGACAGTTTTTGGACATAAATTTATTCTTTTAGTTGTATTGGTCTGAGTCATATTGGTTATGAGTCATATTGGAAGAGACAACTTGTATTGATTAGCAATCATGTTTGTTAGTAATAGATTTATGTATGATAGTTGTCCATCTTCTTTGTATGACCCGATCTATGACATGTTCCACCTTGTCCGATCTGTATTTACAGTGCAAGAAGTCTGACCTGTGTTTATAGTATAAGAAATTCATTTACTTATTCTTCCTTTACGCAAGGAAAGGAGCCCAATGTTATTGTCTTATTACACTTCCTAATCTATTAGAAGACAAAACTACTTGACCTAAAAAATCACATTCTTCCCATGTGCACCACACCGCAACCCCTTCTTTGGGTGCCCTTTTGTTGGGGTGTATTGCAAATCTCACTTTATAAATTGTTATGACTCCTCTCTTTGTGTGTTTTTGTTGTGTATTAAATATGTTTGATATGTGGATTATGTGGACAAACTCTGAAATGGGTAGTGATGATAAACTCTGAATTTGGATCATTGGTTTTGGTGATTATTTGATTGATGTACTTTTGGATCCAATTCAACACTAGTTGAAGACTCCTGAACTAATAGAATGAATTGGGTCAATTCTACTTGACATGTATCAATAAAGTTGAATTCTTTAACCATCTTTTGTGCCTTTAAACTGTTTCCTAGTGTCTATTTTGGATTTGGCTTTGGCTAATTGGATGGCTTGGAATATTTGGTGGTTCAACAAATGCCAAGGTAATTGTAGCTTCACTTACTGCATTAGAATCCATGTATTTCCTTTTATTTTTCATGTTGTTTTCTCTTACTTTTGAACAATTAACTTCAGACTAATTGTTACAAATGTTGTACTGAACCCAGATGTTCTGCTAAATAGTCATATTTCAACACTCAAAATATATTGTAAGGATGCCCAATAACTAACTAATTATGGTACAAAAGCTTTTCCTTGTTCAATAGGATCTGATAAACCATACAAACCAGAGCCTCAAGGTGTTGATTTATCTTGATGAGCTTGAGTCGATGTTGAGAGGCTTGCTTTGGTTATTAACTAACATTAGACTTGAGAGAGGTTGGCATATGGCAATCTACAACGTGGATTGCCTGCCAACATATGTTTGAAATGTTACATCATACATGTATCATTCTAGAATATTATGCTTTTGATGACTAATGTGGTTAATCCGTACTTATGAAGTTAGTTCTTCCTTTGAATGAAAAAAAAAGAAGAAATTGAACTGGCTGTTCTGAGATTGTAAAAGTGCTGAAATTTAAGAAAAAAATAAAAGAGAAGAAGGAAATAGGTTTAGGAATCACTCCTAGAATCTGTTAGGCATCACATCTAGAGTGAGGGCTGCATCACACAATACATAAGAAGCTGCAAAAGGTCTGAAAAATTCTCTAAAACATAAGCTCTATTGAATTATAAGCATTACATGACTTTACATATATATATATATATATAAAACTAGTGGTGAACCCGTGCTATGCACGGGATTAATTTATAATGTGTAAATTTGTTAATAACGCATTAATTTCTAAGTTAACTCATAAAATTATAATCATAATGCATAGAGATCATCTTCCCAAATTTCATAAGTGAAGACAATATTTCAAAGCAAATATTTATAAAATATTATAATCATCCAATTGATCAATTTTTCTTAGAATAATCAACTCTAGTTTGACAAATAATTCAATTAGAAGAAAGAATTGTGCCTTACTGCTACTCTTATAGAATTTTCTGTGAGGGTTTATTAAGTTAAATTTTGCAATTTAATCAGTAATGGGTTCTGGTGATTGGTTTAAGAATATAATTAGCTTAAAGAAAGTGAAGGATGCAATTTATTCTTTACAATTTGTTGCTTTGTAACACAGAGAAGTTGATTTATATATGAACGTCATGTGTCTTTTTTCACTCTTCAGGAAGCTTTGGATATTGTTCATGTTAAGTCTACATCAAAAGGAATTTGGGGTGCTCTTTTTTTATTTTTTATTTTATTTTTATTGATACCTTTACAATATTGATTTGCCACATGTTCAAAAGTGTTGAAATTTATTGGCTATCTTTGGAAATTTGCATGTGAGGTGAATTCTTCTTACTGGTGCCTTCAATTTTATATTGGTTGGCAAATTATATCTTAAATTTGGTTTTTAAGCATATTGGAGAATTTATGCATTCAGAATTGGCAAAATTCCACCTCATAATTCACTTGCTTTCTCTCTCTTGCCTTGGTGGTTTCTTTTCTTTCTCTCTGAACTTGGTGTTTTCTCGTGCTTTCACTTGTCACCCAAATTTCAGTTATAAAACTGATGTGAAGCATTTGTTTGTTTATTTGTTTTGTTTTTTTTTTTTTTTTGGATGTTTTAATTGAGCAAGTGGAAAGTATAGCTGAAGCAGCTTATTTTTAAATATTTCAATTGAAGTTTCTTCCCAATATTTAAGAAATAAGGTAAATATGAGTCATCTCTGCACTTCTCATTTGAAAGTCAAGCTTTATTATATGTGTTTGTGTGTAAATATATCAAACCCCCAGTTGATATAATGGAAGCAACAGTATTAATTAGGCTGCATGATTATATTCTTACATGCTGCATGATTATTGCATTGAAGCCCGTAGCTATTTTAACATTGATTGCTATAATTTGAAATGTCATTTTTATTGAATAAGTGTTAATGATTATTTTTTTTATTTTTTTTCACAGATTGCTTTTGCGTGAGCTATTGTGGATATTTATTTTTGTGTACGAAGAGCATTTGTTCTGTATATAGAAGACATTTATTTTTGTACAATCCTCTATTTTAGAAATTCAGTATTTTTGTATGTAATATTTAATTTAGATGGATAATATTTGGTTGGTATGGATTTATATGATATTTAGAATAAAGATGTTACAAGTTAATGTTCTTGGATAGTTGATAATGAAATGGGTATTATTGATAATGGATTTAGATTATAATTGATAAATGTATTATTCTGTATATGTACAGGTTACAGGTTGTTTGATAATGGAATGCATATAATTTAGAAATTAATGAAAAATATTCAATTTGTGTATTTAAAAAAAAATAAAATAATAAATAGAGCTTTTGGCCACTAAACATTTAGTAGCCAAAAAATAAAAATGGAACTTATTGGCGACTAAACAGTTAGTAGCAAAAAAATAAATAAAAATTTTTGGTGACTAAAAAATTAGTAGCTAAAAAGGAGCACTATGATTTTAGCGACTAAAAAGTTGGTAGCCAAACAAGAGTGTCACGTTTTTAGCGATTAAAAAATTGGTAGCCAAAAAGGAGTGTCACGTTTTTAACGACTAAAAAATTAGTAGCTAAAAAATTGAAGATGAAAAATATATATTTTTTTTGCGACTAAATATTTTCTTTTAGGTGACAATTTTTAGTCGCCAATAGGCGACTTTTGGCGACTAAAAAAAATTAATCGCCAATTCTTTTGCCGACAATTAGTCAACAACCAAACAGGCGACCAAGAATTTTAGTTGGCAAAAAGCTTTGGTGACTAAAAAAAATGACTTTTGGCGACAAAATTTAGTCGCCAAAAGTGTAATTTGTTGTAGTGTTAGTGGCCATATGTTTTCAATCTTTATAACTCTAGTCCTAATGGCTAGAGTTGATGGCCTTGGTTAATGGCATTTGATGGCCCTATTGATGTATAGCCTTTATGGCTAGGGATTTCCCAACTTGTATAAATAGAGGCCTTTCCCCTCCAACTTGAAAAGAAGAATTTTAGAGAGATTTTTAATGGAAAATGGAGATGATTTTTTAAGATAAAAAGTTTGAGATGTTTATTTTACACCAAAGAAATTTTTTCCTATCTTCTTTTACTAGCTGTTTCTTTGATTTTTGTTAGAGAGAGTACAGTCATTGTCAAGTTCGCCGAAACTATTCAGAAGGTGCTTCTGCATTAGCTGGTTTCGACCGTCGTATCTTGGGAGACAGATGTCGACATACCTCTAGCACCCACCGAGAGGCGGTGAATCTGTTTTAAGAAAACTGTAGCATTACATAGATTTCGGTTTGCTTCTTTTCTTATTATTTATTCTTTAATTTTTCAGAATTTAGTTTACCTCGGTGAGTTCTAATTTTTAGTTATCCATATTAATAATTTGTTCTTTTAGTAATATAATCTAATTTATTTCTGTATTTAGTTTTGTCGTTTATCTTGTATTTCATCTTTTAATAACAAAATTATTTTATCATTTCTATTTAATTTATTTTTTATATTTCTCTTGCATTATTATAAAAAAATACCAACAGTAAAAGAGTGTTATGTATGCCAGATTTGTAAATTGTAGTGAGACTCTTATAAAGTTCCATCGTTAAATGTTCAATAATCTTGTGAGTATGGGTGACGAATTTAACTTCAAAAAATTATGTCTGAAAATTTATCAGATTGTAGATTGTAGTGTTGCTTCCACAAGATTCAATGTTTAATAATCTTGTGAATGTCCTAATGGGAAACGAATTTATCTTATGAAAATTGTGTTTAACACAAATATTAATCAAATTGTTTTCTATTTTGACTTTTAGAATTATCGTTCAACACTGCTTCAGACCCCACTGGGGTCCGACTCCCAGTGACGTGGCGCGCTGCACTGGCCAGTTTTTTTTTTTTTTTTTTTTTTTCTTTCCTTCCAATCCCGCAGTGCCACGTGGCACTGGGGTCACTGGGGGTGGCATTTATTGGGGGTCCGGCGCATTTTTATTATACGTTATGTCTACAAATTATCCTGCACTATTTTCTGATTTCATTATTTTTGTTTTCAATTTCTATATTAATTTTTGTAAGGACATAATTTTGAGTTGTCGTGTGGGTGATTTTGATTGACCAAGATGTGATCAGACTACATCCTCATGTGATATGTTCAAATAAGAGACTAGAGTCTTAGATGAGAACATACTCTCTATTTGGATAGATTAAGACTCTTGAGAGAGAGTTAATCCTATTCCAAATGAGATGAGTCCAAGATAAATGTTATTTTAAAAGACAAGACTTGTAGGGACATTGATGATTATAAAAGGTAGGCATTCTATGAGTCTAAAGTATGTTTTTAATTGAGAGTTGTTTACTTTAACCGATTATTTTGTGAGATTTGTTGACTGACTTGATCGTCGAAATACTTTGTCTTAGTGTGTGCAAGTGTCAGAATTTTTTTTATTTACACGTGCTCTACGACTTAATTCTTAAGATTTTGATGAAGAGATTCGATTTAATTGTGTGATAAAAATTCAAATCCCATAATTTTAAAATTTGATTTAAATTTTTTATCTGTTTCACACATATTACACACGCTTATTTCAATACAACCAGCATAACCAATCAATTAATTGCATATTCCCTATTGGTTGGTTGAATATCACATCATATTCTCCTTTTTAAAGGACCATAACCATGTTCACACGAATTCATTTGAAAAATGATTTGTGGCATTAAAACTGTTGGTATTAATGGCACTAATTTTCTGTTTTGGTAACTTTATTTTATTTATTTTTTTTTTTCTTACCTGATATAGAAATTAGTGCCATTAGTGTTCAACAAATTAGTGCTACAAATCACAACCGAATCTATTTTGACTGAATAAAAAAAAAAGAAAATAAGAAATTAATGTCATCATTGTCGTTTTGTCCTTTGATGGCTGGTCGGATTGTCATTTTGCCGATTTTGATGGCTGGTGGGATCATTTTGAGGTCCGCTTCATCTACTGGTGGTTGTTTTAAGTTGTATTTGGTTAAGTGAGGTAGGGAGGAATTTAAATAAATAAAAAAAAATGTGAAATTAGATAAAATATAAATATATTTTATTTATATTTTATTTATTTTTTTTTAAATTTTTTTAACTAAATACAACGTTAAATAGAGAAGAATAGAGAAGACGAGAAAGAAAGGTACATGGTTCTTACTTCAAGTAGACTGAAAATTTAGAGCTATTTTGAAAAGATGGTTATAATCAATTTTTTGGTAAAAAATTACTTAAGTAACTTTTTTATGAGAAAGAAAGTTGGTTATAATCTAAAAAATAGATTATAATCCACTTCCCAAAATAGGCCTTTCACGGCAATATCATATTACTACTGGTATATGGCATTATTAGTCACTTTTTAGTTTTCTTTTTTTATAAAAGTATGTGTAAAAAAATAAATAAAGTAAAGAGTATGTTAATTTGTAATAAGTATTTGTTTGAAATGTGTTATATAAGTGTATTTTTTAATTTTTTGGTTAAAAAATAAAGAAAAAAATATATATATTTGTGATAATTTTTTGACTTTTTATAAAAAGATGTGTAATAAAATATTATAATAAAATCAAAATGACTATTCTATCCTTATTGACTTTTTGACTTTTGAGTAGTTAAATTTAAAGGGAAAAATAATAATTTTGCCGTCTAGCCTTCCCCACTTCCCTCAAATAATATGCACTTTTTGACTTTTTTTTTATTTATAATATTTTATAATTTTTTGATTTGTTTAGTTTATCCCAAATAAATCCTAAATAAGTTAATAAATAATTTATTTAGGTGGTTGTCAAATCACCTCTAATTAATAATGACTTACGAGTAAAATTAGGGGTCATAAAAAAAAAAAATTATGAAATGCTCCATGAATATTTTTTATCCTTTGATTAGTGTGTGGTATTTTATTATATATGTAATTCAAAAAGTGGAGAATTTTCATAAAGTATTTTATGATATTTTTTTTTATAATCCCTAGTATTGAATATAGTAACTATATAT
Organism: Camellia japonica; assembly: GCA_030407325.1. Classification (NCBI taxonomy): domain Eukaryota; kingdom Viridiplantae; phylum Streptophyta; class Magnoliopsida; order Ericales; family Theaceae; genus Camellia; species Camellia japonica. The sequence continues at coordinate 167,061,765 of JAPPVO010000017.1, forward strand.
TATATAGTACATACCATATTATATTTATGGCGAATTACACTAATAATTCCTATAGTTTTTGGGCTCATGTCACTTTGGTCCTTGACTTTTCAATTGTGATACATTTGATCCTGAATTTTAAATCTTGTTCCAAATAAGAACAATTGAAGATATCATTGCTCAATTTCAAGGGCAAAGTAGTCAATTTGATAAATATAAACTAATTTGAAAAAAGCCAAAAAATATTTTTTAATTTTTAAAAATTATTTTTCCCACCAAAGATAAAATTACATAAAATTGGTAAATCTTTACATATTTATTTATTTATTTTTCACCAAATTAAATTTTATTATGTGTTTGGATGATGATCATGTAATGGATGGTTGTTAGGCTTTTAATTTCTAATCGATATATTTAATATATGAAATGTTTTTATTTTTGAATTTTTTAATTTAATAGATTAGTTTAATAATGATGTCAAAATTGTCGTCATATTTGACTTTTGAAAAAAATAGAAACTAATTTAATGAAAATAAAAACAATCACCTATTACATGATTATCATCTAAAGACATAATAAAAATTAATTTGGAAAAAAAATAAATAAATAAATATTTAAAAGATTTATCAATTTTACATAATTTTATCTTTGAAAGGTAGAAATAATTTTTAAAAATTCAAAAATATTTTTTTGATATTTATTTTTGTCAAGTTAGTTTATATTTTATCAAATTGACGACTTTATCCTTGGCATTGAGTAATTGTATCTTCAATTGTCTTTATTTGGAATAAGATTTAAAATTCAAGGTCAAATGTGTCACAATTGAAAAGTTAGGAACTAAAGTGACACGAGTCCTAAATCATAGGAACTATTAGTGTACTTTGCCCTTATATTTATTATCATACTCAAGTTTCTCTCCTCCAATATAAAATAGGAAAAATACTATGGTACACATCCCTCAAAGAGTATATATATATACCTTATAATTAAAGAAAAAAATATCATAATTTTAAATTTTCTGAGTCATAACTAAAAAATAAAGTTGTCATAACTAAACACAACATGAGGTGTTACTAAACATCTCATGTGTACATTAGAATTTTTCATAAAAGAGTTTTGTATACACTGATATAACAAATAATATTCTCTCTCTATATCTATCTTACATATTGTATTATGGTATCAAAATTAAGTTGAGTATCTAATAATTTCACTTAACCGACGGACGATCTTAATTCATTCCCTGAACTCTCTGTTTTTTTCTTGCCAAAGTCTCTCTTCAGAGCACAAATTTCTTTTCTGTTGCTTGGTACCCATCTCTACAAACACTCTGGCAGCCTTGGTTACAACCTCTCTCTCTTGGTTATTTTTTTTTGTATCATATAAGCTTTGTTTCCATTTTCATCTTTTTATACATCTTTTTAATTCTTTTTATTCCCATCATTGCATGGCCTTGCTTCGTTCCATCAAACAATCTGATTTTTTTTTCCCTTTCCAGCAAAATACATATACAGAAAAATGACTTAGACCCTCAGCGGGGGTGACCCCCACCACCCTCACTGATTTTTGATTGGTGGAATTTTTTTTTTTTTGGAATTTTCCTCTCACTGCCTCCCACGTGAGGGTGGGGGTGCTGGGTCACCCCCACTGGGGGTCTCGAGCAGCGTTGTATATATATATACAATACAATAAAGTTGAAGCAACCTGCTGCTGCTATGTAATTCAAGAAAATGGTTTTTTTTTTTTTTTATATATATATATTTGTATTGTTGTTGTGCCATGATGTTTATACAAGTCATCTGATAAGGATAAAATACATATAATGAGGAAATGATAAGATGATGATCACGAAGAATCTAAGATTGAACCATATCTCAACAGCTCCCCTCAAGTGGAAGATTCCAAAGAATGAATTTTCAACTTGTCTCGAAAAAATCGAAAGGACTGTGAAGGCAATCCTTTAGTAAAGATGTCTGCAATCTGATCTTGTGTAGAAATAAATTGGGTTTGAAGATTCTTACCTTTTCGCGGACAAAATGAAAATTAATTTCAATATGTTTTGTACACGCATGGAATACCGGATTTGCAAACATATATGTGGAGCCAAGGTTATCATACCATAGAGTTGGGGGAAAGAATAACCAAATGCCAAGTTCATTATGCAAAGATTGCAACCACGAAATTTCAGCGGAAGCATCAGCCAAGGCTTTATATTCGGACTCAGTCGAGGACTGCGCCACTGTTTGTTGCTTGCGAGAGCACCATGAGATCAAATTTTCACCAAGGTAAATTGCATAACTTGTTGGAAAATTTGGTTTATAAGGCTTATTTTGGGTCAACTTTGAGCCCAAAATAGAGTGGGCCCCAAATGTCATTTGGGGTGGGTCTGAAGAGGTGACGTATTCCTTGTCGCATAGCAAGTCGCACGTTGAAGACGGTTCGTCAAAACTATTTATGAATGAATGGGAAGTCGATATCGTTTTCGGGTTCGTGGAATGAATAGTTAAAGAAGTAAATGTGGATTTCTTTGAAATAGGTTGTCCCACATTGAAACTTTAAGAGAGCTTGTGTATGTATATAAGCTCTAGACTACAACACTTGGGTTAGGCCCCAAGGGGCACCCCAAGTTTGTAGAAGGGAGAAGTTATGGACAAAGTGAACCTTAACTTTTTTTGTTTTTCGTGTGGACGTTTCGATCTATGGGCTTTCTTTATTTAGTAAGGAGCTTTGTTAAAGAGATCGGAGAGGGGATATACTTGTAACAACGAAAGAAAAAAGGTTCTCTTTTTAAGCAATGGGGTGAATTCTGAATTCAAGAGGATTAGATTAGTTGTTTACTTTTATAGAAGCTAAGGCAAGAAGTAAATCGCTTTCAGTATCTCTTGCTTCTTTGGTTAGTTCAGTACGAGTGGCAGGCGCAAACTGGCACAGGCAATATATATATAATAATAATAAATAGGCGATTGAAGTAATAAAGTCAAGCTTTTGCCAGAGGATGAGTCTTTCAAGTATCGGTAGCATTCCCTTTATCAAAGTCTAGTACGCTAGGGACTGTCTGAAAGTGAAAGGCATCATTGGTAGGCGGCCAAGCGAACATTCCTGTGTGATTGGGGATAGGTAGGCGCAGTTAATCGACAATAGGGCAATTCGTTAATAGATATCTGTATAATGACTACCTCTTCTGAAGCCATACCGCGAATCTCTTGTCTTCTGGTAAACGGTCGGAATCAGTCCACGTTAAAAAAGCCTTCTTTTAAAGAGATCCCTTCCATCGGTCGTATCTGCCCTGTCTCAATCGGTCGAGCTGTCGTCCTGTATCGGTAGAAACTCTATCAATCGGTCTGGTCTGATCTTTCCATTCCCGGTCGCATCTGTTCTATTTAGCCAATCCCTTGCTGCTTGCTTCACCCCGCCCTGCCTGGTCATCGGTCGTACCCTATCGTCGAATCTGGAATCGAATCTGTGTCGGCATCTGTCCCACTGGCTGTTGAAGGTGCTGGCTGATGAAAGACATCCCCAGAATGCCCCCCTTTCGTGCCTATCTCACTTGTTTACAACTCTTATGGGTCTTTTAGCGCTGCTTTCACATGATGCAATATCTGGGCCTCCTAGACCTACTCTCTCGCCCAAGCCTCATAGCATTCATATTCCAAGCACTAAGTATTCCCTGCCTGCTCAAATGCGTCAATCCGCCTATCTGTATTCCGCTGCCGCCGCAGTACGGGTGTGGGTCGGGTTGGTTCTTATAGTAATTTTTTGGACAAAATTTATTTGAATTTTTAATGAAATAAAATTCAAAATTTTGTGCCAAAAATTGAATTTGTTTTCTGTCTATTTCCAGTCCGAAATTCAAACAGATTAAACAGTTCAAACAATTTTTAATGAACCCCGGACAGATTCAGTTCCAACCAAACAGATTTAAATCTGTCTAGCAGTTACCAATAGATAGAAACTACTGGGTAGTTATCTGTTGCACCTGTCCAATTTGAAATTGCATCTGTTCACTTCAAATTTTGTACCTGTTCAGGTCTATATAATTCTAGATCTGTTCCAGCATTTGGCAATCCGAAAATCAGTCTGAAAAATTCTTTTGCTGTCCAACTTTGCTCTTTTGGTGCATTATTCTTCATTATAGTTTTAGAGAAAATTAAAGAGAGTATAGAACACAAGGTTCTAGTTCGCTGCACAAATTTGTTTGAAGTGCTACTACAAACAAATTTGTGAAGATCATTGTATCCTAGGAGATAGACGCCACTTAACCGTAAGCACCGTAGCGGGGCGAATCTGTCTTAAGGACAGAGTGTCACATACTCGACTTGGTTTTTTATTTTTCATTTGGTTCGATAAAATAAATTCTGTAAATTATTTATTTTATTTTGTTTGATTTAGTTTCATTTTATTTTATTTACACAGAAAATTGTTCCAACATAACCACCCGTGGATTTATGATCATCAATACAGCCAACCCAATCGGCATCAAAAAAATGCATGAAGGCGCGTAGAAGAAGTGGGTTGAAGTAAGAGGCTATTGGATGTGTCTTTGAGATACTGAAGGATCCGTTTCACAACCTGCCAATGTTCTTCAGTGCGAGAGTGCATAAATTGGCACACCCGGTTGACGGAAAAGGAAATATCCAGCCGAGTAAGAGTGAGATACTGCAAGGAACTGACTACCATACGATAGTGTGAAAGGGTCCGCCATAAGAGTGCCAGATGCCGAGGTGAGCATAGTAGTGGTGGCAAAGGGTGTTTGAACTGGTTTGGATAACATCATGCCTGACTTGTGTAAGAGGTCCATGATATATTTGCGTTGAGAAAGCGCAATAGCCCTTGGGAATGTTTGCAAGCTTCAATACCCAAGAAGTAATTCAAATCGCCAAGATCTTCGATGGAGAACTCAGTGCTCAAACTATGAATGAGCTGGTGCAGATGATAAGGTGAATTTAAGGTAAGGAGGATGTCATCAACATAAATAAGAATGTAAATCACAATACCGTCAAGGCGATACACAAACAAAGAGCTATCAGATTTGGAGGCTTGTAATTGAAGTTGAAGCAAGAAACTCGTTAACTGAGAAAACCATGCACGTGAAGCCTATTTCAAGCCATATAAAGACTTACGTTTACAAACAAAAGTTGGATGAGCAGCATCAACAAACCCAAATGGTTGGTGCATATAGATATCTTCTTGAAGATAGCCATGAGAGAAAGGCATTGTGCACATCGAGTTGCTGGATGGACCATCGACTTGAGATGGCAAAAGACAAAAGAGTTCAAATGGTTGTGGGTTTAACCACGGGACTGAATGTTTCAAAGTAGTCAAACCCCTCTTGATGAAATCCCTTGGCAACTAAGAGCACTTTATAGCGCTCGATCGAACCACTAGCCCGCCATTTGATCCGAAATACCTACTTACATTCAACAATGTTCATACCGAGAGTGATTGGATATAAGCTCCAAGTACCATTACGGATCAGTGCATTGATTTCCTCGGCCATAGCTTTGTGCCAAATGGGAGATTTATTGGCTGAAGTAAAATAGATCGATTCGACCGATCCGTGAGGTCAGAGGTGGTGAGCAAGGCATTGGGTTTGGTGGTCATATTTCGGAGAACCATGGGATGAGTTCGGTGGGGAATGGAGGGGGTTATGGGTGGGGAGGTGAGGTGAGGTGAGGTCAACGATAAGATTAAGGCCGCGGGTGTGGTGTAGTGAAGAGGAGGCAAGCGTGGCAGGTGGTAAAACGGGGAGACAGGGGACGATAGAGGAGAAAGAGCAGCAGGGTGAGCCGCGAGGGGCGAGTTGGGTAGAGAGAATGGAGCAGGGGGTGGAGGTATAGTGAGGAAGGGTGTGGCTTGGGGCGCTGGGACAATAGAACGTTGGGAGGGGAATGGTGCAAAGCATCCAGCGAAGGAGTTGAGTTTTCCAATAGAGGAAATTCTTGGATGTGAGTTTAAGGGAGAAAAAATGAGCATGATGAGCATGATTGAGGGAAATGGGAGAAGGTGCTGTGACAATGGGTGAAGGCGTGCTAGTATCAGAGGACAAAATTTCGGAAGCCATTGCTCTGATACCAACTTGAAGCAACTTGTTGCTGCTATGTAATTCAAGAAATAGTTTTTATATATATATATATATATATATTGTATTGTCGCTGTGCCATGATATTTATATAAGCAATAATGCTACGCTACAGGAAGGGAAGTCAGGAAAGCTTTCAGGAAATGGTGGGTCCCACCTGGAAAGGAATAAAAAAAAGGAAATTGTTAGTTTAAGGAAATTGTTAGTTTAAGAAATAAAAAAACTTGCTGCCGCCGGTCAACAACAAATTGTTGGGTGGGTCCCACTCAAGAAAATAATAAAATAATAAAAAATAAAAAATAAAAAATAAAAAATAAAAAAAAAGGAAAAAATAAAAGTAAAGGAAATGAAGAAAATGTTGGCTGGAACCTTCCTATTATATCAACAACAAATATTGTAGGTAGCAATTCAAGTGAATTCCTTTGAATGAAAGCCTAAATATTTGAAAACTCACAAAGACAAGTGATGGGCAGTATATTTGAAAGCCTAAATATTTGTTTTCACTCAAAGAAATATTTAGGCTTTCAAATATACTGCCCATCACTTGTCTTTGTGAGTTTTCAAATATTTAGGCTTTCAAATATTTAGGCTTTCATTCAAAGGAATTCACTTGAATTGCTACCTACAATATTTGTTGTTGATATAATAGGAAGGTTCCAGCCAACATTTTCTTCATTTCCTTTACTTTTATTTTTTCCTTTTTTTTTATTTTTTATTTTTATTTTTTATTATTTTATTATTTTATTATTTTATTATTTTATTATTTTCTTGAGTGGGACCCACCCAACAATTTGTTGTTGACCGGCGGCAGCAAGTTTTTTTATTTCTTAAACTAACAATTTCCTTAAACTAACAATTTCCTTTTTTTTATTCCTTTCCAGGTGGGACCCACCATTTCCTGAAAGCTTTCCTGACTTCCCTTCCTGTAACGTAGCATTATTGTTATATAAGTCATGTGATAAGGATAAAATACATACAATGAGGAAATGATAAAGAATGATAAATGATAAATGATAAGAAGATGATCAAGAAGAATCTAAGATTGAACCATATCTCAACAAATAAAATAAATAAAACAATTTATTACCCGATTTTGATTCCATTACCCGTCTGATTTTTTTTTTTGTTTTGTTTTACCCACAAATTTTTTTTAATCAAAACCATCATATCCTTAACTAAAAATAGGTAATTAAATTTATGATAATAATTTTTATTCTAGGTTTGATTCTTTGATACTTTGCTTCCAAGGATAAAAGGTGGCAAAGCACATTTACCAGTTCTCCTTTATCTCTTTTCTTTTTTCTTTTGATATGTTTTTTCTTTTCTTGAGAAAAATGTTATACACATGCTGAATTTTCATATTAATAGACAAAGGCCATGAGTCTCCCAAATTGAAATACATGTATAAATAAGGATAAATTACAAATACACCCTTTGAGTTTTGTTTAAAATATGAATTTTCCCTGTGATTTGGAAAATTACCAATACATACCTGTCAGAATTTTTTATTTAACAGAATTAATTAAAAAAATTGAAATTTCTAACTGTTCACATATACAATAATAAAATTATCTGAATTATTAATTGAAATAAAATTTTAACATTATTAAAAACTGTTAATTAATTTGATGATTTATTAATAAAAGGACCTATTTGTTATGAAATTAGAAACATTGGGGGGTATAATGTAATTTCTAGAACCACAAGGGATAATTTGTAATTTAAGTAAATCTCAAGGGGTGTGTTTGTAATTTATCCTATAAATAATGATGATGATGATGATGATGATGACGACGACGACAAAGAACCTTACTAACAGTCCTTGCAAACAGTTTCATGGATAACAGTTCAACGGCACATTGAGCTTACTAGTAAATGAAGTTGGCCTGCAATTTACTGCCTTGTTTAAGGGAAATAGTCTAGTTTTGCTAAATTTACTCATAAATCCCAATTGGTTAGTTAAGGGAGTTGTTAGATGGAATCTTACTGCTAATGATGTGTGTGTACATGGTCACTTTTTCTTTTTAGTGTTAATCATGCAAAACAATATATAATATGGTAGTTTTTCTAACTCTTTCAATCTAAGTAATTTAATTGATTGGAATAACAATGAACCTCTCAGTCAAGTACATAAGCAAATTTTCTTCCCAATACTATATAAATTAATGTAGACAAGTTGGTTCTTTCTAAATAATAGTTTTTTTTTTCCCCCTTTTTTCTTCTTTTCTTGAGGTACTTTCAGGACCCATGATTAATGGGATTTTTTTTTCTCCCTTCAGTTTATATGTGCATGCTATTTAAAAATTGGTGTACATGATGCTTAATTAATTTAATTTTTTGTTGTAACATTACTAGGGGTGAGAAAGGCTGTGCTTGTTGTCATTAGTATTTCTGAATAAGAGCCTCACTCTGCACTCTATGGATGCTACTTCAAATAAAGATCATGTTTACATTGAGTTTGGCTTTGATTACTTTACACTCATGCATGCGTAATACCTCATGATCTATAGAAGAAAGGTTTTTCAACTCTTACACTTGCTATATTTCATTTAATAAATGTGATGTTTCTATTTGTCTTTCTTGTACTCATTCTCACAGATTGTGAGACTTCCAAGTCAAGTTGCCAGGTTTTCCAAAGTGGAAGTTGAGCTGAGCCTCTTTCTTGTTCCTTAGGCTGCCCCTTGAGGGGTTGATATTTCAACATGGCCCGTAATAAAACAAAAGGCCCCTCAATAGCTGTCACGACCCAAACCTGCCCCTATAGGTTTAGCGTTGTAACTAGCCAATAATCCTTGGATTACCAAAAGCCTCTGTACAATCTATCATATATTAAGGGGCTGCGGAAGCAAATATACAAAAACATTCATAGTCCATTGAGCTGTGCTGACGTACATGGGATACAAATTTCCAAAAATGCATATATATACATGTGACGTCATAGATATGGTAGTCTTACATCACCCATTTATACAAATAAAGTAAAAAAGGGACTTAGCCCAAAATAAAGATAAACAGAAAACTTGTTCATATACCAAAAGAAAACAAGTCTTATACATTCGCAAAACATGACCACATGACTTTTGGAACCTCTTCGGGAGGCGCAAGGGTTGGCTGACAAAACAAGCTCCAGGCGGTTATCATTGTGCCTAGTTATGCACCTGATCACCTACATACATAATATAATTAGTGAACGGAGGCCCGGTGAATAATAACAGAGTAAAGGGTTTTAATTGTATGATGTCCCATATTAGATTCGGAAATCAAAATTCATATCAAAAACAGATTCATAGTCATAAGTAGAAATCAGAGTTCGTGCTTAATCATACGTGGTACATTCATTAGCGTTAACAGAACATATACAAACAGATACAGACAGATACAGAACAGATGGTGGTTATGTATAACTAGTTCCATAAAAGAACCTCCGGATTTGTGTAACAGATAACAGATATGCTGAGCTCCATAATTGAGCCTCAGGTACGGGTAATAGATAACAGACATGTTAAGTTCCATGATGGAACCTTCGATATCGGGTAATAGCTAACAGATATCATACGACGCTAAGGATACCACGAATACATTGTCAGAATTAGACAATCATTCATTGTACAGAACTTATCATTTCAGAAAACAGATCTTAATTCAACATACAGGAAATAAATAAAGTTTAACATAACTTTACAAAGTTATTACTCACAGATGGCTCCGAAAACAGGCAGACAGAGCAGACAAATCAGATAGCTTACGGCGCGTGATCTACACAAACATAACAGATTCATAGATTGAAACACACACTTGGATAGTACTTAACTTATTGTATTTTGTTCTTAGTGTGTTTCTACGTCTTATCCTCATTATTATATCTTATTCATGGCCTAGGAATGCCTAGGATGCAATGAGGATGCCAAAATGAGTTTCAAAACACTTAGTCATTTTTGCTGAAAATAGAGGTCTCGCTCGAGCGCTACTTCCTTTGCTCGAGCGGGCTTCCACACATGTGAGTGGTCATTCAAGCGCAACTTCCTTCACCCCAGCGGTCTGTAAACTTTGCAAAAGTACTGGCTTCTTGATTTTTCCGCTCGACGCACGTTCGACGGTCGCTCGAGTGTGAAACTGAGGTCCTCACTTGAGCGCAGCTCTTGTAGCTCGAGCAGTCTGCAAAACTTGTAAACTTCTGGGAGTATGAATTTTACACTCGAGCCAACTTTTGGTCACTTGAGCAAAAGTGCAAAGATACAGAGTGGTCGCTCAAGTGTAGGTTTTGTCACTCGAGTAGAGAAGTAAAATTCTGAAATTTTCAAATTTGCTTTCAGACTTCAAAACTCAAATTCAAAACCATTAAAATCAACATTTGGGCCCCAAAACTTGAGAAATCAAGTCTAAACTTTGAAAACATTAAGAATTCAAGATCGTTTCATGAAATCAAGGCCCAAAAGCATGTTATTTACTTAAAATCAAACTTAAATCGTATGTATGTAGAACATGCATGAGTTGTTATGAATTCAACCTTCCAAAACATCATCAAGCAAGATAAAATGGCATGAAACTTGATGAATTCTCAAAACAAAGGTAAGATGGACACATGCATGAGAGACTTCTTGAAATTAAACTCAAATTGTGATAAAATTGGACATGCATGCATGGTATGATAAATACTCCTTCATTCTAGCTCAATTTCAACTTAATTCTCTTGTATTCATGAACTCACCAACTCAAAAACAAGACCAAAGGCTTGAATTCTTACCTTATACCTTGGATTCAAATGTGTAGAGGCTTAAACTTCTAAACTCTCTTTAATTCTCCAACAATTCCTAGTAATTCTTTCATTCTTCCTTGTTGAACTCACTTTTACTTTTGGTCTATCTCGCTCACACGTTTGTAATTAACTCAAGATTTCATCTTAATTACTTATTAGGCATACTTAATCATGGCTTAATCATGGTTTAACAGTTAATCATGGGTCGGGATTGTTACAACAGCAGTTTTGAATTTAAGGGTAGTTTTTATGTCATGCCCCAAGTTTTATTACTCGAAAATATAACCAAAACCTTCCGTATAAGTCCATTTTATTAACTACAATTATAATTACAACTACGCATTACATGAAGTAATAATAATATTATTCCTTCTTGAATAAATACAACAATAATATAAGTCAAGGTTCCCATTGAATTACACAAGAATCCCTCATTACAACAAACATCTCTCATTTACGCTATGACAAATAAGAGAGAACAAACTCTTCAATCCTCAATCCGGCGTTCCAAACTTCGTTTATGAAAAATAGTTAAAATAATTGGGATGAACACAAAGTCCAGTAGAAATCTTCCCTGATTCTAAACAATAAGATCCCTAGATACATGTGATCATAAAATGCTAAAGAGTGATATAAACATAAATTCGTTGTGTTCTTTTCATACACAAATTGCAATACATATAGGTAATACCATTCTCATAAAGAAATTCATGAAAACTTTTCAAAGAAAAACCCTTTTTATTTATTTCTGTATCAGTCAAATATATTTTTCAAAAAAAATGTCTTCTTAAGAATCCCTTGTTAACTTTATCTAAAAGTATAAACATATCCACGAGTTATTTTCCTACATATCACAACACATCACAACCCATTATAATCCACATAAAAAAAAAAAACCCATGCAATTTCATATATTCGACTTTACCCAATCAAGATTATTCACTTTCTATTATCTCAAACACAAGTACAAATCTCATTATAATCATTCCATACAATCCAAATTGGACACCGGCTCCATTACCAAGCCTTAACATCATACCACACGCTTTACCGGTCACAAGCCGGAAGGAATGCGGAACCTCAGGCTTTACTGGTTACAAGCCAGAAGGAACGCGAAACCTCACGCTTTACCGGTCACAAACCGGAAGGAACGCGGAACCTTTACACATTTCATCAACCCACACGCTTTACCGAGCGCTACCTCGAAAGGAAGGCGGAACATTTATTAAGAGCCACGCTTTGTCGGCTCAAATACGGCGGGAAACGGACCCTAAGGAAACATTACAATCCATCAATTTCTTAAGTCATTGCTCGTTATGACTTGTAGGCAAAGCCAATACATTCATTCATCATTTCCATTACTTATTAACTCAAGAACACTTACTCATTATTTTCCACCATTCTTTAGTATTCATCAAGTCATTCGTTGTTACAATCCCAACAAAACTAACAATAACATTCATTATTTTTGTCACAAAATTCATCCACTAAGAGCATTTGGCACATTTTTAGAAGCATTCTCAATTCTTATATTTCAATGGTCTTTTACTTTTCCATAGAACTTAAATTTTGACACTCAAACATCCGGAATTTTTCCCTCCGTTCAAGCGGGGGAGTTGACGCTCGAGCAGACTTGAGAGGTTCCCAGCATTTTTGCAGACGGTCCGAAATTCTGAGAGTTGTGAATTCCCACTTGAGCGTAGGAGTGGTCGCTCGAGCAGACAGCTTTGTTAGTCTACGCGCTTGAGCGTGGAAAGTGAGATTGCCCTTGACTTTTATTAGTATATTTGGAATCTCCTTATTTTATTTTGGGGTTTTGATTGAAGTGGTAACATAATGGTAAAGTAAGAGTGAACCAAGAATTTAAATCGAATAATTTTTCCTACGAACAGCCATCACTCTTTTTCCCTTTTCTTTTTCCACACTTTGAATTTGGATGTGAGGCTAAAACCATTGGAAATCTTGTTTCCGGGGCTTCAATTTGGACACAAGAACGACCTAGAACGGAGTCCGGATGAGAGAGTTATACCCGTTTGAAGTTTTGGAATCTGTGCTGGAAGCAGGTACGCTCGAGCGGGAAAAGAGACGCTCGAGCGTACTGCGTGAATTCAGCGACTTAAAAAGTGGGTTTCTAGATCATTCTTTACACTTTATTTTTCCCTCTTCCTTCCTCTCACCCTAGGTCCAAAAACCCTAGAGATTTCGGCCCAAATACCTCCAATTTCTCAAAGATTTGGCCAAGATTCCTTGCAAAAACGTGAAGAAGGTTTGAAGATCTCACTTTTCAACTGATTGGAATTCGGATTTGGAAAAGAATCTCATCAAAGCTTGCTCTTTTGCTTGATTCTTGAGGTAGGGGTCCTAGTTCTTCTTCAATACTTGCATTAATAGATAGATTTGTGGTATTTTGATTATATAAATACAAAATCTACATTTTTGAGCATATAGTGTTATATCGTGGAACTTGGGGGTTTAGGGTTTGAAGTATTGGGGTTCTATTGTTGGGTTAAGATTATGGATTATTGAACCTTTAGATGTGTAATCAATAGGAAAATTGAAATAAAAAGTAATGGTTTGAGAAATTTGAATTTTTCTTGAAAATCTTAATTTTTCTTGAAAACCCTAGGTTGATCATGATGATAATTAATGATTTTGCCCAAATTGAAAGTACAATCATGAAATTGAGGTATTGAATTTATACATAGAAGTTTAATTGAATTTTGGAAGTGTTTGAAAATTATGTTAAAAATTAGCGATTGAACCTTTGTTATGGACATTGTAAATCATGTTACAATATGAAATGACTTTTGGGGGAAAAGATGTGTTAATAATATAGATGACATAAACTTGGTTATGGAATGTTGAAAGGGGATTCAAGAATTTATCTTGAATTATGTTGAAATTGCAATTAGTGTCGTTGAATTAAGTTGTGTTGGCTTATGTTGAATTAAGTGTGTTGAATAATATTGTAATGAATTGTGTTGAACTATGATGAATTGTGTTTGAATCATGTTGAATTGTGCTGAGTTGAGTTGTGTTGGGTGGTGTTGTGTCGGTACCTGCACAGGGAGTTGAAAAATGGTTTTTCGGTACCCACAACCGTCCGTATTATAGCCGGTAAATGTGGGGAATGGTTTTAAAAAGTTAAAAAATGGTTTTTGGAGAAATATGATTTTTGGAAGAAAATGGCTTTTGAGAAAATGGTTTTTGGGAGTTCACTTCCCACCGTATAGTAGCCGGCGAAAGGTGGCAAGTGTTATGAATCAGGTGCTCGCTATCCCACCGTAGTAAGTCGGCAAAAGGTGAATTGTGTTGAGATGTGTGTTGAGAAGCGTGTTGAGTTAATGATGTTATTTGTGACTTGTGATGAATTTGTGAAATTGCATATTGATGTGTAAATTGGTTTAAAGAGGAAATATACATAGGCATTATTTGTAAAGAATGGAACTCAAAAATGGGTAAGGGGATTGTGGATTGGTGATGGTGAACTTAATGAATTCGTTGTGGCAATAAAAGTAAATTATGAGTGTTGTTCTGTAAATAAATGAGTGGTTGGATTGAAAAGGGTTTATTAATCATGTGTTATCTTGAGATGAAATTTGAGAGTGTAAATAATGAAGTGAATTGGGTATAGGAGAATTGTTAGTGAATTAAAAAGGGAACTTGAACTTGAAGTTATGGGGTTCTAAATAAAAGTAACGGGTAGGAAAAAAGAATGAAAGAAAAAGAGGAACATTAAAAATGGAAATTAAATGAGAAATATTTTGGGAATTGGCTAATAACTTTTAAATGATGTGTTTCTTAAATATGTTTGTTCCACAAGGATCTATGGTTTTCTATAGTTAAGGAATGATTTTTAACGGCTGAAGGTTTTTCTTAAAAGTGTTTTAAATAGTCTTTGAGAAAAAGGTACTTTACTTATGATATTTTGAATTTATAAAATGTCACCCTACTATATGGTATCTCCCTGCATGCATGAACATTTTTATCTGTATGTTAGTTATTAATTGAGAACTATAAGATTCCTATTGGGCATTAGTGCTCACCCCTGTTGTTTTTATCTTTTTACAGGAAGAAAGTGTGGATTCTGTGATTGAAGAGTTAAGAAGTCCATGTGTCTTTTATATGTAATTTCATTGTAGATGTAATGGATCCTGTATTTGTATTTTATTTATTTGTACCTTCACAGTAAGAGATTGGCATGTATGGTTGTCATTGTAATGCTCATTGAGTGAGAGAGAGAGAGAGAGAGAGAACATGTATTATTGTATTTCTATTACTCAAGGATAATGGATGTTTGTAAAAAAAAAAAAGGACTTAATTTAAAGGCTTTGGTAATGTTTTCGAGTAATTAAAAATTGGGGCTTGACATTTTAGATGGTTTAGAACCTAAGGATTTTTTTGGATCATTTGGAGCGTTTTGGACGGTTTTGAACTTAAGGATAATTTTTGATGTATAGAAACATAGTTTTTGGACGGTTTGGAATGTATAGATAGTTTTTGGATGTTCAAAATTTATGGATAGTTTTTTTTTTTTTGAATATTTGAAATAATATTTTGGTGGTTGATTAATATATATATATATATATGTTGTGAAGCTTGTTTGTAATGTTTTCTTAAATTGTACAAAATAGGTGAAAAAAAATTACTAATTTTTTTTTTTAAATACATATATTCTACGACATACAAAAAATGCTGTGAAACTTGGGCTATCTACGACAAGCAAAATAGGCCATTGTATTAATTATTCAACGACTAGCAATGAAAGTCATGGTTTATCCCTTAAATTAACGGCGTGCAAAAGTAGATGTAGAAAAGTCAAATACGACACACAAGATCAACTGTTAAATGATTTTTAACGGCGTACTGCGACATGCCATTAAAGTGAATGACTTTTCATGACTGGTTACTATACAGCTTTATATCGCGCATCGTAGAATTCTCACCATGACATATATTTTATGTCGTTAAAAGTGAATTTTGTTGTACAGGCGGATGAGCCCCCAAAGAAATGGCGACTGTATATGTCCAAGTTAAAAGAGAGTTGTTATTCTTCCTCACCTCTAGTCCCCAACCCTTTGTACATGAGAGGCAAAGAAATGCTGCTTATTATATTGCTCTGGTTTTTTATTTTATTTTATATTTATATATATAAATATATATAATATTTTTTTAATAAAAAAGAATTAGTTTAAAAACAACAAAAATATATTTGTTAGTGTTACAATATCTAATAGAGAGAAAAATATGTATTATATTGAATATTATGTTAAATAATTATATAACAATGTATACAAAACTCCTTTATATAGGAGAAGAGAAACCTAAGTATAATAATCCTAAATATGATAATAAATACAATATGATATGTATAATAGACAGAATATATAGTTACTATATCTAATACCCCTCTCAAACTCAAGTAGGGATATCAACTTGAGTTTAGAGAGAAAACGTAAAACATGAAATAAAACTAAAAAATAAAATATGGATAGATCTGAGGCAAATAGATTGCAAACTCCAAATTGGTGCACATGGATGCTTGAGATAGATCAGTGGCCGGAGCTAATGCCGGGAGACAGTTTATGGCTGTGTTGGACCGTTGTAGAAATTATTCAAAATTAATGTTGGGACAGTTTAAGGTTATGTTAGACCGTTGTAGAAACTAACTGGAATCAATGTCGGGGACATTTACATGGTCATGCCGGACCATTGTAGGAACTGACCGGAATCAATGTCGAGACAGTTTAAGGAGTCATGTCGGACCGTTGTAGAGACTAATCAGAATCAATGTTGAGACAGTTTAAAGGGTCGTATCGAACCGATGTAGAGAACTAGATGTTGAACTAGCAAGCGTGGCGCACACATAACTTGTGACGTGGTGTCGAATAATGATGGCAACAGATAACTGAGTACGTCAGGGGACGACTTAATAGAAAATGCACCAGGGGACGACTTGTGCACTAGGGGCCAGCTTTGGTGGTGCGCCAAGGGGCGACTTAGATGGTGTGCCAGAGAGAACGACTTATGTTGTGCGCCAAAGGGGGGCGGCTTAGGTGATACGCCAAATGGGCGACTTGGGTTGTGCGCCAGAAAGGGTGGCTTAGGTGGTATACTAAGGGACGGCTTGGATGGTGCGCCAGATGGAACAGTGTAACAACCCCCACTTTATCTTAGTCATGCTCGCATGCATTCACATGAATTTGTCTTGTTAAGTTTGCATCTTCAGACTTTGATTCGTTTTGTCTAAGTGTTGCTTGCATGTCTTGTTTCTTGCTTGGTGTGTGTAGTCGATGTCATCTTAAGCCTAGGTCACACCCTTGAACCTCTCATATCTAGGACCATCTTGGAACCACTTTGGTTGACCTCCACCATCACCTAGGCATATTGGCCGAGATGTCATCATCTAGGCCGCCGAGATGTTATCATCTAGGCATCCTCAACCTTTGATCCTTGCACTTAGTGATCTTGTTCTGGACCGGTATAACCTAGGCCGAGGTGTGGCACATCTAGGTGAAGGTGTGGCACATTTGGACCATGTGTTATCCTTTCTAGCCGAGATCATTGAGATCCCTTTTGCCGAAGCCGGTGTTCTAACCCGAGATCCTCGCCTTACCAGAGTGCCCTTGCCACCTTGCTTGTTATACACACTTTGTCATGCTCTTGTCTTGTCATTCAGTCACCTTTTTGAGGAAACCCAATCCAGTGGTGCAACGTGTCCCAGCAGAGGGTTAAGTCTGCTGGCAATAGAGAAACCCATGTCATTTGCTATATCCTTGTCCTAGGAAGAGAGAGAAGCTCTAGGAAGAGGAAGAAGAAGTTCTTAGAGAGAGAAGTAGATTTCCAAGCTTGATTCTTAGAGTCTAAACCGTTTGATTTGAGTGTTGTGGTTAGATTCTTGATTTATTCTTGTTATTCTTTATGTTTATTCGATCGCATTGCATGATCTGGCATGACTCATGAGCCATGCATCGATTTAAAGCTTGTTTTAGAAAGAGAAAGTGATGTTCTTGTGTTCTTGAAATAAAACCATGTTTTGATCTGAAAGTTTGTATCAAGATCCATGTTTTTGTGTTTGTTTTCATAAGATCTCCAAGTATGGGTACCCAGGTCCATGTTTTCGAACTCATCTCATGAAATCTCAGATTTTGAATAAAGAAGTTATGATTTTAGCATTCATGTTCTTCATGTTCTTCAGAGGAAACCCAGATTTTCCCCAGACTTCGTTTCCCTGAATGTGGTCATCGGGACCATACCTCGGCCAAGACCTGGTTGGTACCCAGCATGTTTCCCGAGATAAAAAACAGTGTTTTAACTCCCAGCATGTGTTTTGCTTTGTCTTGACTTGGTTTTGGAAAGAAATGCCGAGATCATTTTCATTCATGTAAAGCTTGTTTTAAGAATGCAATTCATATCCATCTTTGAGCATCTCTTCTTGTCTTCTTGAAATGCATTCAATGGAATTTGTTATGTACTTGTAGGCCTTGGATCTTTGCTTGTAATCCCCACACCCGAAGAGCTAAGTGAGTGGTATTTTTAATAAAGCTATGTTATAAAGTTTTGATAAAGCTTTGCTTCGTTTTGGAAAAGTATTTGATCAAGCATGAATGACTATCCCTAGTTTTGTATCAAGTATTATATTTGTTTTGATGACATTCTTGGAAAGTCCTTAGTGCTAGGGGACTATAATGCAACTAGTATCCTTGTTTTGAAAGTCCTTAGTGCTAGAGGACTATAATGCAACTAGTACCCTTGTTTTGAAAGTCCTTAGTGCTAGGGGACTATAATGCAACTGCACCCTTGTTTGAGATATCTCCCTTGTCTTGCCACAGACGGTTCACCGCGTGGGTTTGTCCGGAATGTCATTCATTGTATTATGTTGATGCTAGTAAGCATCCCTTGAAGCTTTGAAAGACTTGATAGATGAACTTTGTTCATCCCTTGATTTTGTACAAGTTATTATATGTATTGTTTTGATAAAGATCTCGGATATCATTCATTTAAACCTTTATTACTAATATCATTCACTGAGTATCCAAGCTCACCCTTTCCTTATATATATGTAGGCGACGAGCAAGAAGGCGGTGACGCCTAGATGTGTTTTGCAAGATGTTTTTGGATTCATATTTTGTAGCATCTTGAAGATTATGCTTCTTGGCTTTGTAATTCATTTTTTTGTATATATCGGCTCGAGAAGCCTTTTGATCAAATGTATCTTGTATCTTATTTTATTTGTATTCAAGTTGTAAAACCACGTTATGTATGATATTTCATTTGATCTATGCACAGCTCTGTGGACTATTTAGATTTAAATTTATTGCTTCCGCACATGTAAGCCCCATATGTATACTCTGATTGTGTGTGACTTCATAAGTTGGCCTTCAGTAATCTCGGATTACTGGCCATCATGGCACCATTCTACTAGGGACGGAATGGGGTCGTGATAGATTGGTATCAGAGCACGAGTTCTTTATAGTACGTTGTTCACACACTTTGAGTCCTGAAGAGCTTAGGATTTCCCTTAGAATGATATTAGGATTGCATCATATTGCTTGCTACTTGACAAGGTGTGCATCATCTCGGCATGATCATTTGTTACTTGCATACATGTCTATTTACTCATTTTGTTTTAAGAGTCACATTTTGCATACCTTTAGCATCATGAGAAGGGGTAGACCTCTAGTTGGCCGAGGACAGATTAGACAGATTAGAAAGGTTGGTCGAAGGTTTGGTCCGTGAGTTGCGACAACCTAGGCCACAGGACACTAGTACTACTTCTACTCAGGCCGAGCAGACAAACGGCCGACATGCAGCTCCGCCTCCATCTCCTCCAGTGCCACAAGTGCCTCTGCCGCCAGCTTTATATGGGGACGGCACGATAACTTTGATCAAAGAGTTCAAGAAGATAAATCCGCCGAGATTCCAAGGGGATATAGAGCCGATGAAAGCCGAAGTGTGGGTTTTGGTAATGGAGAAGTTGTTTGAGATTTTTCCCAGCACCGACGCTCAGAAGGTGTCATTGGCAGCATTCACGTTGGACGACGATGCTCGAAGATGGTGGATGATGATCCGAGAAGGCAATCCAGGTTTGACTTGGGCCAGATTTTTAGAATTATTTTATAATAAGCGTTTTCCCCTTAGTGTCTGAGATCGCAAGACCACAGAGTTCCAGACTCTGACACAAGGCAACAAGACAGTGGCCGAATACGACCGTGCTTTTACCGAGTTGGCAAGATATGCACCTCACATGGTCGATGACAAATGTAGAAAAGCTAGGAAATTTGAAAGTGGGTTGTGTGGACCAATACAGGATCGAGTTAACATGCTTAACATGCCAACTTACGCCGGAGTGTTAGACAAGGCCATCCTAGCAGAAGCTAACTTGAACCGATACTAGAGTTCAGCAGAGAGCCAGAGGAAGAGACAAAACTATGAGAATCACCAAGTACCGTTTAATGCCAAGAAGAAGGCGAATATGGGCAGTTCCAGCAACTCAAATCAGGAAGGTGATACTAAGCCGACGTGTGCAAGTTGTGGGAAGCCACATTTTGGGGTCTGTCGTTGGGCGTCAGGAGCTTGCTTTGAATGTGGCGAGATAGGCCATCGTGTGAAGGACTGTCCGAAGACAAAGGCTGACGATGGTAAGAAGAATGGGAACACTTCGGGCTCTGCACAGAAAAACAACGTCGGGAGGGCGTAGGCGAGGCAGGGCAGAGTTTTTGCATTAGTGCCAGGAGACACCCAGAATGCCGAGACAATAGTATCAGGTACCCTTCCAATTTTCTCTCAAGATGCATACATATTGATTGACTCGGGTTCTACACATTCATTTGTATCTGCTAAATTTGCCGAGAAGTTGAATAGAGAACTAGAACCCCTTGGTTATGTGTTATCTGTATCTACTCCGTCTGGAAGAACTATGACTGTCACATCCATTTATAGAGCATGTGTAGTTGTAATTGAGAATGTTGAATTACTTGTTGATTTGATGCCGTTGAACATAACTCACTTTGATGTCATATTGGGAATGGATTGGTTAGTGGGAAATCATGCATCCATTAACTGTGTTTCCAAAAGTGTCACATTGAAACCCCCAAACCAAGTCGAGGTTACGTTTCAAGGTAAAGGAGTAGTATCTCCACCTTACTTGATCTCATCCATGAAGGCCTATAAGTTGATTAAAAAAGGGTGTCAAGGTTATTTGTGTAGTATACTAAGCAATCTGAGTGGAAACGTTGAATTGGCCGACATCCCAGTTGTTAAGGAATTCCCCGACGTCTTTCCAAATGACTTGCCTGGCTGCTTAGTCGATAGAGAAATAGAGTTTACTGTTGACGTCATGTCGGGAACCCAGCCTATCTCCAAAACACCCTATAGAATGGCCCCAGCCGAGCTTAAGGAATTGAAACTACAATTGCAAGAGTTGTTGGATAAGGGTTTTATTAGGCCGAGCACTTCACCTTGGGGAGCACCAGTTCTATTTGTTAAGAAAAATGATGGTACACTTCGTCTTTGCATTGATTACAGAGAACTGAACAAGGTAACCATTAAGAATAAGTATCCATTGCCGATGATTGATGATTTGCTTGATCAACTACAAGGAGCACGAGTCTTTTCTAAAATTGATCTCAAGTCGGGCTACCATCAGCTCAAGGTTAAAGCCGATGATGCTGAGAAGACTGCTTTTCGGACGAGGTATGGCCATTATGAATTTTTGGTAATGCCTTTTGGAGTAACTAATGCTCCTGCAGCATTCATGGATTTGATGAATAGAGTCTTTAAGCCGTACCTAGATGAGTTTGTGGTTGTTTTCATCGACGATATATTGATCTATTCCAAGAGTGTAGTTGTGCATGAGAAGCATCTGAGACTTGCCTTACAGATTTTGAGGGACAGGAAGTTGTATGCCAAGCTTAGCAAGTGTGAGTTTTGGCTTTCCAACATTTCATTTTTGGGGCATGTAATTAATGAAGAAGGTATTTCAGTTGATCCTAGCAAGGTTGAAGCTATTGTGAATTGGCTGAGGCCGACTAATGTGTCCGAGATTCGTAGTTTTCTGGGTTTGGCAGGTTATTATAGGAAGTTTGTGAAGGACTTCTCGAAGATTGCAGTACCATTGACACAATTGACTCAAAAGGGAGTGACATACGAATCGACCGAGGGTAGAGAAGCAGCCTTCCAGGAACTCAAGATGAGGTTAGTTACTGCACCAGTTCTTGTACTACCGTCAGGTAATGAGGAATTTTAGATTTATAGTGATGCATCACATAAGGGTTTGGGTTGTGTATTAATGCAAGGGGGTAAGGTTATAGCATATGCATCTCGTCAATTGAAACCCCACGAGAAGAACTATCCTACCCATGATCTAGAGTTAGCAGCCGTAGTGTTTGCTTTGAAGATTTGGCGTCATTACTTGTATGGAGCTTCTTGCCAAGTTTTCACAGACCACAAGAGTTTGAAGTACTTGTTCACCCAGAATGAATTAAATATGAGGCAGAGAAGGTGGCTTGAGTTATTGAAAGACTATGATGTGTAGATTCAGTACTATCCGGGTAAAGCAAACTCGGTGGCCGGTGCTTTAAGCAGGAAATTAGTTGGGAGTTTGGCATGTTTAGTAATGATTTCAGTGGAGCCAACTATTATTGAGGAAGTGAAGACCAGGCAGATGGAGGATGAATTCTTAAAAAGGGTGATTGATGAATTTGTCACCAAGCCGAGGTCAGGGTACACCGTTGAGAATCAAGTACTTAAGTTTAAAGGAAGATTGTGCGTGGCCGACGTTCCCGAGTTGAAAAGAAGAATTTTACAGGAAGCTCATGGTTCCAGATTTGCCATTCATCCAGGAAATACCAAGATGTACCAAGATGTGAAGCAAACTTTTTGGTGGCTGAATATGAAAAGAGAGATAGCTGAGTTCGTATCTCAGTGTCTATATTGCCAACAAGTGAAAACAGAGTATCAGAGGCCAGCAGGACTTCTTCAACCTTTGTCAATTCCAGAGTGGAAATAGGAACACATCTCGATGGATTTTGTAATCGGGTTTCCGAGGACGCAAAAAGGTATGGATTCAATTTGGGTTATAGTTGATAGATTAACTAAGTCACACACTTCTTGCCTGTTAAGACTACATTTAATGCCGATCGACTTGCTTCATTGTATAGATGAGATTGTGAGACTTCATGGAGTGCCGATATCCATTGTTTCAGATCGAGATCCGAAGTTTGTTTCTAGATTTTGGCAAAGTCTACAAAGAGCTTTGGGAGCCGAGTTGAGGTTTAGCACAGCTTTTCATCCCCAGACCGATGGGCAAACAGAGAGAACAATTCAGACACTTGAAGATATGCTTAGACTATGTGTATTGGATTTCAAGGGAAGTTGGGAAGTGCATTTGCCACTAGTAGAATTCGCCTACAACAACAGTTATCAAGTTAGCATTGGCATGGCACCGTATGAAGCTTTGTATGGAAGGAAGTGTAGATCACCAATATGTTGGACCGAGGTAGGAGACAAAGCTTTGATTGGTCCCGAGTTAGTTCAAGTGACAACCGAGAAGATTAAGCTTATCCAACAAAGAATCAAAACTGCCCAGAGTCGACAGAAAAGTTACGCCGACCAGAGAAGAAGAGAGTTAGAATTTGAAGTTGGGGATCATGTATTCCTGAAGATTTCGCCGATGAAAGGAGTTTCAAGATTTGGGAAGAAAGGTAAATTAGCACCTCGTTATATTGGACCATTTGAAATTCTTGAGAAAGTTAACCCGTTGCTTACAGCTTGCTTTGCCGCCAAACTAAGTCAAGTCCACAATGTATTTCATGTTTCGATGTTGAGGAAGTATATCGAGACCCATTGCATGTGATTGATCATTTCGGATTGTGATTAATGAAATTTGGGTTACGAGGAGAAGCCGATAGATTCTTGATAGGCAAGTGAAACAGTTGAGGAACAAGTCGATACCGATGGTGAAAGTTGAATGGAAAGAGCATTATGGCAAGGATGCTACATGGGAAATGGAAGAAGAAATGAAAATTCGACATCCGGAGTTGTTTGTGGGGCAAGGTAACTCAAGTTTAGGGACCAAACTTCTTTAAGGGGGGAAGGATGTAACAGCCCTCACTTTATCTTAGTCATGCTCGCATGCATTCACATGAATTTGTCTTGTTAAGTTTGCATCTTCAGACCTTGATTCGTTTTGTCTAAGTGTTGCTTGCATGTCTTGTTTCTTGCTTGGTGTGTGTAGCCGATGTCATCTTAAGCCTAGGTCACACCCTTGAACCTCTATATCTAGGACCATCTTGGAACCACTTTGGTTGACCTCCACCATCACCTAGGCATATTGGCCGAGATGTCATCATCTAGGCCGAGGTGTGTATCACCTAGGCTGAGATGTGTATCATCTAGGCCGAGATGTTATCATCTAGGCATCCTCAACCTTTGATCCTTGCACCTAGTGATCTTGTTCTGGACCGGTATAACCTAGGCCGAGGTGTGGCACATCTAGGCCAAGGTGTGGCACATTTGGACCATGTGTTATCCTTCTAGCCGAGATCATTGAGACCCCTTTTGCCGAAGCCGATGTCTAACCCGAGATCTCGCCTTACCAGAGTGCCCTTGCCACCTTGCTTGTTATACACCCTTTGTCATGCTCTTGTCTTGTCATTCAGTCACCTTTTTGAGGAAACCCAATCCAGTGGTGCCACGTGTCCCAGCAGAGGGTTAAGTCTGCTGGCAGTAGAGAAACCCATGTCATTTGCTATATCTTGTCCTAGGAAGAGAGAGAAGCTCTAGGAGAGGAAGAAGAAGTTCTTAGAGAGAGAAGTAGATTTCCAAGCTTGATTCTTAGAGTCTAAACCGTTTGATCCGAGTGTTGTGGTTAGATTCTTGATTTATTCTTGTTATTCTTTATGTTTATTCGATCGCATTGCATGATCTAGCATGACTCATGAGCCATGCATCGATTTAAAGCTTGTTTTAGAAAGAGAAAGTGATGTTCTTGTGTTCTTGAAATAAAACCATGTTTTGATCCGAAAGTTTGTATCAAGATCCATGTTTTTGTGTTTGTTTTCATAAAATCTCCAAGTATGGGTACCCAGGTCCATGTTTTCGAACTCATCTCATGAAATCTCAGATTTTGAATAAAGAAGTTATGATTTTAGCATTCATGTTCTTCATGTTCTTCAGAGGAAACCCAGATTTTCCCTAGACTTCGTTTCCCTGAATGTGGTCATCGGGACCATACCTCAGCCAAGACCTGGTTGGTACCCAGCATGTTTTCCGAGATAAAAAATAGTGTTTTAACTCCCAGCACGTGTTTTGCTTTGTCTTGACTTGGTTTTGGAAAGAAATGCCGAGATCATTTTCATTCATGTAAAGCTTGTTTTAGAATGCATTTCATATCCATCTTTGAGCATCTCTTCTTGTCTTCTTGAAATGCATTCAATGGAATTTGTTATGTACTTGTAGGCCTTGGATCTTTGCTTGTAATCCCCACACCGAAGAGCTAAGTGAGTGGTATTTTTAATAAAGCTATGTTATAAAGTTTTGATAAAGCTTTGCTTCGTTTTGGAAAAGTATTTGATCAAGCATGAATGACTATCCCTAGTTTTGTATCAAGTATTATATTTGTTTTGATGACATTCTTGGAAAGTCCTTAGTGCTAGGAGACTATAATGCAACTAGTATCCTTGTTTTGAAAGTCCTTAGTGCTAGAGGACTATAATGCAACTAGTACCCTTTTTTGAAAGTCCTTAGTGCTAGGGGACTATAATGCAACTGCACCCTTGTTTGAGATATCTCCCTTGTCTTGCCACAGACGGTTCACCGCGTGGGTTTGTCCGGAATGTCATTCATTGTATTATGTTGATGCTAGTAAGCATCCCTTGAAGCTTTGAAAGACTTGATAGATGAACTTTGTTCATCCCTTGATTTTGTACAAGTTATTATATGTATTGTTTTGATAAAGATCTCGGATATCATTCATTTAAACCTTTATTACTAATATCATTCACTGAGTATCCAAGCTCACCCTTTCCTTATATATATGTAGGCGACGAGCAAGAAGGCGGTGACGCCTAGATGTGTTTTGCAAGATGTTTTTGGATTCATATTTTGTAGCATCTTGAAGATTATGCTTCTTGGCTTTGTAATTCATTTTTTTTGTATATATCGGCTCGAGAAGCCTTTTGATCAAAATGTATCTTGTATCTTATTTTATTTGTATTCAAGTTGTAAAACCACGTTATGTATGATATTTCATTTTATCTATGCACAGCTCTTGTGGACTATTTAGATTTAAATTTATTGCTTCCGCACATGTAAGCCCCATATGTATACTCTGATTGTGTGTGACTTCATAAGTTGGCCTTCAGTAATCTCGAATTACTAGCCATCATGGCACCATTCTACTAGGGGCGAAATGGGGTCGTGACAAACAGCTTGGGTTGTGCACTAGAGAGGACGGCTTAGGTGGTTCACATGGTATATCACCACGCTCACCATGATATAGGTATAATATCCCTCCTCAAACTCAAATAGGTTTGAAATTAGAAACCTATCTGAGGTTAGAATAGAAGGAACGTCAAAGTGACGCAGAAACACATAAAAAAAAAAAATGGATTGTGAATAAAAAAAAATATGATAGAGATATTTGGGATATGAATAAATTAGTGGACAAAGGAAGAGATCACCACGAAGCGATATTGAAAGAAAATATAGCAGTGGAAATGGATTAAGGTCCAACGGGCAGCCAAGGCAAGACTGCTGCCCGCCGATGAAGCGAAATTACTAGGTACTTAACCTAGCTCTGATACCATGCTACAATATCTAAGAGAGAAATCTATATTATATTGAATATTGTGTTGAATAATTATGTAACAATATATACAAGACTCTTTTAAATAGGAGGTGAGAAACCTAAGTGTGATAATCCTAAATATAGTAATGAACATAATATGGTATGTATGATAGACAGAATATATAATTACTATATTTAACAGTTAGTTTAAGTACAAGAACTTTTATATCTAAACAAAACTACTCTTTGAGTATTTCCGTTACCCCACCACCTCTAATTGTCATTGACATTTCTAGCAGTTGGCGACAACTTTCTAGGGACCTTCGATGGTGTCCTGTGACTTTTCGGTGAAATAAAAATTTCACTAACTTAGCATAATAAAATTTCTCAACTACAATTTCCGGCGATTCTCCGATGAAGTGAAATTTTATTATACTAAATCAATGAAATTTTACTATTTTCAAACACTAAAATTTTTCAATTAAAATCTAAAAATTGCAAAATTAGAAGTCAGTGAAATTTCATTGATTTGGTATTCTAAATTCATTGTCTTCAAACTGAATTTAATTTGGCTAAAAATTGCAAAACTAAAATTTTACTGTGTTAGTGGTTAAAAGTAACAAAATTGAGAGTCAATTGAATTTTTATTCTTTGAATTTATTGAAATTTTATTTCTGAAAGTGAATTAAATTTCCATTGTCTTAGCACAGTTAAATTTCATTTAGTCAGTAAAATTTCACGAACTTGGTCTAAAAGCCGGTAACATATTATTGACCAAATACAATCAAATTGTATAAACTCAATAGAATTTCACTTACAAATTTCATTAAAAGTTCATAAAACAAATGCCTTTACATCATTACAACAAAAGATCTCTACCAAAACAACAATACATATTACAAAAAATCAAAAAAGAAGAAAGAGAGAGGAATCAGAGAAAGAAAAAGGAATAAGAAAGAACAAAGAGAGAGAGAGTGATAATCAACCTAATAATTTCTTAAAAAGTATTGAAAATTAAAATGAAAGAAAATTCATATTTTGAATACTACAAAAGTAATTAACCCAATAATTTTTTTTTAAAAATGATGAACTTCCACTAGTTAACCAGTTTAAAGTTCTTATACATGTAGGCAAATATTAGCAAATGCCCCAAACAACAATATTGAGACTGGTGCAAAAAGTATTTTGAAAAGGATAAATTACACTCTTTTTTTTTTTTTTTTTTTTTTTATATGAAAAATGGTAAATTACACTTTGCTCCTTTTATGTTTAGTTATTTTTTCACTTTAGCCTTTTATTAATCAAGTCTGTTTTTCAATTAATTAACTCCTAAAATTAATTTCTGTATTAAAATTAGTCAGAAAATGTTATTGTGTGTGTCAATTTCCGACCACACTGCCAATCAAGCACTCAGCTGGAGAACACTGGCAGAATAGATCAAGCCCAAACAACCTGTCACAGAAAGATAAGAATCCTGCGGTGGTTTGTTCACCCGGGAGCACTCCGACGATCAAGTCAGTAAAATATCTCTCAAAGATAACCAATAGTGCTTAACTCATTAGACAGAACATAAAAAACATACCTTAGACCCATGGGGGTGCCTCCCTTTTATAGCCAACACAATCCTAGTCCAGATAGAAGTCTAGCTCTAATGGACTTAGGATTACTGTTAATCTTGGACTCCCAGTAGGATTAGGATAAGCTCTCTAAGAGTCTTGTATTTACCCAAACTGAAGTCTTCTCCCATTCTAGGACTCTTGTCCCTTATCCG
Organism: Camellia japonica; assembly: GCA_030407325.1. Taxonomy (NCBI): domain Eukaryota; kingdom Viridiplantae; phylum Streptophyta; class Magnoliopsida; order Ericales; family Theaceae; genus Camellia; species Camellia japonica. The sequence goes on from JAPPVO010000017.1 coordinate 167,090,140, forward strand.
CTTATCCCGGATTCCGGTATTCTCGCAGATAACCTCGGTCTAGCCGAGATCATCTCAGCATCATGACCAGGACACGTGGCACCCCGGCTGGCACTTCGGTTACACCTCGACCACGTGTCGTCATTCAAAATTTATGTCCCCACAATTGCCTCCTAGGTTCTATTCCTTCCTTTAATCACGACCCCGGTTTAACTTCAGCTTGTAAATTTTTCTTAAAATTTCAACAAGTGTTAAACATGATCTCGGTTTAATTTCAACTTGTAAATTTTTAAAATTTCAACAAGTGTTAAACATAACCTCGGTTTAACTTCAACTTGTAAATTTTTAAAATTTTAACAAGTGTTAAACATAACATCGGTTTCTTGTTTGTTGGATCCATTGTTACCTCGGCCTCACTTGGGCGAGTCGTTTCCCTTATCTTGTTTTGTCGCCTTCGTCCCCGGCGTGCTGAGGGACTGTCGGAACCATTTTCTGCCCCCCTTTCTGGGCATCTTTTTTGGCCGCTGAAATCGGCGTATCTTGTAACGGGAACGGTGGCTGCATAACGTTGTTCTACATCATGAAATTGATGACCGTTTGCAGGTCCGCCAATTTGTTTGTCAGTTCCTTCATCTCGTCGTCCCTCCTCAAGTATCTATCTTTCCATACCTGGAGTTCGTCCTCGTTATAATGCCCGCTCCGGTCCGATTTCTTCGGTACACCGCCCTCCTAGCCGACGTCCTTTCCTCCATTATTCTTATCACGAGTCTCCTTATTGCAGTTGTCTTCTTCGACGTCAAGTTTAATAGGTTTCCCACTCCCAATGGGAGTGTCATCCCCAACCTTATCTTTTGTCCGTCGTTAGTCATCTATTCTCCTTTCTTTCCCACAGACGGTGCCAAATTGTGTGTGTCAATTTCCTCCGACCACACTGTCAATCAAGCACTCAGCTAGAGAACACTGGCAGAATAGATTAAGCCCGAACAATTTGTCACAGAAAGATAAGAATCTGCGGTGGTTTGTCCACCGGGGAGCACTCCGACGATCAAGTCAGTAAAATATCTCTCAAAGATAACCAATAGTGCTTAACTCACTAGACAGAATATAAAAACATACCTCTACACCCATGGAGGTGCCTCCCTTTTATAGCCAACACAATCCTAGTCCCAATAGAAGCCTAGCTCTAATGGACTTAGGATTACTGTTAATCTTGGACTCTCAGTAGAATCAGGATAAGCTCTCTAAGAGTCTTGTCTTTACCCAAACTGAAGTCTTCTCCCATTCTAGGACTCTTGTCCCTTATCCACTTATCCCGGATTTCGGTATTCTCGTAGATAACCTCGGCCTAGCCGAGATCATCTCAGCATCATGACCAGGACACGTGGCACCCCGGCTGGCACTTCAGTGACACCTCGGCCACATGCCGTCATTCAAAATTTATGTCCTCACAGTTATGTTAGTTGCTACATGACCTAAAAAAATATTATTATATTAAAGTTTGGATTGTGTTCGAGATGTGAGTTATATATAGTAAAATATTTTTATGCTACATGACTGCTAATGTGTCATTTGTCTAATTTTGGACATTAACATTTACAGTAAAAAAAAAAATTAAAATATAAAAGGCTAAAGTGGGGCAAAAAAAAAAAATTTTAATAAGGGTCAAAGTGAGGAAAATGATCAAACTCCCTGCAAAGTATAATTTACCTTTTTAAAATGGTAAAAAAAGTTTAAAAGAATTTTAAATAAATAAAAATGTTATGAAAGTGAAAAACAAATTTGAGATCTACAAACATTAAACTTGGATGAATCAAAAAAGAAAAAAAAAAATTAAACTTGGATAGAATAGGTTTCTACAAATACTTAAATGCATTGATAACAGAAATCATATAATTAAGGCAACAATTCACTTTATCTTTTCAGACTATTATATTTATGGTTTATTACACTTTATACACTGAAACTATCGTCAAATTATCTATTTAATTCATGAACTATTGATTATGTCTATTAGGTCCCTAAAATATATAAATCAAAATTTATTTAGTCCCTAAACTATCGATTGAATTCAAACTTATTTAGTCCCTAAAAGGATTACAAAAATAAAATATAAGCACATAAATATTATAAATTAGTAAAAGATGATATCTAGTTATAATTTTATTTTTAAAAAATCTTAAATTTTTTATTAGTGGGCGGCAATCCATATATTCAATTTCCTTTATAAGGATAAGGTAATTATTTATAATATTTTCTTACTTATCTACTATAATGTTTATAATTTATGATGGATTGTTTTTAAGTTTTTCACTAAATTCTTTTTATTACTTAATTAATGTATTATTTTGTTCTATTACTATTTGTAGAGAAGTGTTATTATTTAATTATCTAACTCTACTTTTTCAGTATATCCAATATTCATATAATTTATTGATAAGGCTGAAAAATCATACTCTAATATTAATTTAAACACACAACGAAATAAAATACATTGTAAAAACAAAATAAAAATTTAAAAGATTTTTTGTAATAAAATCTAAATTGGGGAGGATATTTTACTAATTTATAATACGTATGAGCATATATTTTATATTTGTAATTCTTTTAGGGATTAAATTGGTTTGAATTAAATATTTTAGAGACTTAATAAGTTCAATCCATAGTTTAGGGACTAAATAGACTTTGACTTATACACTTTAAGGACTAAATAGTTTTAATCGATAGTTTATTAATTAAATAAATAATTTGACGATAGTTTAGGGATAGAAAGTGTAATAAAACCTTATATTTAATTATATTTATGTTACCTTACTTTTTAAACTATCAATTTAAATAATTATTCCTTAAATTATTGACGTTAGTTTATTTGATTTTAACTTTTTATTAGAGTTAATATTTTGTTTTTACTGAATATCACATTTATTGACACCCAAAAATATTTATACATGTAATTTGCTTGATTTAATTATATTCAAATACAATAATTTTTTGGGTAAATTACAAATACACCCCCTGAGGTTTGCTTAAAATACGAATTACCACTTGTGGTTTGAAAAATTACAAACACCTCCCTGTCAGAATTTTTTATTTAACAGAATTAATTGAAAAAGTGTAATTTCTAACTGTTCACCTATACAATAATAAAATTATCTGAATTATTAATTGAAATAAAATTTTAATATTATTTAAAACTGTTAATTAATTTGATGATTTATTAATAAAAGGACCTATTTGTTATGAAATTAGAAACTTTGGGCATAATGTAATTTTTAAAACTACAGGAGGCAATTTATAATTTAAGCAAACCTCAGGGAGTGTTTGTAATTTACCCTAATTTTTTTTAAAAAATATTTTGTGATTTATTAAATACTTTTTAAATAATTAATCACGTTGTGTTGTTGTCTCTTTATGAGTCTCCTTACTAAAAGGCCAAAGGTTTTCTTCAACTAATGAGTTTGTCAAATAATTTATTAAACATTGATCAACATAAAGATTAGTGAAGGATTTTATTAATGCACATTATTAGTTAACAAGTGTAAAGTGATTATATATTTTCATGAGAGTTTGGCTTCTCAAAGTAGTCATGTTAATTTGAGAGTGTGTGGATCAATTTTAGTGATTCGAACTTTCACTTTTTAAGAATTCAGTAGAATATTCATATAAAAAATTAAGATAATGGACATTGGTTAAGTTATATATTGGAATCAAATTTGTATTATAAAAAATTGATAGCTATTCTTAAAATTATATTTGTTATCTATTTTTTTTTTATTTTTTTTGTAACAAATATGATTTAAACATATAGTTACTGATGTATAATCATTTTGATTTTTTACATGTATATTTTACTTAACGAATATTAAAAAATGAATAATTCGAATTATCAAAATCGGTCTCAAAATGGACTTATCAAGCCCAAACGCTCTAATGCATTGCTAAAGGAACACTTCTAATTAAGGGAAAAAAATTAACTTTTGTCTTTTTAAATTATTACATTTATGTTATTTTACCTTTTGAATTGTCAATTTGAACAATTACTCTTTAAATCATTAATATTAGTTCATTTTATCCTAAATGGAGTCAATATTTTTTACATATAACACATGTTGACATGTAAAAATATTTGTTCACTTAATTTACTTAATTTGGTGTATTTAAGCAGTAATTTACTATAGTGGGGTGTATTTTGTGTCTTATTGAATATTTTCAAAACAATTAATTATGTTTAGTTATCTTCTCCTTATCCATCTCATTATTATAGGATAAAGTTGTGGGAAAATTTCAAATCAATATAAATTTTAAAATATATTACAGAATAGTGATAAATTACAAATATTAATAATTAAAGTTATAATATTTTTCATGAATATGTAATAATTTTTTAGAAATGCCAGTAAGTGGTAATTTTCCCTAAAGTTTTTGTCAACTAATGAATTTATTAAAGAGTCTTATTAATATATGCCGTTAGCATACATATTAAGGCCTCGTTTAGAAGCAGGTTTTTTTGAAACTTTTTAGTTTTTTAACTAAAATATGATGTAAAAAAAAATTGATATATTTGGAATGATTTTTTGATTTTTTATGAAAAAATGTGTAAAAGTAAAGAGAAAATGAAATCTTTGACTTTTTGATATATGTTGTTAACTTTTTATTTTTTTAGTGGTTTTTTAATTTTTTAAGTAAATTCACCCCTTGCCAAACGAGACTGAAAAAACTTAGAAATATTATATCATATTATTGCATTCACTTTCACGAGTAATAACTTTCAAATTTCTTAACATCTGACCCAGGGGAGACATTAACAAAACGATGGTGCTACATGCACTAATTAGTGTACCAACACGAATTATGACATTATTATTGACCCCACTCATTAATTACATTACAAATATCAAAAAGCTCTTAAATTATGCCACATCATCAATTAGTACACCAATTAGTGCATATAGCATTATTCTTAACCAAATCTATAAATTCTTTATCAAAGTTGAATAGATAAGAATTCTACAAATATTTAATGCATTGCTAACAATTAAAAATATATATTAAAAAAAATCTCTTTATTCTCTCAAATTATTACACTTTAACCACTTTACCCTTTAAATTATTAATTTGAACAATTATAGCTTAAACTATTAATATCCATTCATTTTATTACAATTTATCAATCCAGTTAATATATTGGATGAAATATCTCACTTAGGGGCGCACAAAAATATTTAGGACAAATTACAAATAGATGAGATAGTCAAGAAATAATTACACTATAGATATAATATTTTTTGATGCAACTCTAATACATGAGAACGATGTATATTTGTTTGCTCCATAAATTTGTAATTTTTATTATTATTTATTATTTATATAATTGCAGGACGTGTGGCATCCTCCTAGTCATTTTGAGGTTATGAGAAGTTATGAAATATGAAAAGATGATGGAGAATAAAGTGGAGAACATGGAGCATGAATTGGAGATTAAAAGAAGTTATGAAGGCATTGAGGGATATGTGGCATTGTGAGAATGAAGATGGAAGAGTGGGTAGTTTTAAGTGATTATTGGGTAGTTATTGCTGGAAGTTTTTTCTTACAAATATTTGCCTATAAATAGCCATTCATAGCTACATTGTAAAAGATCTAGAATTCAAATCAAAGACAATTGATTTCAATATTTACTAATATTTTTCTTATCTTAGGAGTAGTTTAATATAGATTTATATTTCGAAACATTTATTTGAAGTATCTTAGGAGTTGTTTAATATAGATTTATATTTCAAAACATTTTCGAAGCATAGGAGTAGAGGTAAGTAATTATTACTTTGATTGTTCACTCAATCGTCTTTCTCCGTCTCCCCCATTCCTCTTTTAATTTTTCTTTTCTCTACACTTGGCAATTTTGAAATCCTCTTTGTTGAGACAAAAGAACCCGTCAACTAATCGCCTTGATAATTGGCTTGAATTTAATCTGTAAGGATTTTTTAATCCTTGCTGGCACGCTCGTATTTATGGTATTTTCCTTCGTAGGAAAAATAAGCCAAAAATTTTTGGCACGCCCAGTGGAACGTCAAGTGTAAGAAATGAAAAATGAATTGGATTTGTCCATTTCCAATAGCCTAGATGAAATCTATTGGCATAAACAAAAAAATTTGAATCTTCAAGAAGAGATCCACTTTCTTGATGAAATAAACTTTCATCCTTTACAATATTATTTGGTGGAAGAAAAAAGACACCATTTAATTGGAGAAATTCATCAACTTGATATGGAAATTCGCCAATGGAATGATGAGTTATCAACTCTCACTACCAAGTCTTTAACTGAGGCTTTAATGGCCGGAATTGGTAAAATTTTTCAAAATTTTACCATGGTTAAAAATAGCAAAAGCAAAGAGTTGATTTCATCATTAGCTCGGGGGGTTCAAGAGCCTGTGTTAAAAGAGCCAAATTATAAAATTAACATAATGAAAGAGCATGTTCTTGAGCCAAATTTGGCTAAGAATAATGTTCCATGCATAGCTCGGGCGGCCCAAAAACTAATTTTTAAAAAGTCAAATCATGAAAATAGCATACTTGTGGAGGATTTTCATAAGCCACTAATGGTTAACATGGAAAAACAGCCCACTTTGCTAAATAATTATGAAAATCAATTCGGCGAAAGTTATGTTTTTAAACCAAACATGGTCAAGAAGAATGAACAACTCACTGTTCATGAATTTAAAATTAAAAATGTCAAAAAGTATGAATTTTCATGGTCACACTATACCATAATTTTGTTGTTCAAAATCCATTTTGGATTTGTGGATCACATCAAATGTTGACTTTAGGGATGACAATTTGAACCCGGCCCGACGGAGACCCGACCCCCTGACCCCGATTAGAACGGGTTTTCCCCGAAAATTATCCCCATAGGGCCGGGGATGGTATTAAAAATTAAATCCCCGATAACTTTCGGGCCGGGGATGGTGATAAATTTTCCAACCCTGACCCCGGCCCGGCCCCGCACCGCCCCGAACAGCCCCGAATAGCTATTATATTATATATCTTCATTATATATATGCCTCAAGTTGCTAACACTTGTCCTGATCTTTTTGAAAAAGTTATACCTACCTTACCTATCTTTATTATATTATATAGCTTGTACCTATCTAACCAATCTTTATTATATTATACATCTCGAGCTCACAACCATCTCTCCTACTCTCTGACTCTCTCATCTCAACTCTCCCTCAACTCTCTCGTTCTTCTCTCTCAACTCTCACTCTCATACAGTGGCACGGCGACACCACCACCACCGTTGGCCCCGACCCTCCCTCTCTCTCTTCTCCTCACCTCGGTTTCTCTTTCTCTCTCTCCACTTCGTCTTTCTCTATTCCGCATGGCCACCGCCACCACCACCGCCGTAGAAGGTCCGTCTCTTTCTCACCACCACCGAACCCACCGCCACCGTTGATGGAGGTGTATTCAGATCTGTTAGATCTGTACTCAGATCTGTTATCTCTCTCTCTCTCTGATTCGATCTTGATAGTATTGTATTATTATTGATGATGATTGTTAGTATTGTTGTTGAAAACATTTTTTTTTCAGATTATTTTTTACTTATTTATTTAAATCTGTTGATGATGATGAAACATACTGATATATCATATATATTGATTTGTTGTTCTTGAACAAAATTCAAAAAAAAAAAAAAATCGGGGATTTTTCGGGGTCGGGGAAACCCGATCCCCGTTAGGGGACGGGGACGGGAGGGTGATGGGTTCCCCCGCCGGGGATCGGGGACGAGGACGGAGATTTTTTAACCTTCGGGGATCGGGGACGGGGAGTGCGGTCCCCAGCCGCGCCCCGGTCCGTTGCCATTCCTAGTTGACTTTGATGGAATGGCTAACAAATAATATTTTGTTATTGCAATATATTGGGCCAAAAATATGGTTATTAGTTGATCCATAAAACCATCACCATTTGGTTTTGTGGTTACCTTCGAAGCATGTCCCAAGACAATTTGAAGCATGTTATTAAGAACATGTGAGGGTTGTTAATCCAACTCTTTGGATTTGGTTCGAAGGGATGTCGTGAGCACCCTCGAATGGCAACTTTGATCCTTTAGTAACATACGTGACTTTCGAAAGGTGGTTTTGTCATCAATAAACACTTTCAAAATGTAACATGAAACGAGAAGGCTCTCGAAATGTGTACCTCCCTTCAAATATATATAAAATGACAATTAATTAATTGTCAAATAATGCCTATTTTGGCATGATAATTAGTGACTTTACTGATAAACATTTTTATAGCCATTTGTTACATGAAAATGTAACTAGTATTCTACAAAAATTAGTTCGAAGAACAACTGTTTTGGTGTCTTCAGAGAATTAATAATTGGTTCGAAACATAAAATTAATATTTTCATTAATTACGTGTGAACCAGAACATACAAAATTTGAATAACCACAATATTAGCCAAAAGTTGTTTCGAAAGCCCTTTTGCCATAATTTTTTAAGTTTCAAAGCACTCTGTCTTGCATCAACAACAACTTCGAAGAAATAATATTGGTGGTTGTGAACCTTTAATGTTGGCCAAAAGTTACTTCAAAAGCCCTTTTTGCCATAATTTTGTAAGCTTCGAAGCACTCCATCTTGCATCAACAACAGCTTCGAAGAAAAAATAGTGATGGTTGTGTACCTTCAAAGCTTTGCCGAGTATTTCCAAGGATGTAATTCATCCTTTGTCAACACTTTCGACCTTCGAATGATGATTTTGGTCCTTTATACCACCTTCGAAGCTGGTTATTTAGCATGTGTAACAGTTTGCTAAGGTGAATCATTGGCTTTGCCTTGAAAATATGTGGTTATCCTTCGAAACTTTTCTGTAATAATATCCCTTCAATGCGTACATATATAATTCACAACATCTAGTCATAATTTCACGCTCATTCGAAGCACTTTATTGGTGCTATTATATCATTTGAAGCACTTTATTGCTTAGATTAGTTATGTACTTGGTTCGGCCCTTCAAAAATTCAAGTAAACATCATTTTTAAGGGTCGCGGGGGTAATGTTTGTTCCATAAATCTACAATTTTTATTATTATTTATTATTTATATAATTGCAGGACATGTGGCATCCTCCTAGTTATTTTGAGGTTATGAGAAGTTATGAAATATGAAAAGATAATGGAGAATAAAGTGGAGAACATGGAGCATGAATTGGAGGTTAAAGGAAGTTATGAAGACATGGAGGGATATGTGGCATTGTGGGAATGAAGATGGAAGAGTGGGTAGTTTTAAGTGGTTATTGGGTAGTTATGGTTGGAAGTTTTTTCTTACAAATATTTGCCTATAAATAGCCATTCATGGCTACATTGTAAAAGATCCAGAATTCAAATCAAAGACAATTGATTTCAATATTTACTGGTATTTTCCTTATCTTAGAAGTAGTTTAACATAGATTTATATTTCGAAGCATTTATTTGAAGTATTTCATTTTCAAAACATTTTATGCACTTCCTTTTCGAAGCATAGGAGTAGAGGTAAGTAATTATTACTTTGATTGTTCACTCAATCGTCTTTCTCCGTCTCCCTCATTCCTCTTTTAATTTTTCTTTTCTCTACACTTGGCAATTTTGAAGTCCTCTTTGTTAAAGCAAAAGAACTATCAACGTAATCGCTTGATAATTGGCTTGAATTTAATTTGTAAGGATTTTTCAATCCTTATTGGCACGCTCGTATTTATGGTATTTTCCTTCGTAGGAAAAATAAGCCAACAATATTATACACAAGTATAGACTTACACACATGAGACTTGCACTACCACAAAAATAAATAATTTTATTTATGCACATTATTTACTTTAATTTAGTTGTGTCAAGAACTCGTAGTGTCCAATTAACACACATCAACTCTTGAATCTTTCCTTGGTGACAGTACAACAACTGACACTTTTGGCGATTAAATTTTTAGTCACCAAAAGTCAAGTTTTAGTCGCTAAAGGTTTTTAGAGACTAAAATTTTTGGTCGCCTAATTAGTCATTGAAGACTTGTTGGGAAAGGTTATTGGCGACTAAAAAAAATTTAGTGGCCAAAAGTAGTAAATTACTGATTATTTTTTAAGTCGCCAAAAGCATTGAAATAAAATTAAATATTACATTTTCAGCAACTAAAACTTGTTGTGGTGAAAAACTTCAATTATTTGTAATGACTAAGTTTTAGTCGCCAAATATTTTTTTTTATCCTATTTTTTTAGCTACTAAACTTTTTAGTCGTGTAAAATATAATTATTTTTGGCTATTAAACTTTTAGTGGCCATTAATGTTTTTAGCTACTAAATATTTTAGTCACCTAAAGGCTGATTGTTTTTTCGTTACTAATATTTTAGTCGCCTAAAGTCTCACTTTTTTCACTACTAAATTTTTAGTCGCCAAAAATGTTTTTGTTGTTTGTCTTATATTTTTTAGCTACTAAATATTTTAGTCGCCTAAAGTCTGATTGTTTTTTGGCTACTGATTTTTTAGTCACCTAAAGTCTGACTTTTTTTCCTCCTATACTTTTAGTCGCCAAATTTTTTTTATTTTTTTTTCCTCCTATACTTTTAGTCGCCAAATTTTTTTTATTGTGCATCTTATTTTTTTCAGCAGCTAAACAGTTTAATCACTTAAAGTCTGATTGTTTTTTTGGCTACTAAGCTTTTAGTCGCCCAAAGTTGTTTTCAATTTTATTTTTTTTCAGCTACTAACTATTTAGTCGCTAAAATATGTACTTCATTTTTTACTACGAATTGTTTAGTCGCCAAAAACATAATTTTATGTTTTTTCTCAAAATTAAATTTCTCTACAACCTGTATGTATTTCGTGCAACCTGTAGTATGTATATAAACAAAATAATACATATATTATCAATCATTCCACAATTTGCATCCATTTCACTTCTAACTATCTAAAAAGGAATAACTTTAAATGTCAAATTCCATACAAACCAACTATAGTCCAAACTAAAATAATAATTCCATACAAAATTGAGAAGCATACAAAAATCAATTCCTCCATATACAAAAAGTATATTTACTAGCATACCAAATGGCCATTTGGCGTGGTATAAATTATCATCGTAATCTATACCACGACAATAGGTAATCTATATATCACGCCAATAAGTACCAGTTCAATGCCAAAAGTCATCTATATGAGTAATACTAATCCACACAAAAGCAGAGGACTACAAAATTAGCAAGATTATACAAAAGTGTATATTGTCCTCAATACACAAAAATGGATTATCCACATGTTCACACCAAAAGTCATCTACAACCCAAAAAAAAAAAAAAAAATTACACCATTAGAAAATATCAGTTGATTTAGACATACAAAAAAAGTTTTAACATGCACATTTAAGATAGAACAATCTATAAATGTCCTTTTGAAATAAACAGGCGTATATCTGTATCATGAAAGTTTTATTTTATTTTTTTTGATAAATATATGTATCATGAATGTGCACTTGTTTCAAGTTTGAATTTAATTCTCCATTGACAAAAAAACACAAGTTAATAAATCAATATTACTCTCTATTACGATGCTTATCATTGTTTACATCATATAGTGAAAGAGTGCATTAATTAGATTCGAAAAATAGTAACTAAGAATAATCAACATCCATATCATGTAGAATTTTTATCATCAATAACATATAACTGATGTGTTTTATTTTTCTTTTATCCCAAATGAAAAAGGTGCCTTTGAATTTCTAAAAGTTGAAATGTCTCAGTCCATAAAGCCTAATTAAGCCTGTCCAAACAAACAAGGCAGTAGAGGCTCCTTCTAGACTGTCTCTTCCCCAAGTAAAGGGTAGCCCTCCTACACATACAACTACTTTATCTAATTGGTTATCTCCATAACCATATCATGCTTTCTTAATATGTTTACTACCCAACCTGCGCGTCCTAATTACATGTCGTATGTTGTCATAGGTCCTATTTGTTACGAGGAAGTCAGTCGTGACATTTATATAGTGGTTCGGGGGCTATTTTGCATTTTCGACCTCTGAACGCTCTTTTTCAACTAAGTTTAAGGCATTTTTGGCTTTAATTTCCAACCTACACGTGCTAATTAGATGTCGTCTGTTACCACAAGTCTTATTTTTCATGAGAATGCTGCCTGTGACATCCATACAGTGGTTCGGAGGCTGTTTTCCATTTTTGCCCCCCCCGAACGCCCTTGTTCGAATAAGTTTGAAGCGTTTTCGGCTCTAACTCCCAACCTGCTATAGACACCCCATTTTTGACCGACCTTAAGACTTAGACGTCATCGTTTTTCCTCGAGATGATTGCAGGCAAGTCTAATCATGCCCAAACTGACGCCGAAATCTGAATGGGAAGTAGAAGACACAGTGTGTCAAGCCAATCAGCTGAATGCCTGGTTGGCAAGACATGCTGTAGCTCATCGCCGGCAGATTAAGCCAGGGGCAGCGCCAAGCAATGTTGACAGTAGATAGACTGCATATCCATTCGCACCACCATTCCTCGTCTGGGGCATCAACTAGTCATTGTCGGAAGAAATAGCCGCGTGCTGAATATGCTGCGCATGAGTCCACCACTCTCAACTTGTCCATCAGCCATATCTGGAGAGGGATGAAAAATAAGAGAGATTAAATAATAGAGAGGTGTACGAAGAGAGAAAAGTGAGGAAAGGGTTTTAAGAAAAAAACAGAGGTGCAAATCTAGTTGTCTCCCGGTGATATGAGAAATACACATGTGAGAAGGGTGGGAAACATTACCTGTAAGAGTAGTGGACTCCCTGCAAATCTAGTTGTCTCCCGGTGATGGAAGGCATCCAAACCCATCAGTGTCTCAGCTAGTGTCATGGCAATGTAGCTCTTGCCCGCCTTCAAGCCTTGGGCAACCTCAATCAAACGAACATTGGACCCTCCGAAGCTTGGGGCAAGCAAGAAATGAGACAACATGCACAAGCAAAGCGCATGTCGCCGAAAACCCTGCTAGTGATGATCGCCGCGGTCATCGACATCAGAAAACTGATGGATCAAGCTCGGAATATCCAGTTCTCCATCGCGAATCAAAAATCGAGCGTCATGCAAAGTAAGCCCACACATCTGTCCTAAGGCTTGGATGTGGCCAAAGCGGAACTGGGGTAAGATCTCTTTATCGAGCTGAGATTCCATTAGAGCTTGGAAATCTTCAAAAGTTGGACATATCTCTTGTCCGCCAAAGCTAAAAACATAAGTTACCGGATTCCAACACCTAGCCGCGGCATGGAGAAACGGAAAATGTAGCAGGGTGCGGCTCAACGTGAATAGTGCATTTATTCTGAAACCCCAGAAATTCAGCTTTTCCGAGCTATCCAACTTTGTAATCCAATTTGTGAGGTTTTGGGCAAGAAATGCTTCCATTTTGAGCAACAATGGAGTTGGAATGGGGAACCCACGAAGCTGGGACTTTTATAGAAAATAGAGCATTGAGTGGAGGACAGATGGCAGAAATCTGGAGATTCCCAGAATTACTGACTGGCCGGCCAGTTCAAGTAGCCGACCGACCACCTTAACTGGCTGGCTGGCCACTTAAGTGGTCCACAGAAGCAAAAGTGGTTGGCAATGGCTATAAGTGGCCGGCAGCCACTGTTTGTCCCTAGCAGGATGGTCTTGATCTGTCTGTGTGCTGGGAGTGCTGAAAATCTATGTTTTGTTCCACTCTGGATGCATTCTGCTGTGGTTTTGTCGACTTATGCTCAAGTTTGTTGCTTTTGTTTATCGAGTTGTTGAACTTTGTTTATCGAGTTGTTAAGTTTTGCTTATCGAGTTGTTACAATTTGTTTATCAAGTTGGTGTCTTGCTTATTGAGTTATTCTTTAAGTTGTTTTGTTTTGCTTGTTGTGTTGGTTCACTACCTGACTTTGCAATAAACAAATGTTCAATTTCCATCAATCTCATTTTTGTGCAAAAGTGATGCGATGCGATGCTTAGAATGTAAAATGTAACACTTTTTGAACAAAAAGCTATTTTCATTCCATCATGGTTTCTCTTTACAAAAGAGTACAAGTTTTAAGAAATAAAATTGCCTAGGATTGTACGATGAGCTAATACTACTAGCAAAAAAGAAAACAAAGCAAAAGCATCTGAGTGTGTTTCACCTTCAGCAAATTCCGGGATTGCATTTCGGGTGTACCTTTTCAGGCCTTGTCAATGCTCCGAAGTATGAGTGTACCTCTACCTCAAGCTCAAGCACAAGCCTACTTCAAGCCAGAACGGCGATCAGAAGTGCTCTCCCTGAGCACTATTTCCCTGCCAGAGGCATCTTGGCTGCGTTTGCAATGAGTTCCTAGGAGACCAACTGCGACGGTGGAAACTAGAGTTCGAATGGCTGATGCCTAGAACGCAAAGGTTCGGGATTTTCGAGACTAAAGTCTGGTTTAAATACCCAGGGGTGTATCCCGGCTTGAAATCTGTATGGAAGCCCTATAGGTTGAGGTAGTGGGTATGCGCCTCAATTCTGGATACTGAACCAACCTAGTCTGTCACCCCGTGGGAGAATAGGGAAAGTTGTGAACATGGCCAGGAAGAAAGTAGTTTCTGTGGTTTAGAAGTATAACCAAGAAAAGCAGAAGACCCCCAACAGCATAATGCACGATGGTCATCGCTCATCAACACGAACAAGGTGCATCCTTTTTCACATGTGGTAACTCTTCCAAGAGGTAAATCGGAAGTTGCCTTTGAGTCGTCTTTAGCACACTCGCTTTTGTTGTTGCATAGAATGTGCATTGCTTTTATCGTTGCATGGAACATACGTTTTGAATTGTTGCATAGAACATGCATTGAATATGCATCGTTGATTAACTTGCATTGTTATGCACCGTTCTACTTGCATTGTCATGCACCGTTTCACTTGCATTGTTATGCACGTCTTCCATGCATTGTTATGCACATTTTCATTTGCGCATTGTATATGCACACATTTATCTCGTATTGGAATTGCGTCTTGATGTAACGCTAAACATGTGTTTCTACTATATTGTACTTGTCAAAGTTTCTCTTTTGTGCAAACACGATATTGTATGTACGGTTCATTTGAAGCTAATGCAACCAGACAATATTGTATGTGCGGTTCATTCTGAGGAATTCCAGGTGAGATTTTTCCTGTCCTTTGAGTTCTTTCTCGTTGGTTAGAGACATTCGGGTATGCCCGATGTCTGCATTAATACCTTGTTATCAGCATTTGGGTTGTATGCCCGTTGTTGGTGGTCTTTTCCTCTCTCGTGTGTGATACGCTGAGAGGTGTTGTCTTTTCCTCTCTCGCGTGTGATACGCTGAGAGGTGTTGTCTTTCCCTCTCCAGCGTGTGATACGCTGAGAGGTGGTGTTTTCCTCTCCAGCATGTGATACGCTTAGAGGTGGTCTTTCCCTCTCCAGCGTGTGATACGCTGAGAGATAGTGTTTCCTCTCCAGCATGTGATACGCTGAGAGGTGGTGTTTCCTCTCCAGCGTGTGATACGCTGAGAGGTGGTCTTTCCTTCTCTAGCGTGTGATACGCTGAGAGGCGTTTCCCTTCCTTCTCGCGTAAGTTACGCCAGGAGTTGTTTCGTTTGAGACTCTAGATATTCCCGGTAGTCGCTTTTAGTCTTTCCTGTGTGAGCCGTAGTTAAGATTGCATAATTTTCTTACATCCTTTCTGCATGAAATATAGTTCGGTCTGTAATTCTCGCATGTGTTGTGTTTACTTACTTGCTTATGTATGAGTTTGCTGTAGCATTTCTTTGCATAACATTTGCATCTAGATGCTGCTTTACAGCTCTCTTTGCATAATCATAAGTTATGTTCTGCATTGTGTATGTCATTTGTATTTTGCCCCTGCCTGCGGGCGCACCTATTTTGTTATCTTGCATGTTTGTCTAAGTCTTCGGCCTTGTCAAAAATGGGTCGTCTCTGGGCTTTGACATTCACTTCCGTCATTTCATGACTTCTGAGTTCTGTCAAAGAGGGGCAATTGTAGACACCCCATTTTTGACTGACCTTAAGACTCAGACGTCATCGTTTGTGCACGAGATGATTGCACATGTTTGTGCTTGTTTCGAGCGCCTAAAGGTCTCGGCTGAGTGCCTTATCTTTGAGCCTCTTAACGCTTTGTGTTTTGGCCTTGTTTTTTGTGCCAACCCTTGTTGCCACTTGCCTTGGGGAGAGGAGGGCCTTGCCGGCCACTTTTTTCCCTTGTAGGCCACTTTAAGTGGCTGGCCGGCTAGGGGAAGTGACCGGCAGGCCACTTAACTGGCTGGCAGCCACTTTTTCTCCTTTTTAGATATTTGTAGATCTTTTAAGCCAGTTGTGGGTCATTGAACTCATCCTCCATACACGTGTATGGAGGGATTGAGCAAGCCTTTTGGCTCGCTTGGCCTATATAAGGGGAGCGTCCTCCCCCTTGAGAGGGGTTCAGATTTTTCAGAGCTAAAAATATCCCCTCTCTCTAGAAGTCTCTCTCTCTTTCTCTCTCTATATTGTGCTTAGAAGTGTTATTTCTTCACACTTTTGCATAGAAACACCTAGTCAAACACCATAACTTTGGAGCTGAGGTACCTTGGAGCTTATTTTGAGGTCTTAGCATTGGTTTTGGTCCAAAATTGTTGCTGAAGTTGCTGTCTTCTTGCTGTGCTACAAGGGTAAGCTTCTTCTCCTCTTAAGCTTGTTTGTTGTATACTAGTTTAAGCCACCTTTGCATGCTTATTTTGGCCTAATTGTCAACTACAAAAAAACTCTATTTTTAAGTGTTAAAGATGGTTGTTTAAGGCTTTGTGGGAGTTGGGGGTGTTTCACCTCCTTGTATGCCTTATTTGCTAAGCTTTTGGGCCATCCTTTGAAGCTTTTGTTTTAGCCTTTGCATGGCCTTTCTACCATTGAAACTCAGAGGAATTTTAGTGGTGGAAACTTGATTTTGTGGCCCAAAATAGGAGAGGGTGGTCCCCCTCTCCTTTTGTCTTGCTTGTATGCCTTGTTGGCCTCATACTTGAGCATGCTCTCTTACTCTTTTATGACCTAGCTCAAGCATGTTTTTGTGACTTGTTGGACTTGCCATAGCTTTGTTTTTGGTTGGTTTGGCCATTGGTTGATTGCTTCTTACACTTGTAGTATAATTCTTACAAATTAGCCTTGTAGGCTTAATGCTTTGGTCCATTATTCTAGTATGTATTGGCTCCACTCCAGCATGTTTTTGGTCATTATTTAACATACCTTAACTCTGATGTTGGTTGGTGGAGTCACCTCTAGCTTGGTTTTTGTACTTGTAGTGCAATCCTACTTGTAAGCCTAACATGCATCATGCTTTATGCCTCTAATCCTAGCTTATGTTAGCTCTATCTCAGCATGTATTTGCTACTATTTTAGCATGCCTTAGCTCTGTTTTGAGTGGTCTTGGCCATGTGAGACTTGTTGTGCATGGTTGTAGTTTAAGTGGCCTTAACTAGCTTTGAGTTTCAAAGCCTCTTGCATGCTTTACTTGTGGTGATTGCATGCCTTAGCCTCATTTCTCGCATGATTTCAATGTGTATAGCATAGTCACACTCTCATATATTCCACTCTTTCATAGCTTTTGTGAGTTGTGCCTTATGCCTCGTTTATGAGCCAATACGTATGCATGCTTGTCTAGGCTTTTGGGCTACCATTTCAGCATGTTTTGGTCTTTGTTTTGGCCTAATTGAGCTCTGTCCATGGCTAGTTTGGTCATTTGTGCCATGTATTGCATGCCTCTTGTGTAGTGCCCTTTACTAGCCTTGTGCCTTAGGCCTTCTAGCATGCCTTATTTGTGATGTTTATGTGATATGGCATCATTAAACACATAATTTTAGAGCATATAGCCTTGTTAAACTCTCATGTTTATCACTCTTTAATTGTGTTTAAGAGTTGTGCCCTTATGCCTTGTTGATGAGTCAATGCATGAGCATCATTATCTTGCCTTTCATGCTATCATTTCAGATCATTTTGGCCACTATCTTGGCATGCATGAGGTTTGTTTAGGGCTGGTTTAGTCCATTGAGCATTGTATTGTATAGCCCTAGTGTTGCGTGCTTTGCTAGCTTTAATGCTTAAGTCTTCTAGCATGCTATATATGTGTTGTTCGCATGATATGTCATCATTTGGCATATGATTTCAATGCTTGTACCTATGTCATGCTGTCATATGTGTCGCTCTTTCAATGCGTTTGAAAATTAAGCTTTGTGCCTTGCTTGCGAACAAACCAATGAGCATGCGTTCTTTGCTTTCTGTGCCTAAGTCTTATTGTGTATTGGCCACTGTTTTGGAGTGTCTTAGGTCTGTCCATATGCGATTCGACCATTTGAGATTGATAGTGCATGCTTCTAGTATAATGCACTTTATTAGCTTTGATGCCTTAGCTTTTAAACATGCCATGCATGCATTGTTTTCATGATAGAGTCTTGCGCATGCCACTTTAGCATTGATAGATAGGCATGTTGTATGCTTTGCATCGTGTTTGGAGTGGATGTTAATCCAAACACAAGGAATGTGGCACGTTTCATACTCAAAGTGATGAAACGTGTTGCGTTTCTTGGTCGCCAACCCTCTTGATCATGTATGATAGAGGCGGAGGCTCTTATGTGTTGTTTGTGCATTCACTAATATTGTGCGAGCTTGGCTCTTTGGCTATCATGCATTGAGATGCGTGATTGGTGATTTAAGAGTCGAATACTACGCTCCTTTGAGCTTGAGAAATGATAAGGAGAGTAGTTGCACACACATTTCCTTGTAAATGCATTGTTGTGCCTTTGTTGATCTCTGTTGCAGCAAAGTTGAGATTCTGGAAAGGGAAGTGGCTGGCCGGCCACTTGCACTAGCCTGCCAACCACTTGAAGTGGCCAGCCGGCCAATTGAGGTAGCCTGCCGACCAGTTAAAGTGGCCGGTCGGCCACTTACAGCAAAATTTTCCAAAATGCTCCTGTTTTAGGGCAGATGCAACCTGAAAGTGTGTTCGATGTTCTAAGGTCACCGTGAGTGCAAACAGAGACAACTCATGGCAGAGCAATGCATTTCCGGGCGAAGCAAACCGAGAATACATGTCTCCCTTCCCTTGAGGCCATTTTAACTGCTTTACTTAGTTAGTTAATTTGCCGATTTTTGTAATTAATTAGTTAATGTGTTTAGCTAATTCAATTCATCTTTGTAATATTCTAATTAGCTTAGATTGGCTAGTTATTCAATTTGGGCTGTAATATTCTAAATTAGCTTAACATAGCTTGTTTTCAATTCGGCTAGTTAATTAGTTGTTTTGTAATAAATAGCCTAGCTTAGCTTATTCATTTGGACCCTCCGTCGAGAGGGCAAATGTTGTAATAAGTGTGCCTGTGTGTATGAATGTCTTCCAACCCCACGTCTTTCTCCCTTTTACTTTTCTGCTTTCGATGGTTAGTTTAGGGCATATTTCAATTACATACCTTATGTAATAACCCAGATTTTTAATTATTCTCTAGAATTTATACTAATATTATTTAATCTCAGTTCGAAAAATATATAATTTATTATATATTATTATGCGTAATTTTATATAATTATTAAAATTTTATAGGTCAAAATATAAATAATAATAATATAGATAATATAAATAATAATAATAATGAGTGTGGTAGTAAAAGAAATAATTAATTTTATGTTGGTATATGATAAAGTATAATTTAATTAAGAATTAATTTATTTATATAATTATATTAAAATATTGGGTTAAAAGGTAATTATCTTAAATATCTATTAAAGATAAGAATGAATCTTTGTAATTATTATTGAAATCTGCCACGTAGCGCCTTTTCCCCTATAAATACGGAGGCGCCTGGAGAGAAAACAGAAGGAAGAAAGAAAAAGAGAGAAACAAAAGAAAGAAGAAAAGGAAAGAAAGGAAAGAAGAAAAGAAAGAGAGGAAAGAAAGGAAAGAATGGTGGAAGTTAAAAGGGTCTGTGATAGTGAAAAGAAAGAGTAAGGTATTGAAGTTAAGGTGAGTTATATTATACCTTGAGTCACCAAAATGTATTCTACGTATGTTTTGACTTACCAAAATCTATTTTATACAAGTTATATTTTATTAGTATATTAATAAAAGTTATGTTTTATAAAGATTTCAGTTACGTGGTTTTATATCTGAACCCTATTTGCTTAAAAGGAAACCCTTGGGTACGGGGAGCGGGTCGTGACAAATGGTATCAGAGCAATGGTTTATAAAATAAAAAATCATCATTGGAGCATAGGACACATGCACATTTAAGAAGTATGGTAACGGGTAATTAGTACATAAATATTGCATTTTGTTAGTCGATTTAATTATATTATAATTTTATATGATTATATATATATAATAATTTTTTTTTTTTAGTGTGCCTAATTTGTGAAGGATATTAGATATAATTTATATTTGTTACAGTAAAAGAATGACAAGAAAAGAAGGATGTCGGGTTCAAGCACCCACTAAAATTATAATATAATTAAATATATGGAATTTTCAGTTCAGTATTCAAAAAAAAAAAATTTATTTCGACTTTTTAAAAGTGGGTTCAAATTATAAAGATACTAATTTTGAAATTATTTCCCCTCAATGAAAAGTTCATCTCAAGTTTTTTAATTCTTGCATATAATTCTGTCATTGTATTCTCATTTTTATTCATTTTTATCATAAACAAAACGAGTGAAAAGTTTTTAAAGTCACCAATTATTTCTTATTTTGGGCAAAACAAATTTTGACAATTAGACAGTGAGTTATTTTTCGTAAAGTTTTTTTTTTGAGGTACTATTTTCTATCAGATTAATCATCTAATATATATTTATCAGAGTGCGCAGCGGATAGCTTATATATGACAAATTTCGAGGATGAAATTTTAAAAGGAGAGAAGATTGTAACAACCCAGATTTTTAATTATTCTCTAGAATTTATACTAATATTATTTAATCTCAGTTCGAAAAATATATAATTTATTATATATTATTATACGTAATTTTATATAATTATTAAAATTTTATGGGTCAAAATATAAATAATAATAATATAGATAATATAAATAATAATAATAATAATGAGTGTGGTAGTAAAAGAAATAATTAATTTTATGTTGATATATGATAAAGTATAATTTAATTAAGAATTAATTTATTTATATAATTATATTAAAATATTGGGTTAAAAGGTAATTATCTTAAATATCTATTAAAGATAAGAATTAATCTTTGTAATTATTATTGAAATCTGCCACGTAGCGCCTTTTCCCCTATAAATACGGAGGCGCCTGGAGAGAAAACAGAAGGAAGAAAGAAAAAGAGAGAAAGAAAATAAAGAAGAAAAGGAAAGAAAGGAAAGAAGAAAAGAAAGAGAGGCAAGGAAGGAAAGAATGGTGGAAGTTAAAAGGGTCTGTGATAGTGGAAAGAAAGAGTAAGGTATTGAAGTTAAGGTGAGTTATATTATACCTTGAGTCACCAAAATATATTTTACGTATGTTTTGACTTACCAAAATCTGTTTTATACAAGTTATGTTTTATTAATAAAAGTTATGTTTTATAAAGGTTTCAGTTACGTGGTTTTATTTCTGAACCCTATTTGCTTAAAAGAAAACCCTTTGGTACGGGGAGCGGGTCGTGACACCTTATGCTTTGCATGTTTGCATCATTCATTTGTCTTGCATGCACCGGGCTCGGCGTATCATTCAAACCGCATTGTATTTCAATACACTTCTTTGAATACATATATCAAATGTTGCATTCATATGCCATCTTAGATAGCCGAGCTCATTTAGTTGCATTTTGCATGTGTTGCATTAGGCACTTAACATAGTTAGGATCATGCATTGATTTCTAACTAGTTGTTGTTTTGGCTCAGAGTACACTGTAAGTGTTTATGCTTTAACATCCTTGCATGTGTGTAAGTGACTGTCATGATAGCATGCTTGCCATAAGGCTATTTGCTTAATTGATAAACTGCATGAATGCCTGTGGATGAAGGCTTCATTACTTGAATTGGAACAATTCATCGAAATGTGAGTTTTAAGCCCACTTGAAGTGGCAAATCATCATGTTTTAAGCCCACTTGAAGATGGCAAATTCGCGCTTTAGCCTACTTGCGAGTAGCACTTTCAAACAATTTTCACAAACAAACATGAGACGTTTTGTTCCAAATCGAGTGATTTAATCTATACTTATATGCTGCGCACATCACATAGTAAGTTAGCCAATAAATCTAAATAAGAACACATATGTTTTCAAAAACAACATATCATGTTTAGTAGAAGCCGATCCTTTGATCAGGCGAGCGGGGGTGCTCATTTCAGGACCTTCCCCTCTTGTACCCAAGTTCCCGAGCCGAGGCAACTTTGGTGATGACGGACACGTGGCCTTAGGCACGAGTCAGGGTTTCCTAAATTTCCCAAAATAAAATATTTAGGTGGCGACTCTGAAATCTGGCAAAGCAGTCCATGTTTGGCACTTTTTGATTAAAATCGATTTTCCAAAATGATTTTCCAGATTTGGACTCTTTGGCGATTTATCAGTCTTACATTGCACTTTGTGAGATTAGATTCAGAACTGTGATAGGAGTCCGAACTGTAGTAGCTAGAACACAATTCGCGTCCTCTCCGAAATAAGGACGCGCGGAGCGAGTTTGGGCAGTCTACACCTGCGTGTGATAATCATATGCCATCTATTGCCACATGTCCTATTTGTCATAAGGATACTGCTCATGACATCCATACAGTGGTTCGAGGGCTGTTTTGCATTTTCACCCCCCGAATGCCCTTTTTCGACTAATTTAAAGGCGTTTTCGGCTATAACTCACAACCTACGCGTGCTAATTACATGCCGTCTGTTGCCACATGTCCTATTTTTCATAAGGATGCTACCCGTGACATTCATACAGTGGTTCGGGAGTGTTTTGTATTTTCGCCCTCCGAACACCTTTTTTCAACTAAGTTTACGGTATTTTTGGTTTTAACTCCCAACCTATGCGTGCTAATTACATGCCATCTATTTCCATAGATCCTATTTGTAATGAGGATGCTGCCCGTGTTATCCATACAGTGGTTTGAGGGTTTTTTTTTTTTGCATTCTTGCCCCTTGAACGCCCTTTTTCGACTAAGTTTATAACGTTTTCGGCTCTAACTCCAAACCTACGCGTGCTAATTACATGTCGTCTGTTATCACAGGTCCTATTTGTCATGAGAATGCTGCCCGTGGCATCCATACAGCGGTTTAGAGGCTGTTTTTTCGACTAAGTTTAAGGTGTTTTTGGCTTTAACTCCCAATCTACACGTGCTAATTACATGCCATTTGTTGCCACAAGTCCTATTGACCACGAAGATACTGCCCGTGATATCCATACAATGGTTTAGGGACTGTTTTGCATTTTCACCCTCCGAATGCCCTTTTTTGACTAAATTTAAGGCCTTTTCGACTCTAACTCCCAACCTACGCATGTTAATTACATGTCATCTATTGCCACAGGTCCTATCTATCATGAGGATGCTGCTCGTGACATCTATACAGTGATTCAGGGGTTGTTTTGTATTTTCGTCCCCCCAATGCCATGTTTTCGACTCTAACTCCCAACCTACGCGTACTAACAACATGTCATCTATTGTCACAAGTCCTATTTGTCACGAGGATGCTTCCTGTGACATCTATACAGTGGTTCAGGGCATATTTTGCATTTTTGCCCCCCAAACGCTTTTTTTAACTAAGTTTACGATATTTTCGGCTCTAACTTCCAACTTACGCATGCTAATTGCATGCCGTCTATTGTCACAGCTCCTATTTGTCCCAAAGATGCTGCCCATGACATCCATACAATGGTTCAGGAGCTGTTTTGCATTTTCGCCCTCCGAAAGTCTCTTTCTCAACTAAGTTTACGACGTTTCGAATTCGCCTCTAACTCCCAACTTACGCGTGCTAATTACATGACGCATGTTGCCACATGTCCTATTTGTCACAAGGATGCTACTTGTGACATCTAGTAAGTAGTAGACTTAAGCTGACTAATATTTTTTAAGTCACCAAAAAGTGACATATTCAGCTATTAAATTTGTTTTTAGTCGCCAATAAGTATTAGATCTCGACTAAAAAAGTTTAGTAGTTATAGCCTAAACAAACACTGACTAATACATTTTTTAGTTGCCGAAATTAACTTTTTAGCGACTAAAAATTTAGTCGCTAAATTTGGTTACCAAAAGTATAAACTGTCATGTTATGATAAAAAGCATTAAAGGTGCATTGCATGGCAGAGAAAACAAGCCCATCCAGAAAATACATTGCCTTAAATGCTTTTTGCATCTTCGATTTAATGCTTTTATTTTGTCATCTAGAAGTCAATAAAGACTGTAGAGCTTTATCCTTATAATAAATTGAAATCTCCTCAATATCCTTACACACCATTCTCAAAAGATGTATCACTGTTAATATATTCTTTTTGGGGTAAATTGTACAAATGATCTATATAGTTTACACTATATGTTAATTTGATCTCTGTTATTTTAATTCGTTTGATTTTGTTCCTTAATTTAATAGATTGTGTCGTATTGGTTCAACAAATAACAATTGTTAGATTGGTCGACGGAATATTGTCACATGCTCAAACAATGTGTCACTTTGATCCCCTGTAGTTTACACGATGTATTAATTCAATCTCTATTATTTTAATTTGCTCGATTTTGACTGTGACCAAATTGACACATCGTGTAAACTATAAAGACCAAATTGACACATCGTTTGAGTTTTCATCCACTAAACCTAATGACCGTTATTTATTGGACTAATATGACACAATTCGTTAAATTAAGGGGCAAAATCACGCAAATTAAAACAACATAGACAAAATTGATATATCGTGTAAACTACATGAACTATTTGCATAATTTACCCTTTTTTTTATTGCCAAAAGAAAACTTTTTTTGATTACTTCAATATAGAACAAAGATAAAATCAATAAAGAAGAGGGGATGCAAAGAGTATCATAACTCTCAAACTAATCCTAACAAGATTGGCACCGAAGAGAAAACCTAAATCATATGCTTGCATGCCACCAAGTTGACGAGGAACCAACCAAACAAGAGAAGACAAAGAAACAGAAGAAAATATTATTATTAATATCATAGAGTGTTATAATTAAATTATTTTTAATTATAATTAAAAATTTCACTATAATAAATCATAATTAAAAAGTACTTGAAACACAACTAAAGATCTATTGGACCATCCTTAACCCAATCTTTATAAACAATACATCTTAAAAGCAATTAATTGTGTTTAGTTATTTTCTCAGCATACTTCTCATTATTACGGGGTAAAAGTTTTTTTTCAAATTATGAATTTATCAAATAACTTATTGAAAATTAATGAACTTGAATATTAATGAAGGTATAATTAATGTACATTCTAATCGATTCCCCACAACCACAAATTAACAAGTGTGAAATGATTATATAAATTCTTTGAATAACACTAAGGATCATGAAAAAATAATAAAATACATCATGAATTTTTTTATCATTTGATTAGTGTGTGGTGTTTTTTTGAATGTGTAATTCAAAGGTGGAGAATATTTCATGATCATTTTTATGATATTTTTTTCATATTCCTAATATTACTCAAATTCTTTATAAAAGTTGAATAGATAAGAATTCGACAAATATTTAATGCATGGCTAACAAAAAAAAATATAGCTAAGGATTTTTTTTCTTTATTTTCTCAAATTATTATAATTTTATCACACCTTTTAAATTATTAATTTAAACAATTACCACTTAAACTATTAACTTTAATTCATTTTACTACAAATCGTCAACATAGTTAATAATTGTGATGGAATATCTTGCCTATTGGCACACAAAAATATTTGTGCACATAATTTGTTTAATTTAATTGTGTCTATAGACAATAGTTTACTATATCTTCTTGAATTTTGTGTTTTATTAAATATGTTTTAAAAATTATTTTTGTTTGTTTTGTTTGGTCGACTTATTAATCTCTTAGAGAGTATTTAGGGTGATCTAAATAAGTATACTTCTTGATTTTTTATAAAAAAAAAAATATGTAAAAAAGTAGGAAAGTGATATAAAAAGATATAAGAATAAAAAAGTCAAAAAAAAATTTAAAAAATCATTTAATTATCCATTTGTATAAAATCAAAAAAGTTGATGGAAGATTTCCACAAACATTTAATTATCTGTTTTTTTTTTAAAAAAAAATTTAGGAAAAATTATTTATAAGTCCTATTAGGGAGACTTATGTTAGGTTAAGTCTTATGAAATTTCTTATTGAGTGTGAAGTCCTATTTAAATTCGAAAGTGTTCCATTAAGTCCTATCTATTGTGTTTTAACAGAATTAGTTTACTATTATACCCTTCATATATGTTGCAATGTTTTAACCGTTTTGTTTCCATATTGTTTGGTGCCGTGATATGCGCTTTGATCGCGGATTCTGTTAGATTTTCAAAATTGTGTTGGCTTGGATGGTTTGGTTGTTTCATCTTGCCCTTTTGGAGTCAGATTGTTTGAGGGAAGGAGATCAAGTTGTCTGGTTATTCAATTGGTGAGTGTTGCTCTGTTTTTTTCCCGAATGTTTTGTTTTCAATGTCCTCATATATCGTATGGATTTCGCAATCTGTCATAGCAATCCATTGGCACACTTTGTTATGGTAATCTTGCATCAACTTCCGTCGTCTGTGTTACATTATGTGTTACATTCCGTGATCTGTGTTGCATCAATGTCCTCATATATCGTATGGGTTTCGCAATCTGTCATAGCAATCCATGCACACTTTGTTATGGAGATCGTATGTACAGCCATACATTGGCGCAATTCTGTAAATTCGAAGGCTGTTACGTGCGTAATGGTCTGTGTTACATTCGTTTGTATTTAAATTGTGTTTTGTAGTTGTGCTACTTTTTCAAAACATATGTGTCACATTACGAATCGCAAAATTATTGGCCTTCATTTTTTTTCCTTCTCAATGTCATATTTGCTTGTCTGTGGATTGTATTGGAATGAATGTGAATGTAACTCACATACACATGGACATGAGCATGGTTTTGTATTGTGTTGTCTGATTCTTGTATTTACTGTAGACATATGTGTCACATTTCGTTTCGCAAATTCTTTGGTTTCTATTTTTAACAATTTAATGTGACAATTGTATCGGTTGATGGAATTTTTTGGAATGTATATTAATGTTAATCTAACTTCTTTTTGTGATGTTATTTAATTTGGGTTGTCATTGTTCACATATGAAATTGAATGTGATTGATTGTGATTGAATGTTGGTTGGACCACGTTGTACGATGTCGATGTTATAGTGCTCACATTTGATTTCATGTCACATATCTTCCATGTGTTGTTATTTTGTTTTTTGTAGAATGTATGCCACGGTTAATGTTTCATTCATTTTGTTGTGCAGGAGATGGACATCATGCTTTTTTGCACCTTCGGTTCATCTACGGTTGCTGTCAGGGGTGTTAATGGATTGACATTAAAACAATTGATACAAAATTTATGTGATAGGTGGGTGGATATGACACCATCATCGATTTCAATATCTTACAAATTACCGTGTCACGAGAACCAAGTCATGATGTGTAATGATGTGGAAATGGAAAACATGTTTTCCATGGCAAGGTCCATTGGCGTTACCCATATCAATGTTGCAATTGACTCGGAAAATGAGGTGGATGATTTGAATCGAGGTACTCAATTCAGTGGGACTATGTCTGCAAATCAGCTGGTTCCTCACAGTGAACCATTTACAGGTCCCCAACCTAGCGTAGATTTGTTACCCAATTATTGTCGCCATAGTGAGAAAATGTTGATGACAGTTGATTGGTCACACGACATTAGTCATGTAGGCCAATGTTTCGAAGGGGGTGTTGCTGCTTTCCGTTTGGTTTTGTCCAAATATGCTATTGAGTGTGGGTTTGACTTCAAATTTGTTAAAAATGATTCAGTGCGGGTTACGGCAGTGTGCAAGTTGCGAGAGCAAAAAGGGTGTTCATGGTTGATACATGGAGGGTTCAAACATGCAATGGTTATTTTTACTTGAAGAGGTTGAACAACTTGCATAGTTGTTGTTGTTCGCACTGGGAAGAATAATAGACTTAACTCTGAATTGGTTTGCAATGTTATTGGTGATCGGTTACATGATAAGCCTCTTACACGTCCCACTGACGTCGTGTTTGACCTTAAAAAGGAGTACGGCCTTAACGTTAGTTACCACACAGCATGGTTAGGTGTGGAGAAGGCAAGAGACGAAGTATATGGTGACTATCATGTTTCATTTGATCAACTTAGGTGGTATGCGGATGCGGTTATACATTACAACCCTGGGAGTTATGTGAATTTGGATTTTGAGCAGTCTACCGGCCGATTTAAGCGGTTCTTCATTTCATTCAAAGCTTGCATTAATAGATTCAACCATATCTGCCCAGTATTGTTTCTTGACGGCACTTTTTTAAAAGGGAGATTTAAAGGCAATTTGCTTGCAGCGACGGGGAAGGATGGCAACAAAGGTATGTCTCTTACGATGATTTCTTCATACTTCCGTATAGTAACACAATACATTGTGGCTAACCTTTTTTTTTTTAGTCCACTTCTGTAGTGGGTAATCCCCAATTGGAAAATTGTTTCCAATTTAATGTTATTTTACTAACATTGTGTGTGGTGCGATTCAAATTGTGAACAATTGTTAATGTGGATGTAATCTTTGTTAAAAATATTTCATCTAACGGTAAACCTGTTGAATCTCCCAGGTTTATTCCCATTAGCTTTTGCTATTGTTGACTCTGAAACAACTGCAAATTGGACTTGGTTTTTACAGCAACTGACAGAGGTTGTTAGTAGTGCTCACACATTAACTTTCGTATCCGACCGTAATATTGGGCTGCTTGAATCCTTGCCTGCTGTTTTCCCATCTGCACACCATGCATACTGCCTACAACATCTCCAAGCAAATTTGAGGGACAAATTACGATGGGTTGACAACCGTGTACGTTTTGGGTTAATGGCCAAGTTGCGTGAATGTACGTATGCTCCAACCGAGGCTTCGTTTCAGCAGCATTGGACGAAGCTAAAAGGAATTCGGAATAAATAATTTCTTGGAAGATATGCCACCGAAGCATTGGACCAACGCATATTTCAGGTTCGTACTAGACTTATACGTGCTAACATTGCAAGTATCCAATATGTGATGACATTTTCATTATATTTTCATCATGTGAACAGGGGCAAAAGGTATGGGGAGATGACCTCGAACGCTGCAGAATCGTTTAATAAATGGATACTTGATGCGCGTAGTTATCCAATCACAAGGTTGGTTGATACACTCAGAAATCAAATAATGACTATGAGGGCTGAGCGTAAAGTTTTAGTTACTAATTGGAATGGGTTACTTTGTCCGAATATGGAAAGTCGTGTTAGGGAGGTGTATTCCAATGGTTGCACATGGATTGTTAGCCAGTCAAATGAAGACATATATGAGGTCCATTCATTTCCAACGGTGTTGATAGACGTTGGCAAGCGTTCATGTTCTTGCTTCCAGTGGCAATTGAACGAATTCGCATGTGCACATGCGGTGGTTGCAATGCAGAGTAGTGGAAGGGATTTCAGTACATTTGTTGAACAATTTTTCACTATCGATCAGTATAAATCCGCTTATTCTGGATACATTCAGCCAATACCAACAGTTGACAAACCCTCCTTCTCAGAAGACGACTTCATCATATATCCACCGGCAGTTAAACGTCTTCCAAGGCGACTCAAGAAGAATCGAATACCATCTCGGGGAAAGAAACTAAGTCAGATTAGGTGCGGTCGATGTGGCCGCATGGGCAGCCACAACCGAAAGACATGTAAAGAACCAATTTAGTAATAGGCATTTAGCAGGAACTTTTGTAATCTGTTTTGAATAGCAGCATCGTATTATCGTAGAAGCATGTATCGAAGCCAATTGATGACAGATTTTAATAAGTGAAGACACTGTTTACAATTAATCATTCAACTATTTTTTCTTTCACACTGTCTTATTCACATGTTGGTGTTACATGTTTATTTATTTGGTCATGCAAACGTATGGTTCAGACCTGCAAAATACGTTTGACAAAATGTGTTGCACGCTGTCCTTGTATGTTAGAAGACAATTATTTTGTAACATAGGTGATGTTGTTCTTATTGTCTCCGTATGACAGGTTATCGTGCAACCAGTTAGTCAAAGTTAAATTACAGCAAATTCTTGACATATTACATTGTCAAAGCCAACCAAGATTCCTTCTTACCTTCTCATTCACATTCACCTATACGTTCCCATTCACATACACCTACCCACTCGCAATCACATTAAATTTGGCAATCTCATTTACACAAACACATTGACATACCTATTTTCCCACTCAGTAAGAAAAGTGCACAAAACTGTTACGTATTCGGCAGCACAATCTTGCTATTAAGTGTAGACAACAAAACCTGTTCTAAAAACACAATCACATCCTATTGCACATTCACTATCACATAAATAACAATTCACATTCACACTCACACAACCACATTCACACCTGTATTTCACATTCGCAAAAATAGTGCAAAACACTGTCATACATTCACATTTGCATTTTGAGCGTAACAGGTATATGACCAAACCTGTTATGTCATTCACAATCACATCCAATTTCACATTCACCATCACATAAACGTAACCCTTCACATTCACATTTGTATTTCACATTCGCAAAAAAGTGCAAAACACTGTCATACATTCACATTTGCTTTTTGGGTGTTACAGGTACACAATCAAACCTGTTATGTTATTCACATTCGCATTCCCTGTCACAATCACCATCACATTTACATACAACTTCACCCTCACTCAACCACTTTCACATTTGCAATTTCACACTCCCTAATACAAGTACCAAACACTGTCATACATTCACAAACACAATTGTGTATCAGAAATGAACAACCCATATTGTTTTGTGGCATTACCATTCACATTCATCTCACATTATGAGTCACATTACCAATTACGTTCACATTTACGCAACCACATTCACACTTATGTAGGCAACATTCCTACTGCCCTTAAATTCCTATTCACATTACTGAATGACACATAAAGAAATATTAACCAAAAAAAAAAAGTGCATTCCCAAAAAAGTTAATTAACCATTGTTGCTTATTCCCAAAACAAAATACACTAATCAGTAATCCATATTCACAATGCTACGAAAAACATCAAAAACTTCCAATTTTTCCTGTACCAGCAAACTTTTAATACCATTCCAAAACAAAAACAGTGTGATTATATACCCAAAATATCAAATCTGCACCCATATAGCACCATCAGTAGATAGTCAATTGCCAGCACAAATGACCTTCTCTGTCATTCACAAATGACTTCACCATACCGGCTCGCATTGTTTTGCAGCTCTCCCCTCCCATTGACTTGTCAACATCTAGGTGACGCACAAGTTGCTTCATAATGAAGCATACTATAATTCCACAATCATTCCTATTACGAAAATTTAAGTCATTAGTAACAATGTCAAAACAGACCACGTGCAATGTACGGAAACATGAATGGCATACGTTGCAAGAAACGTAACAACTTACGAGTCTGGTTTTTGTTGTGACAATAATCAACCACTAGAAGCTCCTTCACCAAGTCTTGTTTCAACTGTGCCCCACCTTCAGTCTGCGATTTATGTAATTCTCAAAGTAGGATTTCTACATTATTGTCAAATTTATATTACAATAATTAGTATTGTTGTCCAAAATAAAATACAAATATCACTGCAAGAAAGTAATTGATGTTTACTAACAGCAACACGCTTCCCAGTAATGTTTGTCTTCCCTCCCACGTCTTGGTTTCATAGAGTTGTAATGCAACCAAACCCCTCCTCAGTTATAAACCATTAGTGTCCAATGGTTATCTAAGTGGATTGGAATTGAATATATCTGGCCTTCAAGGCATGCGGGGCACCGAATGCCAAGTACTGTCACGTACATCTTCGCACATCTCTTATCGTCGGCTGCAGACATTCATTTTTGGAAATTTTAAAATGACAAACTAAAAATGACAAAATTCATTTCATCAGTTGCATGTCTTACCAACATAATGTGCTGAAATGTATGATTTTCGTCATCCGCGGATTTAGGCGCCTTCATCTGCTGCTCGTACATCACATTCCGCGTAGGCATCAATCACCTACGTTGAAAAAGAAAAACAATTTTTCATTTTCCTTCTCTTGTATACATGTACGTAAAATGCATTTACGTGAAGAAGTATCAAAAGTTTGACGAATAATTAGAAATACCATACTTACATTGCCTCGTAATGTCAGCCCCTTAACGATCGCCCGTATGTCATTGAAAGACACAGAGTTGGACACATGCGGTCCAGTCCAGACTTGCGCACTACAATACATTTTTTGAACAATAAATTCATGTACAAATGCATAATGGTAAGAGCAAGTTGCATAACCTACCTGTCACCCCTTTCTCATATGCTTCTTTAAGCTTGTCTTTCTCTTGCGTTGATAACAACTTCCAGATTGGTAAACGATTAGTCAAGTCGAACTGAGAAAATGTCCTATCTGGGTCTGCAATGTTGTCAACCTCAATGATCTCATCTTCCATTTCTTGTTTACTGTCACACTCACCCCATTGACCACACCACTATCAGATGGTTTCATCTGCCTCCCCAAAACCAGTGGATATTCATACTCTGGCAGTTTATGCTCCTTCCTATTTTTCTTTTTAATGTTTCTCACAAGCGAGTTCTGCAACGCAGTTGTTCCAGTGTTTTGATTAATACCAGCCATTAAATCCACATCACATGCCATTTGCCCAATGTCGTTGATCGGGGTCACATGAGTATCCACCCCTTGTAACTCTGTCTTCTCATTCACATCAGATGGAAACGATGTTGACAATGGCATAATGGCAAGTACGTTTGCCTCACAGTGGTACATTTCCTCATTACTTTGCTTCATCTCCTGTACACCAGCAGCTGCTTGGGTGTATTCATGGACTGCGTACTCCTCCAACTGTTCCACGAGCTTCGCGTTTTTGTCATTAAGTTCATCCACTAGCTGCTTCATCCTTTCAATGTCACATTCCTTCTGCTTATTGTTCACTGTGATTTCATGTTCTAACTTGCCACATTTTTCTTCGTACGCTGCCCTCATTGCCAGTTCTGTCTGTAATGCAAATATGACATCAGATTTACATTGGAGTTCTATCTAAGCACACCAATTTTAACCAGTGCTCTCTGGTATTCTTCAGACGTAGACGCACCCCGAGCACACTGATCATTACTCTCAGCACCAACCCCACTGCGATTTGAACATTCGGCCTTTGCTCCAATTTGTTTAACGTCTTTCGTCTTCATGAAGCGCCGTTCAGAATGACTGATGTGCAGATCTCCTACCACAACCTGCAAACAATTTAAAAATCAAAAATCAAAAATAGTAAATTGGCACATCTAATATTTACTCTAACGGTACAGAAAATCATACTTCAACATCATTTGGCTGCTCAATGTCCACTGCTCTTATCTTTGTGACCAACTTGCTGATATTCCATTTCATAAACCTCGGAAATCCATCTCCACGATCTGCTTATATCAAGTTGGTGTGCTCACATATCCAAAACTGTGTGACCATGGGTTAAAAACATTAGCTGTGAAAGTTTTTCAAAAAAAATACAAAATTATATTGTGGAAAAACAAAAAACAGAGCACTTACAAGTAGGCAGTAACACATCCAGTAACTTTCTCAGGCTTAGAGTAAAATCCCTTAATTGACTCCGTCAAAGTTGTGCAGATTGCTCCAGCCCAATCATATGCCTTCATGTTCTAGATCCTCTACAACCCGGACGAACCCCCATCCCACGGTCTCGCTGAAAGCAAAGAATAACTTCCCACACAAGTACAAACACAGTAACTTTGCTACATCCTGGTGATCCTGAGTAGTGTTC
This sequence comes from Camellia japonica, assembly GCA_030407325.1. Lineage (NCBI taxonomy): Eukaryota > Viridiplantae > Streptophyta > Magnoliopsida > Ericales > Theaceae > Camellia > Camellia japonica. Next base: position 167,124,090 of record JAPPVO010000017.1, read on the forward strand.
CCGAGTAATGCATCCATTAACAGTTCCTTAATGGTCTTCAAGTTTATGTGTGATATTTTGGGACACCTTCGTTGGATGAAGTCAGTCGGGAATCTTGGCCCATGTGACACATCTAAACTCTTCTTACCACCCTGAATTCCAAATATTAGTTGCATATCGATGCACGTCAACTCAATGTGTTTACCACCAATCATGAAAGCCGACTTCTCTGGAACAAATGTCTGAATTATCCTCATTACAATGTCATCGTATTTTTGGAAATCATGTTGGTTTAGATCGGTTTTTCGCATCACATCCAATAGCAACCAGAACAGTGTTTTCTAAAGATGTTGCAAATGCTCGTCTTTCAATTTTGACGCTGCCACTAGCTTCACAATTCCAGCAATGTTGGAACGGTAGCAAATTGTTGGTTGTTTGTTCAGTCGTTGTTGAGGCTCATATTTAGCTTCTTCCTTTTCGGGCACTGCTTTGCCCTAATGCGTTCACATTCTGTGACGGAGTTTGAGACCGCCGTCTTTTACCAATTGTAGTCCCTTCACTGCTCTCTCACTTCGCCTTGCAGCCTTTTGTGGTGTACCTTTAATTGTGCCTCTTGGAAAAATGCCACCAAAAATTCACATTTCATATACAAGCAAGATCCCACTGATAACATATGTGAATATGTAATTTAATAGTAATACGTGACTAGTGTGACTGAGAAGTACTTGACGTAACTGTGACAAATTACGCGCCCACATTGAGTGCCATGGTTTCAAATGTGATTGAGAAGTACTTGACGTAACTGTGACAAATTACGCACACACATTCACGGCCGTGTTTTCAAATGTAACTAAGAAGTACTTGACGTAACTGTGACTAATTACGCGCACACATTCACGGCCATAGTTCCAAATGTGACTGAGGAAGTACTTGACGTAACTTGACTAATGTCAGACATGCCAGCTAATGAAAAGTACAAGCAAGGATCCCAGTGAAAATTTCACATTTCATATACAAGCAAGATCCCACTGAAACGTATGTGAATATGTAATTTAATAGCAATACGTAACATTGCATGTCAGTATGTTCGTGATGTGACTAGTGGTGCTGAAAAGTACTTGACATAACTGTGACAAATTACGCACACACATTCACGGCCATGGTTTCAAATGTGACTGAGAAGTACTGACGTAACTGTGACAATTACACCACATACTTTTTCACGGCCATGGTTCATCAAATGTGACTAAGAAGTACTTGACATAACTGTGACAAATTACGTGCACACATTACGGCTATGTTTTCAATGTGATAGAGTACTTGACGTAACTGTGACAATGTCATATCACAGTTCAAACATGTAATACTCGCCCCAGAAATACCCAAAAAACATTATAACGAAATTTATTATCAACAATGATTCAAAAAATAAAGATGATGTGTTACATGAAGCTTTTCAACGAGAACTACTATCAAAACAAACGTAACCTCTTCATATGCTTACATCAAATTACAACCAAACAACCCAAATCATGTTACATTTTTTGTTTCTTTCCATGCCACAATCTACAAACACTGTCACTCAAATATTTGACAAATTCACAAACATGCAAGCAGATCAAAATACGACGTGGCACCAGCCACTTCCATCAACTTACTTGTATATCTGAGTGAAAACAACTAAACGACATCGTACCACAACGTGGCACTGTACACACAGTCCAACTTACATGTGCTTCCACTCACATCCGACACTAATTTCATATTGGGCCACAATCACATTCATTAACTGTACAACACACAACACCAAGATGTGGCACCATTCACATTCAACAACTGGTTTTAAAAAGTTAAGGTACAAACCAAATGACATTGCACCACAACGAGAAACCCCCAAAATAGTCTACCAAACCCAATACTATGCTCGGATCAAAAAAAAAAAAAAAAAAAATCAATTAATGAATGTGACTGTGGCCCCCAAAATAGTCTACCAAACCTAATACAACAACGAACCAAGCATTCATTCGGAAACTGTAAAATAGTCTACCAAACGACATCGTACAACCCCAACATACATACTATTTCCAATTCGGAAACTGTAAAATCAATTATTCATCACAATTCTCACAAAACATACAAATAACAAAGCAGATTACGACTGAAGGTCACATAAACCCTAGTTTTGGGTTGTTAATAAAAATCAAATAAATTAACATTGTGAAACAGGGGCAAATCCACACTTACGTTTCGGAGTCATCATTCCTCCTTCTCACCGTAAACACTAACCGTTATCACCTTCCTCTCGAACATCTCCGTCGAATTGCGCCCCTTCTCCTGTTCGTGGTGAGTTTCGAAATGTTTGAATCAGCCGTTTACATTAGCATAGAGGCACAAATAACGTGTTTTTTGAATTTCAAAATTAATGTATATGGATATGATATTAACATCTACTATTAAGGGTAAATGTGTCAAGTTACTTTCCATAGGACTTATGAAAATATAAGTTTTTACTTAGGACTTAACCTACCATAAGTACCTGAAAAAAGATTTATAAATAAGTCTCCCAAAAATTTATTTCACATATTTCAAATTTTAAAAGATTTTAAAGCCTTTGTTTGGCAACTTGGGTTGGGTTGGGTTGGGTTGGGTTGGGTTTAGGGCTATTTTAATCACAAAAAGACAAAATAGGTTTTTTAGCCTAATAAGACAAAATGTCACATCTAACCCATAATTATTACATTGTTTCTCTCACAAAAAGTCTATCTCAAATAAGACTTTTTAACCCCAAATTAAAATAATCAAAAAATCAAAAAATATATCCCAAATAAAACTTTTTAATTCCAAATTAAAATAACTAAAAATTCAAAAACCCAACTCCCTTCCCAACCAACATTAAATGTAGAAGTTTGCTATAAAAGCAACTTGCTTCCCATACTCTTCATTTGAGAGAGAGAGAGAGAGAGAGAGAGATGGCTCCATCAATGACTCTAGTCAGTGAGAAAAACACACGGTGTAAGAATCGCAGGTTCTCTCCACATGACCATCCAAACCGCAGTCCTCATTGAGACCCTGACCACCTTGGAGGCCGAGGTCCGCTGGTGTTCTTGCAACACATTCTCCACCCAAGACCATGCTGCCGCTGCCGCTGCCATTGCCCGTGACAGCGCCTCAATTTTTGCCTGGAAAGGCGAGACCCTGCATGAGTACTGGTAGCGTTGAAACTATTACAAATTTCACAAATGAATTAGAAATTACATACACTAAAATAAATAAAATAACAAGCATGAAACTTAAGAACGAAATATTACAGTAAATATAGAAGTGAAAAAGTTGGCCTTGGAAGAGTTTAGGAGTAGTATGTTATTTGCCTTAAAACTATTTTTCCTTCCTTTGTGAATGTGTTAAAAAATTGAAACAGTTCTAAGACAATATATTATTCAATGTATTTGGTTTGAGTTTTCTGGATTAACTTTTTTGAAAATTAAAGTTTTTTGTTTTTCGTTTTTTTTTGTTTTTAGTGAATATTTTTAAAATTTTAAGAATTTTTTTTACTTTTTTAAATGCATCTTACTTAGATGTATCTAAAAAGTAAAAAAATTGTCAAAAAATATTTTTAAAAATTAACAAATACATAAAAGTACAAAAAATTTACTAAATTTTTGTATTTTTTTGTATTTTTGGTATTTATTAAATTTTTAAAAGATTTTTTCACAAAAATTATACTTTTTATGTGTATTTATGTTAAGTGTGTCTAAAAATTTTAAAAAAAAATACTTAAAATATTAAAAAAATAGTAAAAACAAAAAAATAAAATTTTCTGAAAATTATTTTCATAATATTTCTCGTTCAATATTCACAATTATTATGAGAATATTATATAAAAAGAAGTTACGGTCCTCGGGACATGTTATATCACCAGTGTATATATAAATATAAAAGAATTGTCTCAATATTTATTATATATAAAATAAGGAGACGGCTTCTCTCCAGATGAATTATTCAATTGGACAATACGTTCGGACTACTGTGAGCCCATCACAAGACTCATCTGAATAGTCCAAACTATTCATCTTGTAATGTCTATATATTACTTACTCTGTCTCATTTTGTTTACCCACTACAGAAATTTAGCTTTTTAAGAGGACATGCAATAAATGCATTTAAATTTAAATTTAAAAACATTATGTTCAACAACTGTCCCTTTATTTCTTACTTTTAAATAAAGATATTATTTTCAACAATTATTTGAAGCTGTGTGCAGTTTCGAGACAGATTTTGTAAAAATATTTTCATGGTGCCCTAAATTTATTGTTAATTTTTCGAATGAAAGTATTGGATAATATTTTATTTTTTTTATTAAAATATTCTGACATGGATAGGCCCACAAGGGCCACAACCCACCATGAGTAAACCCAGGCCCACCATCCAAACCCCATTGCATAACCCAGTTAGTAAAACCCAGCATCACTGGAAGCCAACTGGACAGGGAAGGCCAATAATATTCGGACACAACGGCAGATGCAGGAGAGGCCACGTCAGCAGACAAAGATCTGCAAAGTTATTGCCACAGCACATCACCATTAATGCAACCCATCACCGCATTAATTGCGACAACACCTCTCAGCCGGAATGGCATCCCCTCACCCTGAACAAGACGAACCACGGCATAAGCTTTCGGCAGGAAGGTCAGAACGGATGAGACGGCGAAATGATTACCAATGGATATAAGCAAGACCTGAAGGCAAGAAGAAGGTTAAGTCTTTCTATCTTTCTCTCTCTCTACATTTTTACCCATCACCTTTCTTAATTCGTACACCGGAGGGTTCGCCGGGGGACTATCCCGTTCCCCGTTGAACTTGCTTGCAAGTTATCCAGTGGGCTTGAGGAGCTTGGATCGGTCTAGCCCATTCACCAGGACGAACTATAACATCAGTTGGCGCCGTCTGTGGGAACTGGTTTGTCCGTGCGCCAGTTGTGTTCATTGCCGCCAGAGACCCTGTTCCAGTAACCTTTTCACCCTATCCGTCAAGTGTATGGTCACGACTAGATCCATGGCTTCCCACCATAATGCTACAGATCACCAAACCGACCCTCCCAATCCAAACAATCCACCACAATACTTCATCGAGCTCACTAACAGCATCAACCGTATGGCCGAACAAAACCAGGCCTTAATCAATGCTCTGCTCCAACGGAACCTCCCTATTCCTCCACCACCCCCAGATATTCCACCCCATCCAGTACAAACTCTGGGCCATACCGTCCCACACACCCAACCCTCTCAACTCAGGGGGTTTGCAACCTCCTCTCCCACATATAAATCCGCCACCACCTCCACACCCATCGGTCATAGCACCAGCCCCCGAGGGAGAGGCCAGCAGTATCCAACACCTGTCTCCCTCTGGTGGTGACAACATTCCCCTTTGGGACGCTGAGCTCCGAGCCATGAAACTTCAGCTCCAAGGGGTTATGCAAAATATCCAGCATAAGGCCTCCACCACAGCAAACTCCCCATTTGTCGCTTCCATCCGAGACAAACCTCTGCCCGCCAAGTTTAAAATGCCCGCCATTGACTCCTTCGACGGCACTACCGACCCGGTCGACCATCTGGAGACCTACCGCACCCTCATGATCCTCTATGCCTTCCCTGACGAAATCATGTGCCGAGCCTTTCCCGTGACACTAAAGGGGTCGGCTCGGTTGTGGTTTAGCCAGTTACCACCGGACTCAGTCTCCACCTTCCAACATCTCAGTGAGTCTTTCCTGAGTCACTTTATCGGAGCCCAACGCCAACGGCGCCCAGCAACCCAACTTCTCAACATTCGTCAGACCGAGGGGGAATCACTCCGCAGCTTCGTCACTCGCTTCAACACCGAAGCCCTGCAAAGTTGCCGAAAATGATGACAAGGTCATCCTCACAGCCTTCATGGCCGGTCTGCGTCATCCGATTTCCTCTTCTCTCTCTCCAAAAATCCCCCGACCTCCATGGCCGCCCTGCTCTCCAAAGCCCAGAAATACATGAATGCCGAGGACTCCCTAGCTGCCCGGCAGGATCCACTCACCGACAGCCAACCCCCAGGGACAAACGAAAAGACTCGGAACCCCGAAACACCCAGTACACCAACCAAACACCCTACCATACCGACCGACCCCCCGTGCCGACCGATCGGCACAAACCCGACCGACCGGTCGGTTCGAGAGGTACACGCCCCTTAATTCCCCCGTGGAACATGTCCTTCATCAGATCCAACGAGACTACCCTCTCAAGTGGCCACTACCTTCTCGGACCCCCTCCAATCGGAAAGACCAGTCCAAATACTGCCGCTTTCATCAGGATCACGGCCATACCACTGATGATTGTATCAACCTCAAGGACCAGGTCGAGGCCCTCATACGTCAGGGCGTCTCAGCCGGTTCACAGACACCCCCCCCAGCAGAGGCAAAGAACCGAGCCCCGCAGAGATGACCGCCGACGCACCTCGCCTCGGCCGCCAGCCAACATAACCAAGGCCATGACCGACCCCCGCAACAACCCCGCCCACCAGGCCTTCCCCCCCCCCCCGCCAGTGTGGTGAGATCCGAGTTATTGCAGGCGGACTTGCTTGCGGAGGCCCATCCCGCTCGGCTCAGAGGGCAGAGCTTCGAAAAATACGGCAAGGCTCAGACAAAATCGTCGCCACAGTGGACCGACCCCCAAACAGCCTAGACAGTGGACAGAGCCCATCACCTTTACCGACGCCGACTGTACAGGCATCCACTACCCTCATGATGACCCCTTTGTCATTTCCGCCATCCTCTCCAACTACAAGGTCAGACGGGTTCTGATCGATAATGGCAGCTCCTCAGACATCATCTTCCTCAACTGCTTCCGCCAACTCAAGATTGGGGAAGAAAGCTTGTCGCTACTCCAAACCCCTTTGGTCGGCTTCACTGGCGACCGTGTGACCTCCATTGGTTCCATAGACCTCCCCATCACAATCGGCGAATACCCGCGGCAGACCACGAAGTTGCTCACCTTCCTTGTAGTCGATTGCCCATCTGCCTATAATATCATCCTCGGCCGAACCGCCCTCAACACCTTCCAAGCCATCACATCCACCTATCATCTCGCCCTCAAATTTCCCACTGATCTCGGGGTCGGAACAGTCAGAGGGGAGCAGACCATGGCCCGAGAATGCTACGTTGCCTCGCTCAAAGAAGCCAAGCTGAAGGAGGCAATGATCATTGAAGGACTTGACGTCCGGGATGAGGACGAGCTGATCAGAGGTGAACCGGTGGAAGAGCTCGTTGAGGTTCTTATTGACCCCACCGACCCACTGAAAACTGCCAAGATCGGCAGCCAATTGCCCCCCCAAGCAAAAGCCGACCTCACTGCCCTTTGACCGAGCACAACGACGTCTTTGCTTGGACTCACTCGGACATGCCAGGTATTGACCCCTCCTTCATCACTCACCGCCTCAGCATCGAACCTCATTTCCGCCCTTACCGCCAAAACAGCGTATATTCCACCCGGAACGCAACAATCTCATAGCTGCAGAGGTTGACAAACTCCTCGAGGCTCAGTTATCCGAAATGTGGATTATCCCAAGTGGTTGTACAATGTGGTTCTAGTCCGCAAGAGCAATGGCAAGTGGCGTCTCTGCGTCGACTACTCTGACCTGAACCGAGCCTGCCCCAAAGATAGCTATCCACTCCCCCGCATTGATCTGCTGGTCGACGCCACGGCGGTCACCAAATGCTCAGCTTCATGACGCTTTCTCCGGGTATAACCAAATCATGATGCACTCATCCGACCAGGAACACACATCCTTCATCACCGATCGGGGCACCTACCACTACCGTGTCATGCCGTTCGGATTGAAGAACGCGGGGGCCACCTACCAACGGCTAGTCAATGCAGTCTTCCAACACCAGATCGGTCGGAACATGGAAGTGTATGTGGATGACATGCTAGTCAAAAGCAAACTCTCCGCCGACCATCTGACTGACCTACGGGAAACCTTTGCCACCCTTCGCAAGTACCAGATGAAGCTCAATCCAGAGAAATGTGCCTTTGGCGTGGGATCCGGAAAGTTCTTGGGCTTTATGGTCAGTCAGCGCGGAATTGAGGCCAACCCCGAGAAGATCAAGGCCTTGATTGAAATGCAGTCACCCAAAACCGTTAAGGAAGTTCAAAGACTCGCCGGCAGAGTGGCGGCTCTCAACCGGTTCATTTCCCGCGCAACAGATAAGTGCCTACCATTCTTCAAAGTCCTTCGGCAGACTTTCGAATGGACGACTGAATCCGAAGAGGCTTTCCAGCAGTTAAAGCGATGCATGGCCAACCCCCCTTCTTTCGCAGGCTGTCCCAGGCGAACCCCTCTTCCTCTATTTAGCAGTATCAAACACCGCCGTCAGTGCAGCTCTCCTTAGGGAAGACGGCTCAGTCCAACGGCCGGTCTATTACATCAGTCGAGCTCTCAGGGGGGCAGAGCAGAACTACCCACTCCTGGAAAAGTTGTCCTTAGCCCTGGTCACTGCTTCTAGACGACTCCGCCCTTATTTCCAGGCCCATTCCATAGTGGTCCTCACCGACCAACCCCTGAAGAAGGTCATGCAGCAGCCAGAACTTTCTGGCCGACTTATGCAGTGGTCAGTGGAGCTTAGCCAGTTTGATATCTCCTACCGACCCCGCACAGCAATCAAAGGACAAGCCATCGCCGACTTCATCCTAGAATTCACCAACCCTGCCCCAGCCACTACCCCCCCGCCCCAACCGGCTCCACCCGAGCCTGAAGATCCTCATTCTTGGACGCTCAGTGTTGACGGCTCGTCCCGCAGGGAAGGAAGCGGGGCTGGGCTCATCCTCACTTCCCCTGAGGGTGGTTATTTCAAATGTGCACTCCGTCTCTTGTTTGCCGCCAGCAACAATGAGGCTGAATATGAAGCACTAATAGCAGGACTCCGCCTGGCCAAAGACATCGGTGTTAGCCACATCCGCGTCTTCAGCGACTCCCAGCTCATCGTCGGCCAGATCACGGGGGAATTCGACGCCAAGGATGGCACGATGCGGGCTTACAGGGACATGGCACTCCCCCTTGTCCGCCTCTTCAATACATTCCAGATCAAACACATACCTCGGGCAGAAAATTCTAAAGCGGACGAGATGGCCCAGTTGGCCTCTGCCGACCAGTCTGACCTCAGCCACGGAGTTCGCCTCGAATACCTAACTCATCCTGCCATCACACCCGACCCGCACGAAGTACAGTTCCTTCAGAATGAACCCATCCCTTGGGCGTCCGACATCATCCAATTCCTGACGACAGGAACTCTCCCAGAAGATAAACAGCAGGCCGCCAAAGTAAGGGCTCGGTCGTCCAATTATCTTCTCAATGATGGCATCCTGTACAAACGTGGTTTTTCACGACCATACTTGCGGTGCCTCAACCCCACACAAGCAACCTACGTCATGCAGGAAATCCATGAGGGAATTTGTGGCAACCACTCGGGCGGCAGGTCCCTAGCACACAAAATACTCCGTACTGGTTACTTCTGGCCAACTCTCAACCAGGACGCGACTGATTTTGTCCTCAAGTGCGATAAGTGTCAGCGCTTTGCCAACATCCCCCATGCACCGCCTACAGAGTTGATCACACTTTGCAGCCCCTATCCATTCGCCAAATGGGGGATCGACCTGATCGGACCACTTCCCACAGACGGCGCCAACTGATGCTACAGTTCGTCCTGGTGAATGGGCTAGACCGATCCAAGCTCCTCAAGCCCACTGGATAACCTGCAAGCAAGTTCAACGGGGAACGGGATAGTCCCCCGGCGAACCCTCCGGTGTACGAATTAGGAAAGGTGATGGGTAAAAATGTAGAGAGAGAGAAAGATAGAAAGACTTAACCTTCTTCATGCCTTCAGGTCTTGCTTATATCCATTGGTAATCATTTCGCCATCTCATCCGTTCTGACCTTCCTGCCGAAAGCTTACGCCGTGGTTCGTCTTGTTCAGGGTGAGGGATGCCATTCCGGCTGAGAGGTGTTGTCGCAATTAATCGCGGTGATGGGTTGCATTTAATGGTGATGTGCTGTGGCAATAACTTTGCAGATCTTTGTCTGCTGACGTGGCCCTCCTGCATCTGCCGTGTGTCCGAATATTATTGGCCTTCCCTGTCCAGTTGGCTTCCAGTGATGCTGGGTTTACTAACTGGGTTATGCAATGAGGTTTGGATGGTGGGCCTGGGTTTACTCATGGTGGTTGTGGCCCTTGTGGGCCTATCCATGTCAATTACAAGACACAAATGGAGTTTTATTCATTCGCAAAATGTATACATCAGTTCATTACAATACTTCAAAAACAAAACAAAACAAAATGTGTATACAAGGCAAAAACAAAACTCCTAAGTACACCTATCTTCCAGATCACTCTTCCTCCTCACTTGAGATAAGGTCTGCTTCTTCTATGCCCTCGTCCAGGGGGGTCTGGGCCACATCATCCTCCCCAATTGTCACCCTGCTGAAGTCAAGCTCTGGGAACAGCTCTTCAGCCTTGCGCTTGAACATTTTCCAGCTCTGTCCCAGAACTCTGACATTTCATGCTTGTAGAAGTCCGACTGCTGGAAGCTTGCAATCACCTCAGACTCAGTTCTCCCAGCAGTCGTCTTCGATGGGCCAGACCCCCCAGTCTCCTCCCTTGCTAAGTTCCTGGCAACTGCAGCATCGATCGCCATCTGGAACTCAGGAGACCCTTTGAATTGAGTAACAACTGCAACACAAAGATCAGGGTAGGCTGCCCTTTCCGAGGCGCCTTCGCCTTCTCTTCATTCAGCTCCTTAGTGTAGGGCCTCCTTTTCAGCTGCAGCCTTGGCCCTCTCAGCCTCCAGCTCCCTCCTCCAGGCTTCCCCCTCAGCAATCAACTTCCCCTTCTCTGCTTCAAATTGCTTCAACAGGGTCTCCCTCTCCACAGCCACCCTACCCCGCTCTGCCTCCAACTCCTTGTGTAGGCTCTCCCTCTGCTCCACCACCCTGGCCCGCTCGTCCTCCACCTCTTTTTGCAGAGCTTCGGCCTTAGCATCCGCATCATCCCTCTGCCTGACGAGCTCTTCGTTATTGGTCATGGCCTCCTCATGCCGCTCGACCGCGATGGCATAGGCCTTTTGGGACTCCTCCAATTTTTTCTGCTCACCAGTCAACTGGAATTCGAGCGACACAACCCTGCGGCGCGTCTCCTCCAAATCCAACTTGACTGATGACAGCTCGGTATGGGCAGTCTTCCATGCAGCACTCTCCTTCTTCAACTTGGTTAGAGCTGCCTTGGCCTCTTCAGCTTTGATTTTGGCCCCCACAGTTTTCCTCAGCAGGGCTCCTGCCAGGGTAGTTACCTCCATTTGGGCGGAGCATAACCCCCTAAACAGGTCGGCCTCATTAAATCCAGAGGCTGCGCGCAGACCTGACTCCTCCACCATCTTCACTAAGCGGTCTGCCCCCGCCCTAGCTGGGCCTCCATCTCCCTCTAGCCTCCCAGCCACAGCACGCGCATGGTAGATAGTGGCGCCCAGGCCAACTCCTCTTTCCTGAGGCACAGGGCCCCCTTGGGTCTGCTCCCCCCCACTTGGCTCTGCCGCAACCAACCCAGCTTCCACTTGCACTTCTAGGGTCTTCTCTAACCTCCCACTTGGCTCACCTCCAGCCAGCCCAGCTAACACTTGTTCTGCTGGGGTCTTCTCCACAACGTCCATCGTTGGACTGGTTATCCCCACTCCTGGGGTGTCTTTTGTCACAAGGACCTTTGCCCCAGCTGAGACGCCCACCCCTTCTGGGATCTTCTCCACCTCTTCCCCCTCTACTTGCTTAGCCGGACCGGCCTCTTCCATCCTCACCTCCTTTCTTCTTTTTTGGGCTGGCTCTTCTTCCCTCCGCCTCAACCTCTTCTTTTTCTTCCCCACGCCCAGCGCCTCCATCTCCTTCAGCGACCTCTCCTTCAGAGGGTCTTTTGGGAGCAATCGTGGGACAAACTCGACCAAATCCTTCTCTCCCAAGGGTTTGGGACGAGGTCGGATCCTCTCCCTCACCACTGGCCGAGCCGGTCGGTCGCCTTGGGACTCCTTGAATTTCTGGGCTTTCACCAGGATGGCCTGATCCTCTGCCTCCTGCACCCTCCTTCTCTCCTCCAACTCTGATCGGTCGAGGTCCCCACCGCTCGGTTGTGGACCCAACCCAACTTCAAACAACGCCGACGGCTGAACCAGCTCGTCCCACTTGATTTTTTCCTTCTCCTTCCACTCTTTCACCTTCTTTACCCTCTCCTCCGCCGCCCCCCCCAACTTTAACTCCACATACTTGGTTGGCACCTTCCACACGGTGCGCACACCGACTCCTCCAGAGGTGGACACATAGAACCACCGCGGCCTCCAACCTTTGATTGACGTTGGTAAACCACCAAAACCCTTCCCTGCCAACGCCTAAAGGGTGATCCAGGTCTCTTGCTGCCCTGAAGCTTTGTAGCAGCCAAAGAACTCCTCCACCGTCATGGCCACCCCTCCGTTCGCCTTCGGCCAAGCACTTGCACAAGCCAACAGGATTTTCCATGCATTGGGCATCAGTTGCCCTGGTGCTACCTCCAGGTGGTTGAGCACATCTACCACGATTTGCGGCAGAGGCAACCTCAACCCACCTTTTAGAGCTTCCTCATAGAGGGAAAACTCTCATTCCCTGGCGTCGGACGGCCTCTCCGTCGATTTTGGCACCAGCAATTCCACCTCCACCGGAATCTGATACTTCTCGCGGATAGCCCCCAACTCCGCCGCTGTAATGATAGATCTGTCAACCCTTGAGTGCCAGTGGTCTGGTTCCACCTGGCTGATTGGCTGCGCCGTTGCTATCACGGTGGAAACAGGGATCACGCCATCGATTCCTCCGCCCTGCTGGACCTGTACTGAACTGCTAGTTCCTCTGCATCATCTTCCCCCAGTGGATCTACCCTGACAATTGCAGTCTCTTCCTGGGCCATTTCTAAGCTGTGTTTGCGAATAGCTTCGGATGCAGGTGCTAAAAAATCGACGAAATGTTTCAACGGGTATCGTGGGCAACGAAGGAACTGATGCTTCGAATGTTTTGAGTTTTTGTAAAGAAGTAGGTGAATCGTATGATACCAAAAGCCACGGTTTGCCCGTATTCCAAGGATCCAAATTAATGTTCGCCAGTTTGAAAACTTTTCAAATCAGCCGCCAAACCTGTATCATCAATGCCCATAATAATGCCCTGACGTTTCACTCCCGATCTAACGATTGACCTTTCCCCTCCCCCGAAATTCTGCCACGTGTATGGCCCCGATGCACTGACTTCTGCCCTTACCTTGTCTTTTCCACTTCAAATCATCACGTGACACGCCGCCTCTTGAGCCACGTGCCCTCCCACTCGGTCGCCCTCGCGGTCGGCCCTGCCCGCTCGGTCCCCCTGGCGATCGGCCTCGTCCACTCGGTCACCCTCGCGGTCGGCCCTTGCCCGCTCGGTCGCCCTCGCGGTCGCCCCTGCCCGCTCGGTCCCCCTAGCGATCGGCCTCTCCCACTCGGTCGCCCTCGCGGTCGGCCCTGCTCGCGGTCCCCGGCGATCGGCCTCGTCCACTCGGTCACCCTCGCGGTCGGCCCTTGCCCGCTCGGTCGCCCTCGCGGTCGCCCCTGCCCGCTCGGTCCCCCTGGCGATCGGCCTCGTCCACTCGGTCACCCTCGCGGTCGGCCCTTGCCCGCTCGGTCGCCCTCGCGGTCGCCCTTGCCCGCTCGGTCCCCCTGGCGATCGGCCTCTCCCACTCAGTCACCTCGCGGTCGGCCCTTGCCCGCTCGGTCGCCCTCGCGGTCGGCCCTGCCCGCTCGGTCCCCCTGGCGATCGGCCTCGTCCACTCGGTCATCCTCGCGGTCGGATTTATTTTCCTTATTATTATTCCCTTCGTTGGACTAAAGCTGCACTCGGGAATGGGGGACTACTGACATGGATAGGCCCACAAGGGCCACAACCCACCATGAGTAAACCCAGGCCCACCATCCAAACCCCATTGCATAACCCGGTTAGTAAAACCCAGCATCACTGGAAGCCAACTAGACAGGGAAGGCCAATAATATTCGGACACACGGCAGATGCAGAAGAGGCCACGTCAGCAGACAAAGATCTGCAAAGTTATTGCCACAGCACATCACCATTAATGCACCCATCACCGCATTAATTGCGGACAACACCTTCAGCCGGAATGGCATCCCCTCACCCTGAACAAGACGAACCACGGCGTAAGCTTTCGGCAGGAAGGTCAGAACGGATGAGACGGCGAAATGATTACCAATGGATATAAGCAAGACCTGAAGGCAAGAAGAAGGTTAAGTCTTTCTATCTTTTCTCTCTCTACATTTTACCCATCACCTTTCCTAATTCGTACACCGGAGGGTTCGCCGGGGGACTATCCCGTTCCCGTTGAACTTGCTTGCAGGTTATCCAGTGGGCTTGAGGAGCTTGGATCGGTCTAGCCCATTCACCAGGACGAACTGTAGCATCATATTCTAACAGGTGGTGCGTCGAGAGGGCCCTGGTGGAGGGCCGGATTTGCTTGTGGACGATGGCGGCGACCTTACATTGTTGATACATGAGGGGGTGTGGGCCAAAGAAGAGGATGAGAAAACAGGAAACTTTCCAGACATCGATTGCACAAGTAATGCCGAGTTTAAGATATTGCGACAAATCATTAAAGATGGATTAAAGAGTGATCCTAAAAAATATAGGAAGATGGTGGAGAGAATAGTTGGAGTTTCAGAAGAGACGACCACTGGTGCTAAAAGGTTGTACCAAATGGCAGCTAAAGGGGTATTACCATTTCCTGCTATTAATGTTAATGATGAGCAAAGAGCAAGGTATACACATATATATTTATATATTATTATTGTTATATATTATCAGAATATTTTACTGATTTTTTGATGTGATTTTTTACTACGTTTTTAATAACAATATTTTTCTTACATTCTTCACAATTATATTATTGGAGTCATATTTTAAATCTAACAACAAAACGATACATATCTGATCATTTAATCGTATAGATGCATTTTTTGCACAAAATGATACTTATTAAAATAAATTTTAATTACAAAAAATAACTCTATTAAATTATTATTGTAATATTTTCTATTGGAATAAAATTTTCATTTCCTTTTAATTGGCCATCATAGAGGAATCCGGATCCTCGGGGCTCCTTTCCTGCTGCGCATTCCTGTAGCCCTCCAAAACGACGTCGTTTTGGAGGGGTTTTTTTTTTTTTTCCCCCTTCTTCTTCTTTCTTATTTTGCTTTCCCCTTCTCATTTTTGAACCCTTGCCTCTGAGACAGAGAGGCAGATCTGGAGAAGGGTTGGTTAATCAACCTAGAGACCTCACTGGGTTGGTTAATCAACTTGGTGACCTAAATCAAACCAAGAAACCAGAGAGGAAGAAGGGAGAGAGGACGGAGGGGGGCCAAAATCAAACCCACCTCCATGAAATCAATAAGCAAAATGCCAAGCTTTAAATCAAGCTTCACATTCAACCTCTCTCTCTCTTTCTCTGCTCTTTTTTTTTATAGTTATTGTTGATGATGATGATGAAATTATTCTATATTCTTGAGTTTGATTTTAGTTTGTCTCTCCCTCTCTTTCTCTAATCTTTTTTTTTTTTTTATAGTTATTGTTGTTGATGATGATGATGATGATGAAATTTGAGGCGGAGGTTGGTGTCGCATGGGCGAGTGGTGAGGCGGTGGCGCCACCGTGGAAGGCCGAGGAGAGGGGTGGTTTGGGTCAATTTGCAATCTGAAATGAGGAGAGAGAGAGAGAGAGAGAGTTATCTTCTCTTAACTCTTTCTTTTCTTTTTCCTCTTCTTCTTTCTTATTCTTCTTCTTCTTCTTCTTGGTTTTCTTCTTCCTAGTTTGCCTCTATCGGACTTCAATGGTGGGAAGATCAATCCTAACTCTATAAAAATCAGAAAAAACAGAGACACACACAAAAAAATTTTTTAATTAAGTGCTTCAAACACAATTACATCAACAACCCAGATCAATTTCCAATCTTAAAATCCCCAACCCCTCCCCCCCCCCAAAAAAAAAAAAAAAAAAAAACGAAACTTTGAGATTACCTGTCAATGTGTTTTTGAGCTTCAACAAGAACTTCTCATTGTCATCCTCTGCGATTTTCACAAGCCTCTCCAGCAGATTCTTTCTCTCAATCACTCCAAGCTTTTTGATGTCAATCTCTCTTGCATGGCCTTGTTCTTCAGTCAAAATACCTCTCTGAATCCTCTGATAAGTGGGTAATTTTTCCGGAGCAGCTCATTTCAGAGCTTCTTCATGTTGGAAAGAAAGAAAGAGAAAGAAAGAGAGGAAAGAAAAAAAAAAAACCCCTCCAAAACGACATCGTTTTGGAGGGCGACAAGAATGCGCAGCAGGAGAGTGCGACCGAGGATCCGGATTCATCATAGAGGCCCTTTAACTTGAGTGAGTAATTATTGGTTGATCTTACAGTACCATGTGGCTACATGCCATGTGGCATTATAGGCCACGCTCACGTCTCTACCAACATGTCTAATATCGGATGTATTCTATTTTGCTATTCCCTACTCATACATTAAAAAAATAAAATTGTTAAAAAAAATAGAATCAAATGATTTAATTTAATTTTTTTTTAAAAAAATTAAGTTCGATTTACAGATTAAGGCTTAGAAAAACCGAACTGTTCCATATTTTAATAAATTTTAATAAATATGAGATGTTTCACAAAGTATTTACTTCAATCTTGATGTCATTCTGACATGGATGAGACTTCCATTCATCCTATTTACAAACAAAGACCTGCACAATAATCTTTGTTCCTCCCCCTCCCACTATTGATATAATATTTGCAATTCTCATATTGTAGAAAATTGCATTTTATAGTAA
This sequence comes from Camellia japonica, assembly GCA_030407325.1. Classification (NCBI taxonomy): domain Eukaryota; kingdom Viridiplantae; phylum Streptophyta; class Magnoliopsida; order Ericales; family Theaceae; genus Camellia; species Camellia japonica. The sequence continues at coordinate 167,140,994 of JAPPVO010000017.1, forward strand.
TTACTATATAATATGATGAATTTGTTTTCTCTTTACCCATTTTTTTGAGAGAATATTCTAAAAATTTGAAGTCAAGAATTTTTTAATCTAAAAGTGTAGAATTAAATTAGAACCAAATTTATCCTATTAAATTCTGGTTTTATTTCATAATGGAATCATATCAGTCCATAAACAATAACAATGATCATGCACATATACATTATTGTTACCAAATATATTTCATCGTTTTATTTTATCAATTTGATGACAAATTATAAAATTTTATTGCGACATATAGTTTGACAACATATACGGATGTCGACACTCCTTGCCTGACGGGCTAGTGAGAGCCACAGAGAACATGATCGCCGGCAAGGTGGTGGTTGTTTGCGGATACGGAGACGTAGGCAAAGGCTGCAGTGCCACCGTCAAGAGAGCCGGTGCTCGGGTTTTCGTGACAGAGGCCAATCCCATTTGTGCTCTCCAAGCTGTGATGGAAGGAATTCCAGTCCTCACTCTTGACGACAACATTGTATCGGAGGCAGATATGTTCGTAACTGCCCCAGGGAACAGAAACATTATAACGGTCGATCACATGAAAAAAATGAAGAACAATGCGATCTTATGCAACATTGGCCAATTTGGCAGAGGCAACATAGGCCAAGGGGATCACGTGCCCCACTCAGTTTTGCAATATTTTTTTTTTTTTGGTATAAAATGTTTTTTTTTTTTTTCTTAACATATTTTTTGACTAATGATTTATTATATTGTTCATAATAAGTAGTTATTTGATACTTTAGGAACACTATGTGGTATTATTTATGTAGTAGTTTAAATTAATAGTGTAGCGAATAATATTATAAATTAGATATAATGAACTCATTATGTTCAAGTAGTTGGCATACTACTTTGTGTGATTTGTGATTTTCTATGTTTTGAGCATTACGAAGGTAACATCATATAGTACTCTAAGGTCATGTTTGATTCACAAAATTAATAGTGAAGTATTAATAATCCTATTAAATTAGTGTGGTATTCACTATCCAATTGGATTAATATTCATTGGATTAATAATCACACCCCTACCCCATTACTAATAATCCTACAAATTTGTTGGATTAATTATCCATTGGATTAATAATCCTAAATCAAAATGTTAAAACAAACATAGGATAATTGGGCTCACGGATTAATAATCTCAATCCCATGCTTTAATCCACCAAATCAAACATGCCCTAAAACTATTTAATGATTTTCAGTCAAAACACATCATTTATAAGTAATGTCATCTCGTTAATATTTTTCTGTCAAATAAAAATTAAATAGATTCTATAATAATTTGTGCTATAAATGATGTGTTTTTATTTTTTAAAATTAGGAATTTTGATCCATAATTTTTTGTACTAAAATTGCAAACTTACATCATCATCTCACACCGATCTATTCCACATTATTATAGAATTTTGATTTGTTCTTATTAATAATGAATATGTAATTTTTTATGTTTAAATTTATCTCATAAAATGATTATTATCTTAATGTTGCTCATGAATTTTTTAAAAAAAAAATTATAATTAATAAGTGTCCCCTCTAACCTAATTTTCTGACTCACTACAAGAAATTAGTGATTTATGGACTAATATTTAGAGACCAATTGAATTTAGTCTCTAAAAACCATCATTTAGAGACCAAAATATATTCCTTTATGATAGCCCAAAAAAAATTATTTGAAGACTTTTAGGGACCAAAAAAGTTAAAGTTTATGTTGATTTGAGCACTTGACCCCGTGTGTCGGTAGGCAAAAGCTAGAGACGAATTAATTTGGTTGCTAAAAGTCGTCAAATACGCGCTTCACTCGATCGATCCCTCATTCAATTGTCAAATACGTGCATTCTTAAGTTGGATTCCTTCATTCACTATAATCGGTCTCAGCTAGGGCTCAATCAATCTTAGCTATTTCCTCTGTCTAGGACTCAATCGATCTTTAGCTTCGATCGATCTTTGTGCTCAAAATAGTTAGGACTCAATCAATCTTCAGCTTCGATCGATCTCAGCTAAGACTCAATCGATCTTCAACTTCAATCCGAATCGATCTTTGTGCCGCCTCGTATCAGAATCGATCTTCACCTCATTTCAGAATCGATCTAAGTTCTTTGGCTTCAATCCGAAGGTAAATAGCGATTTGGTATGTTTTCAATCTCTTTCTCTCTGCACAGACACATCATATATACATGTACATATCTATATATATACTCCTCTGTATTCATTCAAATTGCTTGAATTTGAAATTCTGTATTCCTCTGTACTCTACTACTAATGCTTGAGTTTTTCATGGTAGTTATTTGTGAGATCACAACAATCCATTTTAATATTTTTACTGGCAGTTTCCTTACGGTTGGGCCGAGACACCATCTCTGAGGAAGTTATTAATGAAAAATCTTAATTGCCTCAACCTTATCCTCAAACTTGATTAGCAAGGCTTAAGAGGAAATTCGGAGAATTGAGATAATGTATTGGTCGTTTAAACTTTCTAGAACAAACGATCCAATTTTATTATCTATTTGGAAAGTCTCTCCTGCTTTGTTCCTCTGAATGTCATTTGTGTATGGTTCTTTTGCCAAGGAAATGATGTTATACCTGTGTCAGTTTATTTGTTACTTTTTTTATGAGTTTATTGAGTTGAGATGGATTTGGCTCAAGTCTTTTTGCCACAGTGGTAGTTTAAGGATTTGGGCTTGAACTTGGCTTGATTTGATGCTCAACTCCTTTCATAGGTTTGATCCTTAAAGAAGCTTCTTAGGCCTCGTTTGGGAACATGCTAATTTAGTAACTTTTTGGCTATTTGGCTAAAATATGATGTAAAAAAAATTAGTATGTTTGGAATGACTTTTTGACTTTTTACGAAAAGATGTGCAAAAAGTAGAGAGAAAAGGAAATCTTTGACTTTTTGATATGGGTTGTTAGCTTTTTGACCTTTTTAGTAACTTTTTGACTTTTTGGCTAAAATAGCCTCTTGCCAAACGAGGCCTTAATTTGAAGTATTCTAGATTGTGAAATTCTCTTACCACTTACCAGATGAAATGTTCCACTTTTTTGGCCTTAAAAGTAATATAAAATTCAGTATAATTTGTAAAACATGCTCTTAGATGCTACAACATTAATTAAAAACTGTTACCAACACTCAAATTGTGATAAATAAGGTCATAAATTTCTTATCAATTATTACTATTGCCATTTTTTGTGCTTGAAGAAAATTCATGGCTCTAGTTTTGATTCCTATTGGATGATATCATTAAACCACAACTGTTACATCATCAAATACTGTGATTTAAAACCATGAGCTGGGAATACTGGTGTATGTCTTACCTATATCTGTATAACAATAATTTATAATTTCAAAATAAGTATACTTGTCATTGGTATACCATATTTTTTAGGGTGATACATTTCAACTTTTAGTGACCGCTTGAGCATGTGTAAGCTTCATGTTGAAATTGAATTTGATTAATTGCAGAGGCAGCTGATGTAATTAATATTCCACGTATGCTAATTGATCAAGAAACCAGAGTGAACAAAGCTATATAGGTACTTGATTTCATATATATATATATATATATATTGTTGTACATGCATATGTATACTAGATTTGTGCTTTTGATTTTGGTGGCGAAGATTCTTGCTATAAGATTCTAGCATGGATTGTTGTATTGCTGGTAGGTTTGTAAATATTTTAGTTTTATATTCTTTTTTGGTTGGTTGTTTATTCTTTTCATCCAATTCATATGTTAGACATTGATGTGTTTTTTCTATATGTTGTTTTTAATAGATACAACCGAGCGTAAAAAAGGACATGGGAAGTCACAAAGCCTCGCATTACTCAAGATAAAAAGTCAAGGGAAGCGATTGGATGTTGAAATTTGTAGGATTACTGGGAATCTATTGGGACCGTGGTCTGATAAATTCACCACCGAGTTGGGGATCGTCACTAGGCAATTTGCCCCACAAAATGTGCCTAAGTGGAGTTTTATTAGCACCGAGGAAAAAGAAATGCTAATTGCATACCTTCGAGTAAGATAGTTTTTTTTTAGTCTAGTTTAATATTCCCTTTTAGTTTATGAATTATGTTGCTTAATATTTTGAAGTGTTTAATTTTATTGGTATGGCAGGAAGGTTTCATTTTTAGTAATGAACCTTATGCTATTGCTTCTATCCTTAGAATGATGAAACTCCGGTACAAGACCTATCGCTTTAATCTACGCCAACATTTTAGAAGTTTCCCTACGATGGAATCAGCCCTTGCAAACCCACATGAAGATATCGAAAAAGAGGTGTGGCGATACCTGTGTCAATTATGGGATAATAAGACGTACCAGGCAATTGTTGAACACACTTGTAATGCACTTGCACACACTTGCGGTGAGGCTGCAGCTCTTGTATAGGCTGCTTGTACTTGGGCTGCTGATGATGCTACAGTTGCTGCTATGGCGGAGGCTGCTGCTATGGCGGAGGCTACTGCTATGCATGTAGCTGCTGCTGTTACTAAGCATTTGGGCACATGGATTTGATTTCTTTTGAATATATTTTTACACTTCATGCAAGAGAAATGTCAGAAAAACAAGAAAAATTGGTTTGAGCTTAAAGTCCTCCATACAACTGGCTCAAAGGCATTTAGAAAGGTGCAATACGATGAGGTAAACAATTGACCTTTAAATCATAGAGTCTACATGGCACTTTTTTTATTTCTTTTATTTGGTGATGTATGTACTCCAGAGGATACTAACTATAAAGGTTTTGACAACGAGACAAGGATGAAAAGGAGCTTGGACTTGTTGATTTGTATCACAAGACACACTTTAGTCAGAAAAGGCAAGCATGGGTCCATAATGAAGCTGAAATTAGACATGTAAGAATTTTCTAATGTTAAATATAAGTATTTTCCTATTAATGATTACTTGCCTTGCCTAAGGCTCATGTGTTGTGAATCTTTAGCACTAAGAATGAACAATGTAAATGATTAGGACTAGATCATCCAAGGGGTTTTTGAGTTACAAGTGACTACTAGATTATGTCCTTGCTGCCCTGGCTGTGTATTTGGTATTTGGCAATATAGAGAAGGCTACCTATTGGTTACTTGCATTGAGAACTACTCACCTGTTCTTAAGTTTGGAAATATTGGAGTGAGTTTATGAGACAAAATGGTATGATTTGAATATTCGCAGCATTGTTGCTGCAAGGCTAAGGTTTGGTAGGAGCTTTAACTGTATAGGCATTGACCTAATAATCCATCTTGGGCTGAATACACACGTAAAAGACATACATATGTAAATCAATACACAGACATTGTATGCACAATTGAGCGTGTCATTATCACTTGTTAGTAAATCTTGTGGGATATGGAAATCTTGGTTTGTTTGTGTTAATTATTTGCAGTATTTGCTGCTCTAAGTGTACGAGGGATATTACCTATAGAATTAGCTAGATGAATCGACTGGATTTAGTGCTTCTTGGTTCTCTTTTATATACTTTTCTGCTATTGTAGACCTGCTATATAGAGAGATAAGTTTATAAAATATCAACTCTGAAAGGGTTATTTGTGACTATATTGTAATTATACCATGCAATACTGATATAAGAGAGCCATTAATACTTTTTTGATCCAAAACCTTAGTAGTTGATATTTGTGGTGCTTTCTCTACCAGTTATTATGTTCTCTCTAGAATAAGTACATAGGAAAATCAATGTCTTCAGTTGCTCTGTTACAATGTATATATAAAATGACTATATTTAATTTCATGAACAATTGTAGAAAAAACTTAAAGAGCGGGAGAATGAAGCTATAGAAGATGGATCTGGCCCACTATCTGATGAGCAGCTTTCCATTGAGGTGTTTGGGCGTAAGTCTGGCAACATAAGTGGTTTAGGATGTGGTCCTAAACCTAGTATAACAGCATCCGGTCAACGCACTCGTACTGCTCTTGAGATAGAAAATGAGGAAACTAGAAGGGAGCTTGAAGAGCAACAGAGAATCAATGAGGAACTGAATGCAAGAGTGCACAACTTGGAGTCTAATAGCGTAGAGGTCAATGCCAAGATTGATTTGGTGCTGCAACAGATTAGTCGGGGAGGTTTTACTTCTGATTTACCATCATAGTAAGTACCTTTTGCTCTAGATAGATCTGTCATATTTATCAATTTAGTGTTTGTTATTTAGAACATTTTATTATGATAACGTGCTTAGATTATGATAACCTTATTGTGTTGATTCTTATTATAGCTCACTACTACTCCAAGTATACTTAGATAACGTGTTTTTTCATTATTTGTAACTTATTTGATTATGAATGACTATTGATTATTTAATGAGGTTATGTTGTGTTGATTCTTATTATTTGATTTTTCTTTTTGAATTTTGGGTTGCAGGATGTCCAAAGGATTGAAGTTGTCAACCTAATGTACAAAGCTTAAGCCTTCTTGTGCCAAGGCTGTCTGATATAAAACCTGATATTGATGTTGAGAAAATGTTTTCAGAGATTCTCTTTGAGAAACTATTGCTATTCTTCATTTAAACTGTTACTACTTTTGATTTGAATTTGGAAACTTTCAGTTTTAATTTTTGTAAAAATTTATTTCTATATACTCATTATGGTTTGGAACAGAGTGCGTTTGATATGTAAATGTCAATTTTTTTGTAATATAATTGGATGCCATTTAATTTTGTGCATTTTAAGCTATGAGATTTAAATATTACAAAAATTTCAACTTTTGATTTTAGCGACGAAAATGTGTTGTAGAGAAAGTTATATGTCTTTTAGCGACCAAATATCATGTCAGTTAAAATGTCATTATTTTGTTTTTTGCGACCAATTGGGAGATTATAAAATGTCATTTATTTTTGTTTTTTGCGACCAAATGCGACCAAAAATGTCACTATGTACAGGTAAGGAATGATAAACCTAGTGGAGATTATCGCCCCTCTATATATGATTTTTAAAAATCCCTTTATTTAAGTATTATTGTTATTAATACTCCAATAAATTAAGATTTTATAAACGAAAATTAAGGAGCAAAATATTTTTGTTGCTAATGATGAATTATTTTTCTTTTGGGACCAAACTTGTTGTCTCAAAAAATAATTTTTTTGGGAATAAAATTATTTTGTTACTTATTAATGACATTTTTAAAATTTTGTCGCTAAAACCTTTTTTTGACTTTTTAAAAATGATATTTTATCGACTATTCTCGTGACGATAATAATTATTTTCCAAATGTTTTTTGCAACTAAATTTTCACTTTTGGAGATATTAAAATTTGGTTTCTAAAATTCTTATATGTTGTAGTAAATTTTCTTCAATTATACTCTCTTACGCTCTTATATATTTTTTTCTTTTTCCTTATATATTTTATTTTAAGTGGTTATTCCTTATAGAGTGGTAAAAAAAAAAAAAAAATCTAGTGCCCATACTTTTGGACTTAATCATCTCCATTCCATATATGTAATGGAGTATTTTCGTTACATATTTAATAGCTCCCTATGTATGTATGTGAACAAAGCAGAAAAAGAAGTCAACTATTACTTGCTCGCAATCTATAAAAAAATGCATTGATCGTGATTTTAATATTAATTCTATCATAAACATTTCGAAAGAGTATCAAACACACCTCTAATAAAAGGTGTTTCAAATTTATGTAAAAATTGACGCTGTAGTGTAGTCCATATTTAAAAAAACAAAAAAAACAAAAAACAAAACAAAACCAAAAAATATGTTAATATATACATTCGCCTCCTCTCTGTTGAAATCATAGGTCCGTTCCTGTGTGTAGGGGCTTGCGAATCATCCGGGGATTAAGCGAGTCACGATTAAGCCACAGACAGACCGGTGGATCTTCCCGGATAGCAACAGAGGTGTCCTTGTGCTCGCCGAGGGTCGGCTTGTGAACTTGGGATGTGCCACAGGGCATCCAAGTCTTGTCATGTCATGTTCCTTCACTAACCAGGTGCTTGCTTTGATGGAGCCTTGGAAGGAGAAAGGCAGTGGAAAGTATGAGAAGAATGAAGTTTATTTGCTGCCTAGCCTAAGCATTTGGATGAGAAGGTTGCTAGGCTTCACATTGACAAGTTAGGAGGGAAGCTTAATTACAAAGCTCACTCCAAAGCAAGCTGCTTACATTGGTGTTCCTGTCGCAGGTCCTTACAAGCCTTCTCATTATAGATATTGAGAGAGAGAGAGAGAGAGAGGGATTTTATGTTACTTTGAAATTATCTAATAATTTGCTTTTATGCTATGGTACAGAAAAGGTTTTCACCTCTAATAAAACTTGGGATTATCTAATAATTTTTTTTCATGCTATAGTACACAAAAGTTTTCACTTATAAATAAACTGTGAATATATCTAATTATTCATAAATCAAGCATATTAGTTAAATCGAAGTATTTTTATATCCATGAGAGTTGAACTTGAGATTTACGAGAATTATCCACTACAAGAATTCACACTTTTAGCAACAAAAAAATTGGTCGCTAAAAGTCAATTTTTGGTCGGCAAAAGTTATCCGCGACCAATTTTTTTGGTCGCTAGTTTGGTCGCCAATTGAGGGTCGCGGAAAGTAATTCGCGACCAAAATTTTCGTTGGTCGGCAAAAGTTGAATTTGCCGACTAAATTTTTGGTCGCTAAATATTTAATTACCGCGACTAATTCATTTTGTCGCTAAAACACTTTGGTCGCGAAAAGTCGCCTTTTGCCGACCAAATTTCTTAGTCGCCAATTGACACATTTCGCGACCAAAAAGTTTGGTCGCCAATTGTGACATTCTGCAACCAAAATTAGTTTGGTCGCCAATTGTTACTTTTCGCGACCAAAACTGTTGGTCGGCAAAAATGAGTTTCCACGACCAACAAAATTTTTGGTCGGCAATAGATGTATTTTTTGCGACCAAAACTCTTGGTCGGCAATTGTCATTTTTTGCGAAAAAAAATAATTTATTTGTCGCGACTAATAAATTGGTCGCCAAAGCAGAAAAACAACACACCTGTAATTCCTAATAATTCATTCAATCCATAATAAACCTATAATTTTAAAGCATCATTCAAATTAACTGAATCATGAACATTCGACACAATACATAATTCATTAACATTCGACACAATACAACTATTCTAAGTTTTCATTCACAAGTCACATCCATCTGGCATAACAATTTGAAACATAACTTGTGACATGCTCAGCCATTTACTTCATTCTAACTATTCTAAGTTTGCTCAACCATTTACTTCATTCCATCCTAATGTGACATGCTCTCCTCCAGATAGTCCAGACCCTAACAAATCAATGGTGAAAACAGTAATGTTTGAAGGCAACAATATTATAGCCGCTTCACTGGCATCTGCCCTGCATCCACTGGTAAAATCAATACAGACAACTTGTTAGTAAAACAAATTTACAGAATGAATTTGTTAAAGCTAATTCAATTATCTACCAGCTTAATACTCATCCATACTATGACAGAAAGCAAGTGAAGGACCTATATTTTTAGAAAAATTATTAGACAGATCTTTGATATTCCATATACTATCCTTACTTTTTCTATAAGAACAATCTCTACTCATCCACATTTATTTTCTAACCTGTTTCCATGGCAATAGAATACACAAGGCAAAGCCTTTCCTTCTATAAGAACAATCTCTATCACCACTAGATTACCATCTTGCTGAAACCCTTCAATTTCCCAATCTTCCCAATCTTCCCAGCCATTTTTCTGAATTTTAAAAATTTCAGGAGAATATCACTAGTTCCCACCTCAAAAAGATTAAGTTAATATGGTATGTAGTACAAATCACAGCATAGTTCATCCTCATACAACCAACTTATGCTATCGACATAACATGTGTACTTACAGCTGTTGAAACATGAGTATGCCCATCTGTTGGCCCCTCCCGGGCAAGTCCAAAATCTGAAAGCTTTGGTAGCACATTTGATGATTTAAAATCTCGCTATATCACCTTCATCATTGGTATAGATAACGATAGATTAACAACAATGAACATATTTAATTTTTGAAGAACAAGCATGCTAAATTTTTAAATAATCATTACCATGATGATAGTGACAGCAGCAAAATAAATATAAAATAAAAGGAAAAAAAAAAGAAAAAAATCATGAGCATTTAAGCAAACACAGACCATGATGCAGATGTTGCTTTCAATGATATTCTAACTTTAGCAAGTTTTCATTCATGTATTTCTAAGTAATTGGTTTTAGGACCTTTTCAATTTTTAAGATATGAGAGAAATCTAAATTTTATCAATTACAAATTAGTTTGGTATGGCTAAAATTCTTGGTTTTTCCATTGAACAAAATTCCAATTTATTTATATGATAATTCAGCTTAATGAATAAAAAGCAACAAGAAGAAAATATATATATGGCAAGAAAAAAAAGGCCTCTTAGGGTGAGAGGATTCCTACACTTTGCTTTTACCCAAAAAAAAAAAAGGCGGCGAAATTAAACATATAATTGACAAAGTGTTTTTAGTGAAACCTGGACTTCTAATTCTTCATGCAAATATGCCAATCCTTGAGCAGCTCCAAGTATTATCTGTAATCTAGTTTTCCAAGTAAGAGCTGGGAAAGCCCTATTGAAAAGATGATCTTCCAAGCTTTTGTTCGGCATAAACTCATATACAAGTAGCCATTGGATCCCTCTTTCTCCATCACCAGCACAGTATCCAATAAGTTTGACGAGATTTGGGTGGTCCACAACACCGAGAAATTGTACTTCTGCTATCCATTGCTTATGACCCTACATGAAAAACAAGGAATTCTAAGAGAGAAATCAATTTTTAGGAAAAACAGACCTCTTGTATAATTACATTAAAGCAAACAGGAAATTGCTTGGACATATACATACACAAGTCACCTAATCTGTTATCCTAGACCACGCTCCAAGACACTAACTCGCGGATTAGGCGATAATTCGGGAAGAATCCGTGTATTAATTATTTCTGTTCACAAATTCATCACTGAAAGATCATAGATTCTCCTTGAATCAAACAATGATGTAACACGCCTTGCACCCTTGTACACAAGTAGTAATTTTCTTCTATGTATAAGGAAAAAAATAACAAAACACATATAGAATTATCAATAATAAACAAATTAAATATTCTATATAAATTAATATATTGACAATCTTAAAGTGTTCTGACTGACGCTATCACTCCCGCTATCGTTTGCCGAACTGGTGACATATATAAAAACCATGAACTCAAACATAAGTAGGCTGCATTGAGGTCTAGGTGCATATGCATCAATAAATTTCAAAGCTCATGATTTCTGCTCACATATTTGAACCATCTAAGTTTGTTCATAAAGTTTAAACCAATCCAAGGCATTCCATGCTACTTCCACGTGCACAAACACATTGGACTAATTCAATACCTATGGACCATCCAAAAATCCTAAATACATAAGTTTGTTAACAGATAAATGGCAAAGGGGGTTGAATAAAGAAAATAAAAATGGATAACCCCTTTGCTATCCAATTCTTCACCCTGTGATTTACTTACGAAAGGAATTTAAAAAAAAAAAAAAAAAAACTTGGCTGCGGCAAACACTTGGCTGCGGCATTCTTCCATTAATAAAATGAACTGGGAAGTCCTTTAATCTCAATTCTGTTCAATGTGCTAAATTAGATGATTTGATCTTAAAAACAAAAAAATAATCAATTACCTACACTTAAAGGTAGACGACACTACCAGCAGTTCCTGAAAAATAACATGTAAGCAAAACAGCCAATTAAAATGATATAGCGACTTCTTCACTATAGGTCCTTTTAATAAATCTATTATATGAAAATGGAATTTATAACAACAAAGTATAGGCATGGTACTCTTTTCTAATGCACAGCAAACAATCAAACTGGAAAACCCCTCAATGTTAGTTTATGAATGAGGTGCAAGCAGATTCCAGCTCCAACAAGGAGCTGCAGAACAGAATGATGTCCGAAAGATACAATCGCAAAGACTATCCAAAACATCAATCTAATGTTGCAATTCATGCAAAAGACAAGAGCCATGAATATGCAGTTCCATCGATACAAAAATAGATAAAACGGTGCAAGTAGTTTCCATTATTATTTTTTTCTTGGGAAAGAAAACATATTCAAAACATGTACACCATTGGATTACAAAAGTTACCAAATGGAACCACCTATGATATTGATGCAACCTGAGTATAATTTGTTTAATTAGTGAGGTATCAATCACAGCACAATCTTAGTTACATTACAGGCAAATCTTTATTTAGGATTATTCTGAAAATCAAAATATACCTGAAAGCCATTTCTATCGATCGACTGGATTCTTCGAGACACAATTTCACAACATAAAAATAGAGTAATAACACTTTACATAATTTTCACTTACTTCTTATGGCACAATCCTAGAAAGCTAAAAGCTCAGAAAAGACTACCAGCTCAGTGAATTTTTTGACTCCCGAAGTTTTGCACTGTAAGAACTTTCTATCTCCTCCTGCAATATATTGTAAATAGCTTGTTTCAATGCTGTTGCTTTCTCCTTTAAACCACTCTTTGTTTAAAGTAAAAATAAAAAATAAAAGATAACATTTGAGGGAAAAAATTATTAACATGAAATATAGTTTGGTATATAAATGAATGAGACATACCTTGCATGACTTTAACAGAAGCTGCAAAAAAGATGACCTGAAATATCTGACTGATTTTCCAAGAGACGTTTTATCCCATTCTGTTCTTCATTAAACCAAAAAATATATTAATATTATTGCTTCTGTTAATGGGTATAAAAAACTGATTATATCTGAATTTAAGTTGAAGTACCGTCACCACCATCGACCTTCACACCTCCCATGTTAAGCTCGCTCAAAAGCTGCATATTTGACGAAATCAAGCAGGAATTAATGGGTATAAAAAAATAAAATAAAATAAAAAACTGAATTAAAACCAAACCAGGATGTATTCATCCTTTATCAACATCTTTTCACTTGGAGGTGAGGTGAGTAGAAAACTACTGAATCTTGTGCCCACTCCAAGCTAAACAGAACTATAAAGCAATAAATTCATATTGCTTATATAATTTTAACATTCCTTGTATTCTTCTTATTTCCAACATCTTTTAATATAATCAAAAGACAATCAGTCCAAACCCAGTTCATCCAACAGACTATCATGATTTCTCTAATTCAAAACCCACATTGGAATTTCATCGAACAGGTCATCCACATACTCTCACCATAGCCAAATTCATATAACAATTATATAGTATATATAGAGAGAGAGGGAGGGGGGAGAAACAGGGGTAAAAGGGAAAAGAGGGCTGATGGTGGTTGTTCACGGTGGAGAAGGAATATACTCACAAAATGACTTCTGAGGAGTCCATTAGCAAAGGAGGTGAGAACAATAATTAATTCCATTAGCAAAGGAGGTTAGAATTGAAAACAAGATTGAAAGAAATCTAAATCGAAATCTAAATCTAATTCGAAATTAGCTACACATATTTTGTATGTATAGAGATATAGATATATATATATATATAGAGAGAGAGAGAGAGAGGTTACCATTGTTGCACTTTGATTTGTAATGATGCGCGACAGTGGAAAATCGAGGGTGAACGACGGTGGAAGACCGACGGTGACTGTGAACGGCGAATCAACGATGGTGAGTCTGAGAGAGAGAGAGAGAGAGAGACAGAGAGACAGAGAGACAGAGAGAGCAAGAGACTGAACTTGTTTGGGTCTATGTACATATTGATAGAAAATAAATTGGGCGGTAATGTAAGAGTGTATTCCCACCAAAAAAATGAATCTGTGTTTTTGAAATTGTTTAACTTCATTGCCGACAAAATGTTTTTTGGTCACTAAAAATAAGAATTTTGCCGACAACATTTTTGGTCGGCAAATTTCAAAAGTAAATAAATTTCATTAATATTTGGCGACGAAAATATTAGTCGCAAAAAAGGTACCTTCGCCGACAAATCTTTTTAGTCGCCAAATCTCAATCAACGGCGACTAAAATATTAGTCGCTAAATGTATTAATTTGGCGACTTATTTTTTTGGTTGCTAAAAATAAGTTTTTGGCGACCAAAAGACCATATTAGTCGCAAAAAAAGTACTTTCGCCGACAAATTTTTTTAGTCGCCAAATCTCAATCAACGGCGACTAAAATATTAGTCGCTAAAAGTACTAATTTGGTGACTAATTTTTTTTGGTTGCTGAAAATAAGTTTTTGGCGACTAAATTTTTGGTCGCCAAAAAAAATGTGACCTTCCGCGACCAAATTTGTAATTGGTCGGCAAAAGCATACCACTTTCTGCGACCAACTCATTTTTTGGTCGCCAAAATATAACCTTCTACGACCAATAATATTTGGTCGCCAAAAATAAAAATCATTCGCGACTAATTAATATTTGGTCGCCAAATGTCATTTTTTTGCGACCAAAATTTTTTTGGTCGGCAAAAGTGGTCGCAAAATGTGTAAATTCTTGTAGTGATCTCATGGCAATACTCTCATTTTCAACCATTTAATTATCGAATCAGTGCAAGTTAAAAAAATATTTTTGTTGCCTTTTGAAATCATATCTATGGGAGCCTATTGGAGTACTCTTTTTAAAAATAAATAAAAATTAAGAATTAAAAAAAAAATCAAAAGAACTTAAACATTTAGAAAAAATGAAATTGGTGCTCCTTTTGAAGGGCATTCCAAGCCTTCTCATTATAGGTATTGAGAGAGACACATAAAACGGATTTCTTAAATGATTTTTTTTTATCAATAAACATAAATATGTTTTTTTATATATTGTACATATATTAAAATTATGGGAGATGCACCAATAAATCCCAAATTCCAATCTTTTGATCTATTTAGTCCTAACTTTAATCTTATGAACCAATAAGTCTCACCCCAATGTTAAAAACCAATTGGCCCATGTTTTATCACGTAATGTAAGACTATTTGTGGGTTTTGCTTATATTGAATTTACGTCTCTGCCCCAAATATTTCGTTTTGGGGAAATATGATTTCCCTCCAAAACAATCGGAAGTCATGTAGGGAAACTTGTGATGCGTTCCGATGTTAATGGGATTTAGTTTGGTGTGTTGGTGAGCTATCTCGAAGGGGTAACGTTGAGTCAATGTGGATTGGTACACTAATTTGAACATTCCTTTTATTCGTAAACCCTAAAAACATATGAACCCTTGTATTTTGGCTATACGTTTACATTGTGAAGGTGGAGAGGCCATTGCGATGTTGTGTGCTCGTGCGTAGAGGAAAAACTCCATAAATCGTTGCCGGTGGTTGTGTCATTAGCAAATGCCAACGGGTAAGTTGCTCCGTTATGTATGTGTACTCACAATATTGTCCGTGTTGTTTAGTTTGATTTGTGAATATTGTTTGAAGTGTGTAGTAAGTTATCCAATTGTACAGATTGTTGATGTTAATGGGTAGTGTTGATGGTGGGGTCAGTTAGACATTCATTTGGATTCCTCTATTTTATTGTTGTCGTCTGGTATGGGTAATTTACATTAGGAGCAACTGATGTGGTTTTTGTCATTGTAGGTACAATGAGAGAATTCCTCTGTTTTTGGTTTGGTATAAATTAGGTTATGGTAATTTTGTATTGTAAATGGTTTTTTGTAAAATTAGGAGATTGGAGGATTTTTTATTGCGTTGTGTAATGTTAGGACGTCATCATATTCCATGTCATAATATAATTAGGAGGCTTGATGTGCGAGGGTTGAGTAGTTGTTTTTGTTGTGGGGTTATCCTGATGGGGATGTGTGTTGTGATGTTGATGGGACTGTATTTTGGTTGTCGGCGATGTTTGAACTGGAGTTGGGTTGAAAATATTTGACGTAGATGCATGCATCATGAGCGGAACGTAACTCAATTACAACAACGTAGTGAAATGTATACCACGAATTATAGGGCGGGATATGAAAACAAGAAAATTACGTAGCCGACTTAAGTATATTGTTTTGTACTGTGATGAAATCCGGGTGACTTATTTGTAGAACGTTTAATTTGTTTTGGGGAGGGTATGTTGTGTGAACACGATTGTCCCTTGCATGCTAGTTTGAGACTGATTGGTAGTGTGCAATGTGGTATTGGAGTAATTGGAGTGTGCAGTGGATGTTGAATGTTATGTACGTTAGAAGCACTTGATTTTGGTTGGTGGTTATGTTTGTGCGTAAGTTGTTTAGAAAATATGTGACATAATTGCATGTTGTATGAATGCGACGTAACTCTATTACATTAATGTAGAAAAATGTGTACAACGAATTACAGGATGGCAAATGAAAACAAGATATACATACCCAACGTAATTATATTGACTTGTGTTGACATTCGGTGAAGTTGTTAGTAGTACATGTATTTTTATTTTTATTTTTATTTTGAATAAGGTACGTTGTTGTATGCACACGATGGGTTTGTGCATGTTGGTTTGCTACTAAATGATAGAGTATACTGTGGCATTGGAATAGTGAAAATTGATGTGTGATGGTGTGTACATCATGTGAAATTGGTTTAACTACAAACGTTGTGTCACCATTGCGAATTTAATTTAGTTTGTATTTGTAGTTGCATGTTTGTGTGATATTATGATTGGTGGCAACAATTTGTCAATTTTTATTGTAATGATGACTAGTGTGTAACACTATTGGCAGGTAGCATTGGCCGGCAACATGGGAAAAGGGTCGCGAATAACAGCCTACCACATTCGCAGAATATCGGCAACACATCAACTAGGTTGGCCACAAAGAGGCAAACCAAACTGCCATTCAAGAAACAAAAAGTAAACACTATTGCAGTTATAAATTCTAAAATCGACCCGACAAGACTAATGTACCGGTCCAATATTTTTGGGTGTTATCAAGACTGTGCTTGAGTTAGAGTTGGGTGATAGGCATATTCAGCAATTGGAGAAAACACCGTTCTGGCTGATGATTGATGTTATCCGTGTCTACAAGTTAGATCCAAGAGCGTACATGAAGTGTGATGCCACGGTGTGCCAGATAATTCAAAAGTATCAAGCGAAGGATGAGAAATTTTACATTGGTGGGAGTGGACTACCCTTAAGAAACAATGACATTCGATTGATGTTTGGAATACAATGTGGGAAAGAGAAATTAGATTTGGCTCAAGGTGTGAAAGGTTCGTCAGATTTTATGCAGAGGCGGTGTCTGAACATTGGTCGGATGTCTTCGAAAGTAATTAAAGATTTGCTTATGGAAACAATTTGTGGTCGTACGAAACAAGACAAAGAAGACGTAGCGAAGCTGCTTTCCCTTTATATTTGTGCCAAATTATTTTTTGCAACTACGGGTGAGCATATAGGATGGGAGTTTGTGCGCATAATTGACAAACTGGAAAGCTCAAGGTTATACGACTGGACTGCGGCAATCCGTAAAACCCTGATCAGTTCACTCAATGAAACGCACGGCAGGCCAGAGAGGGTTATATATGATGTGCGGTTTCGTTGTTGGTACGTATACCAAATAAACTATCGCAGACATATCTATTTCTCCAAAAAACAGAGTTATATTTGTCCTGCTTTTGCAGCTAATGTTTTTCCTTGTTATTGTTATTCCAGTTTCTTATTTGTGAGCATTCGAACATGGTGACCCCGGAGCACTATAATGTGACGCCTCGATTTTGCAAATAGAACATTGGCACACTCGTAGGGAGGTTGAAAGGGGTAAATTTGATAGCGAAAGGTTCAATTAAGATATGACACAAAACATCTTCGAAATGGTTGTTTTAGTTGCCCGTAAGTTAATAATTATGTGTGCGATACTATTGACATTTTGCATATTAATTGTGATAAAATTGTTGGGACAAGTCATGAGTGTTACTTATTTAAATCGGCACATATTGGGAATGAGGCAAACCGGAGTGAGGAGATCGTGCTTGATGTGGATCTAGTTAATGTGTGGATACGACATGGAACTGATATTGGTATGACTGATGTGGATGATGTGGAGCCAAGCTTTGATTGGTAGCAGTCTGACTCATCTAACAGTGGTAATGTTGAAATGAATGGAGTATGTGAAAATGAGAACTTCAATAATAGGCCGCCGGATGTTAAGAAAAGTATGGGTAGGAAAACACTTGCACCCGAAGAATCATAGCCGTTGTTGTGTCCAGATCTGCTAGACTTGTCATGCACACCAGAGGATGATAAGGTGAACACCGAACCAGAGGGCCAGAAGAATAAGTTAGGAAAAGCTAATGAGAGAATTAATGAGTTGGAAAAGGAAATTAAATCGAAGACAACACGGGTATATCAATTGGAACATTGGGTCGAATCGATGGAGAAGATGCTTGGGGCACAAGCTGCTAATTTGTTTATAGGGTTTGACAGCATTATCGTTGGAAAGGATGCTGAAATTGCACACCTTAACACCCTGGTTGAATAGTTGAAAGATACAATAACCAAGTTGGAGGACAATTTTGATGATCGTGAGGTGCACGAGGTGACGCAATCCGTTACGAATGATGGATCCAATCAATGAACACCTTCTACCAGTCATTCTGGAAAAATGAATGGGACAAAAAACAGCACAAGTAGGGAAATTGCACATCATCCATTATCCCCTGCAGCTTGAGTGAAGGCTAGCGCGAAGCCTACGTTAGAGCTTGTTGAAAACGTGGATGAAGTAGAAGATCTTACTGTGGACAACGCGGATGGGTATGTCAGAGGCCATTCAGCTGCATTTGGTGGTGTTGGTGGTGGTGTGTTTGACATTGGAACTGGTTGTGAGGATAAAACAGCAACTTTGAGAGCTGGTCTTGAGATCACATCAATGGTTAGACGTCTAAAGAACAAGCCGAGACGTGAATTTAGACTGTCTGACTACGAGTACACAGATGTAGTGGGACGGGGCAAATAGCACAGTAGAGTGGTGTTGCGCAAATCATCGGTGCCCGAGGAAATTTACATGGTTGAGGATGTTGACGTGAAGCGTAAAACATGGAATGGTTCTGGTATGAGCAAAAAGCATGTCGTGTGGAACTTGTTGAAGGATGATGAGCTGAGAATGCTAAATAGAATATACAGTTTGGACGGTGATGCGTAAGTTTTTGTTTCGAATTTGTTATAATACTTGTATGGTATGTAGTAATCAATGTTCTTGTTTTGTTATTGTTGAATTTGATGTGTGGGTTGCAGGGCACTAATATGGGATGGTGGGGACAATGGAGTGCAAGTGCATTTCACCAACATCCAAGACTTGGTACAACAAAACTCGATCCATGGGAATGTACGCGCATCTCTTATACTTTTAAATGTTGTTGGCATTTGATTTGAATGTGGAATGTTGTTGTTCTTTTAAGAATTAAAGCGTTGCTATGTTGGCGTATTTGGTTGTAAGGATTACATGCTCTGAGAAGGGTGTGCAGTTAGAAAGTACGATGGATGTCATGTGTATAGCAAATTTACATTTGTGAACTATCATAGTTTTAGTGTACACAATATGGAACCCTAAAAAAAAAAAAAAACCTACGCATGTGCAGTATCCAACAATTGTGTGCTTTTGTGTTACTATAACAATGGAGTGTGTGCATACACGTCGACACTATGATCGTAATGTATCACGTACAAAAAAATTATAGTATTTAGTACATGTACATATTTGAAGGAACTACTTACGGCTGTCATGATGTATAGGTATTCGATGCGTACGCCGAGATACTGATGGCAATGCAATGGAAAGTGGCTGGAAGAACAGAAAATGGGGACACAACCTATGTGTACAGTAGTGTGTGTTCGGTACGTTATGCGCATGTTGTACATTATCTACTCATATGAAAATAGGTCTTCATAACATTATAGAACAAGTGTGTAAATTGACATGTACCATGTCTGCAGGACATGATGAGGAACACCAACGTGATATCGAGGACTAGGTACTTGAACGTTAACACGAAGACAGCACGAGGTTGTAGATACACGGTTTACCCAATATACCATGCGAACTATTGGACTGTGATGGTCCAAGATGTCGAAAGTGGAGAATGGAAGCATTACAATTCTATAGGTTGAGAGTGGGGTTCAAGATGTGCATTACAATGAGGCTCTTAAAGTGGTAAGTGCTGTAATGATTTTTGGGGATAGTGGGCTTACAATGTTTGGCACGCGATGGTTTGTTTGTTTGCACATATGTGTCGAACGTTAGTTGGTTACAAAATAAATTGCATGCAACTGGACTAACCTACCATGAAATTGAACACCAGAAAAATTGGGTGGCCGACCACTATACCAATTTCGTGAAGGCTAGATTCGCAACGACAGATGTTCAGACTGATCACTTTAATGGTGCTCTTGTGTCAGTTGTGAATTGCCCGCAACAAGTGCTCGAGTCGTAAGTGTGCTTAGTTTCATGTGTTTGTTTATTTTTTATTTATTTTTGTGTTGATAAATTTGTGGGTGTAATGTTGTCTACGTCAGTTGTGAATGCAGGTCAGACTGCGCAATTGTTGTATGTTTTATTATACGCCAGTACATTCATGGGATGGAAATAGACAGCACGATGGATGGGATCACCCCCATCGGTCTACGCGCCACGATGGTTAAAATGTTTTTGAACGAACCAGCACGAGGACTTCATACTAGGATAGGATAATGTGTTTTCCAGAAGCATCATCAGTAGCCTTCTCACCCCCCTATTTGTCCCTTTTGTTTTATTGTTAATGGATTATGTCATTTTATTTTTTTTTTTAGATCGTAACGGTTGAACGTTGATGTCGTATATGTGGTAGGTTAATTTTTTTGTTAGACAAATTGTTGGTCTCCGAAATTTTTTGAACATGTTTATCCAGGTCCGAACAGTTATGTCAATTTGCGAGGCACCATGATATGAGCTGATTACGTTGACCATTATTGAACATTGATGTTCATAGTTTCAAATTGTTTGCTTATTTACCTATTTTATGGTACAGTGTTTTGGTTCGGGGTTATTCAGTTCAGGGTTTTGTGTTGATAAGAGATGAACACAATGAATGTTTTGTTTTGGTATGAGACAATTATGTGTTTGGTTTCAGATAATAGGTTTAATGAATGGTTTGTTGTTTGGCATACATGGAAGTGACCTCTAATTATAGTTTACGAACATAGTATGGGTTGGGTTTTGCTGTATGTGTCCGTAAATTATTAACTACGTCACATGGTTATGAAATTGTAAAGTTATGAACTGGTCATGGAAATTTACATTTCGGAAGGTTTGATATGAACAATTGTAATCAGTCAGTTGGTGTCGCAAATTGGTTGATTTAGTGTTATGTATTTTGGTTTGTGTCTGTGTGTGTTGTGAACAAAAATATGTGTTATTGTAATAAATTCAGTTAATGGGGTTTGGGCTGATGTTGGGTTTTGTAATGCACATTAATAAAATGGAATAGAACAGAAATAAGTTAAAACCCGCAAATGTGTAACTGTTATGCAGTGTTTTTCATCATCCACAATGTAAACGAAAATGATGTGCAGTTGGACATAATGTTTGTCACAGCACATATGTTGAGATTAAAACACATCAATGTTTCCCCAATTAAAAAAACGTTAAAATAAAATTGAAACCAATACGTTTTTTGTGACAAACCCAGTTGTCGGGAAGACAAATTACACAACATCTGGGCATTTATATTGGCTCTTTACTTGTCTTTCTGTTGTGGTTGCCCAACTTTTCACATCGACCACACTGAATGCGCTATACTATTTCGCCCCTCAATGGAATCCACTTTCACTTAGGCCTACCCGGAGGATGCTTAGCTGTGGGCAGTGTAATCATGTAGTCAGCTGGTGTGGCAGATGGCTTTTCAACAGTTGGAATAGGATATATTGTTCCGTTGTACAATGCTTTAAACGTGTCAATATGGAATGCACGGTCTATCGATTCGTAAATGTTTCTCCCGCTATTACGAAACGCGATGATGGCATAGGAACATGGGAACCCGTTAATTCGCCACTGAAAACAAGAACATGTCCACCTGGCCACATCCACCAACACTGACGGATGGGAGTGGACTTCATATACATTGTTATTAGCCTGGCTGACACACCACGACCTACTGTCATTGTATGCCTTCGCTAATTTTTTATCCATTTTTGGACATATTACGTCGGCCCATTTGGTGCATTTAACTCTGCGTTCTGCCATCTGCCCCATGATTTGTCCCCTTACCATATCAACCAGTCTAGTAATAGGAAGATGACGAGCATCGCTTACCCAGTTGTTGAAAGACTCGGCAGCGTTGGAGCACATCTCACCGTAGCATTGGCCCCTGCAAAATAACCAATACGAATGCAAATTAAAGACAGAAACAATGATGAAATATAGAACTACTTGTTCTACACCGTTGGGCAGTATGTGGACTACCTGAAATACGCGTTAGCCCGGTGTTTGGGATGAAAATCTTTCATAAAATTCTCGATCACAATCGGAGTACACTTCTTTAACACCTCTAATTTCTCGTTAAAACAACTGACAGTGGGTGTGTAAGCACAATCCCTCAGTTTGCACATCAAGCTAATCTTGTACGATGCATTGACGTATTTCATTCGGTCTTGTAAATTCATTTGAAGATGAAACAAACAATATCCGTAGTGTGCCGACGGGAATATGTTTGGCATGGATTGCAGCAGCCCAACGTAGTGGTCAAATATGAAAGTCAACGTCCTACTATCGCCAACAACATCTTTCAAATTTTGAAGAAACAATTCCCAGTTGGCTGAATTCTCGGAATCAACAATAGCGAACGCCACAGGAAACAATCCTACATACATAGCATGAAAGTAGGTGGTGTAATAAAAAATGATATAATCAATTGGATGGCATGGAAATGGCATAATCAAATTTGGTATTGCAATGTGACTTGTTTTATAGCCATGTGTACGAGTACATGATGAAATATGTTTTACATTACATCTATTGTCAATTCCATGACATCCCATGTGTACATGGTGAAAAATATGCAGTCAGGTTGCATTGTAAAGCATATCAAACGGAACACTATCTGAATAGGTGTACATTAGGAACCAAAAAAAAAAACATATCAGTACCTTGATTGTCGTCTTTAGCTGTAGCAGCAAGCAAATTGCCCTAGAACCTGCCTTTGAGGAATGTTTCGTCTAGGAAGAGCAAAGGCCAACAATGATTGAAGCCATCTATACAAGCACAGAACGATATGAAATACCAAACAAACCTCCACTTTTTTGATCAAATTCAAGATTAATGTAGCTATTGGGGTTTTTTTCCATAACAGCTTCACTGTACCACCTTAGTTGGTCGAACAACATGGCATGATCCTCATAAACTGCACCCCTCACTTTCTCGACACCCAACCATGCTACCCGATAACTAATGTCCAATCTATAGTCATTTTTTAAATCAAACACCACATTCGTAGGGCGTACCAATGGCTGACCACGCACCTGAACAACAGTAGACACCAACTCAAACCCCGTACGTGGGTTCCTATAAGTTCGTACTACGGCGCCACAAGTGTGTACACTATCGAACGTCTTAACACATAACACCCCGCTCGATGGTAACACCCTCGCATGAACTAACCAAACACAACCCGTAGCCGTTGCAAACTTACACACTACAGTAATACGAATCGAATCATTTTTAATGTACTTGAATTGGAATCCACGTTCCACTGCATACTTGCATAGAACTTCACGGAATTCATTGGCCCTCCCGTCGAAACATTGGCCCACATGGGTAATCCTATAAACCCATTGAGCGGACAAAAATGTCTTTGATTTGTTAGGGCAATATGTTGGTAACAAATCCATTTGGTCGTCATGACCAAAATTCAGATTACCAAGGGGATTGACACCATTCTCCGCACAATCCACCACCCCAACATTGACAAGCCCCAACAATACATGCCTGAATTAGAACATCAATGTGATTTAGCCCGAACAACTTAGCAAGACACAACATATTTTTAATATCGTCATCACTATCCACCTTAAACTTTTTATACCCGGGAACATCAAACAACATACACACTACCCCTGGCACCAACCCATCAACTTTCGCACAAATAAGATCAACCAACTATGCGAATGTCACCCCGTACTGCAATCAAAAAAGAACATTGGTCTGTCTGTACGTACACACCAACAATAGACCATCATCTATACCTGTTATGTAAGGCACAAACCACCAAATCGCATTTAACATTCGTACACGCAAAACCATCAATACATAAGTGATATTAACATCGGCAAAAAAAACACACAAAATGATAATCCACACCGGCAGTTACCACTCAAAAAACAACACAACCCCCTCCACCCCCCCTCCAAACACCCAGCCACACACACCACTAAACAAAATAAAAAAAATAAATCCCAACACACCAACAATCAAATTACTCACATGTTACACTATGATGACCGTAACAACGCCTACTGAAACACAGCAACACACCACTGGAAAAGAATACAAACCTGGACTACGATCGCCAACAAAAAATATCCACCACCCCCTAAACAAAAAGAACAACACACTCTCCCCCCAAAACAATGAGAACAATGCTAAACAATTCAAAAACGGAATCCCGAATATAACATTTCCTTATTCCCATCCAAAACTGAATCAGTCAATCAGGAAAACAAAATCAAAGGTACACATGTTAAAAAAAATAAACCATCTAAATAAAAAATACCAAAAAAATATGACTAATTGGTGTACAAGAAAACTCTTAGGACCAAATGGTTTAACTTTCATCCATTTAGGATTTATTAGTAATTTTTCCTAAAATTATATTATATATAACATAATAGAAGCTCAATAATACATTGTATAGATATTATATATATTCTATAAAAATTCAACAATATATTATACACATATTACATATATATATAATATTATTACTTATTTATTATTATGTTTGCGGGTCGGGTAGATTTTGAGAAAAAAAATACTCTCCCCGTCCCGATCTGAACGTAATCGAATTTTTTAAAAGCTTTTCTAAATTCAATCCTACACTATTCAACCATTCCCAAACCCATTACATTACGGTCAGGGAGAATCGGGAACCCAGCAGATCGAGTTTTTTTTTCCTCCCCAGGCATTTCATACCTTCCTTGATTGGTCTCTCTACTAGTCTTTTTGTTGTAGATATGTGAAGGGTAAATTAGACTTTTCATCCCATAATTTGACTTACATTTTTTTAATTCATTGAACATGAATGAGTTAACGAACAACCGTTTTGGCTACCTTCAATAATCGCAACGATTTGTTATTTCAATGGGCACCCTTGCTTTGGTTCTCATGAGCCATTAAATTAATATACAAAAAGAAAAGAATTTAAATTTCATGTGTTGAGTAAAATTAACAAAAATTACGAGAAACTGAGATTATCAAATTCATCACCAAAATGAAACAACTATGTTCAACTAGACATTTCTACAAACATTTGGAGTAATTGGGCAATCGAATAATGGCATAATTTTATCTATTTACAGAGGTAGCCCTCAAGATAAATAATTAATACACATCATCTCCTAATGTTAATAGTGAGTTGACTGATTTACCGGGTCCAAGCAATTCAGTAAAAGGTCTGGACTGGAGTTTTTATCCAAGGGTTAGCCTTTGGTCAACAAAATGATCTACCATATGAGCCAAAAACATTAACCAGTAGGCTAGAATGATTTGGTTATTTTGAATTATAAAATATTAGATAAATTATAAATACACTACTTGAAATTTGATTAAAATAGAAATGGCCTTCTGTAATTTTAGAAATTATATTTCACCCCTTGAGGTTTCTAATTTCATAACAAATCACCCATTGCATTAATAAATCATTAAGTCAATAAACAGTTTTTAATGATATTAGAAATATGTTTTAATTAATAATTTAAGTAATTTTATTATTATATAGGAGAACAATTATGAATTTTATTTTTTTAATTAATTCTGTTAAATAAAAAATTCTAACAATGAAGTATTTATAATATTCTAAACCATAAGAAATAATCTATACTTTAAATAAATTTCAGAGAATGTATTTATAATTTACTCTAAAATATTTAAATACAATTAATATAATTAAAAATAGTGACTACTTGTTTGGAACACGAGAATGATTGGCGTAAAACGGCCTCGTGTTCTGTGAGATAACTTTTGCATTTTCTCTCTCTTACCACTCTCACATGGCACTATCCCTTATGTTTAACCAAGTGGAATTCGGATCCTCCGTCGCATTCTCCTGTAATCCATTTCTGTCGCCCTCTAAAACGACATTGTTTTGGAGGGTTTTTTTTTTTTTTTTCTTCTTTTCTTCTTCTTCTTCTTCTTTCTTTTTTTCTTTTCCAACACTGGTACGTCTCTCTTCTCTCTCTCTCTCTCTCTCTCTCTCTCTCTCCTCATTTCAGATTACAAATTGAATCGGAGAGAGGAGCAACAATCATCGACCCAAACCACCCCTCTCCTCGGCCTTCCACGGTGGCGCCACTGCCTCGACCCAAACCACTCTCCCATGCGCCACCAACCTCCACCTCAAAACCACGATCTGGTCCGAACTCGGGGGCTCCGTCGGCGACCTCACCACTTTCATCTTCACCTTCCTCTACAACATCTCCACCAGCCTCCTCTTCGGCATGCCCATGCCCGTTCCAACCCATGAAATCCATTGCCGATGTCGCCATCTCCGAATCCCCTCACCTCAACATTTCCACCGGCCTCCGAATCTCCACACCTCACTATCCCCCAAATCGCCTCCGCTGGAATCTCCACCGCCTCCGTGCTCCTCCTCGTCGACGCCACCGGCCTCAACAACCGAAACCCATCAACAGAAAGAGAGAGAGAAAGAAAGAAAGAAAGAAGAAGAAAAGAAGAAAAAAAAAAAAAAAACCCTCCAAAACGACGTCGTTTTGGAGGGCGACAGGAATGGGCTGCAGGGGAGTGCGACGGAGGATCCGGATTCTAACCAAGTGGTATTTAGCACTTTTCTAAGCCCTTTTTAGGTGCAAGAGTGATTTACAGCCCACCCTAGAATACATCGGAGGTGTCAATCCATCTTGACATTTTTGGCCCATATTGTGTCAGGTTTAGATCCATCCCAGACCCTTTTAGTTAGGACTGAGTATAAAAACTTAAAAAAACGTAAACAGCTCCAATCTAAACCAAATTACATGGCGTAATTTGGTTTTCTCAATGAACCGTTTGATTTTGATTTTTAAAATAGACAAACCACATTCACGGTTCGGTTCAAAGGTTTTATAGTTATAAATTTAGTTGGAACCGAATCGGACCATTCAGATTATATCTATAATTGGTTACCGAATGTAAGTACTAAAATATTTTAGGGTAAATTACACTTACACCGCCTGAGGTTTGGATTAAATACATATCACTACTTGACGTTTAAGAAATTACACTAACCCCCTATCATTGTAATTATTTAGACGGAATTAACATTGGTATCAAAAAAACATTAAATTCATAAACTCTCTCTTCTCTTGCTTTGCTTTACTTCTTCTGTTTTTTTCTTTTCTTTTCTTTTCTTTTCTTTATTCTTTTTTAATGTCATTTTCTCTTTTTTTTACCAGGAGCTATTGTTTTTTATATAAGTAGAGAAGTTTGTGAAATGAGACTGTTAACCACAAGGGTGGAAATGTAATTTTCCAAACGTCAAGAAAGTGATATGTATTAAACCTAACCTCAAGGGTGTCAGTGTAATTTACCCAATATTTTATTAGTATCAATATATATATATATATAAATTATAACTCTCTACTATTATAAGTTTATTTTTGTATAATGATGAAACTAATTTTAAACAATTGTGTAAACAATTCTTAGATTGCGAATAATATTTTGTAATCATATTGTGAATAATGCTAATATTTTAAAAATTCGTGGTTCCAAACAGAATCGAACCATGATTTAATGGTTAAGTTCGAATTAGTTTCAAAGATTTTCATTGATTGATTTTGTTTCAAATTTGATAGAACTGTAAATCATGGTTTGATCTTGATTTACGACTAAACCGAATCAATCCGAACCACGCTCATCTCTACTTTTAGAAGAAAAAAAAAAAAAAAAACATAAGCCCCATTTAACATACATTTCTTTGTGAACAATGCCTATGTATTCAAAAAATTTATAAATTTTCTCAAAAGTGAGTAGCAATGTAGATTTAAAATTGATATAATGGGAGGCCACATTCAAAATGAATGAGACACATTCTCCGTTTCATGTAATTTGGGCATGTAGAGTTCACCGTAATTCTCACATCGATAATCCGAACTGCTATTTTTTATACTACAACATGTGGATCATTCATGAAAAAAAAAAAATAACAATTATAGCCAAGTTAGTTTATAGCATTTATCTAATAAAAAAAATGAACAACAAATATTTGTTGAACTATACCCTACTTCAGAAGTTTCATTCTGAGAGTTGGATACAGAGTACAGTTTTAAAATTATATTTCCAAAGTATGACTTCAAATAATTTATTATAATATTTTTTTCTTTTCTTTTTTTTAAATCAGATTTCCACAACACGAATTTAGACTTGAAGTCACAATATGAATTTGACAAATAAGCTTAAAATTACTTGAGTTTGAGAAATACAATTTAAAACTTTGAACATTTTTAGAAATTGTGTGGAAATAATTCAAATAATGTGTTTGAGATCTCAAATAGATATACCTACAGCATCTCAACATTTTTTTCGAAGTCAATTATATTGTTTATCCCTCTAGTTTAAACGAAACCAATATAGGTTTAATTTGAATAATTTCAACCTTACATTTTTTATTGTGTTGCAACATTGTTCCTTCATTACTTACTATTAAAATTTTGAACAAAAAATGTGTGCAACCTAAATGAAATTTTAAAAAAAAAAAAAAAAAAAAAACACTACAATTACTACTAATATAATGAAAAAATTACACCAATAATCCTTACATTCCTTTTGAATTTCACTTTAATTACTCTAGTTTTGTACATAATCTTCTTCTATCCAAAATGTTAAGTGCATGACAAATAAAAAATATTATAAAAAAATAAAAAGAATAAAATTTAAATTATTCAAATTGAAACTATAAAGATTAAAAATTAAAGTTGTGTCTGAATCATTGATTTAAGTAAGAATTTTTTTTAAAAAAAAAATGTGAATAAAATATGCCTCCATTTCACCTACTTTTTTTTCTTTACTTTTTCTAAATTTCTATCAAAATTCATAATCCAAACATAACCTAAAATGACACTTCTGATAAACTACGACAGTCAATGTTGTAATTTACATTTTTTTGGAATACCCTTTGACCTAATTTTTTGATAATGTTGTAATTACTTTTTTTGGGATACCCTTTAACCTAATTTGATGATTCTACGAAATTCATTGAACATGAATAAGTTAATAAAATGAACACTTGACAAATGTATCAACAATTTACTGTAGGATGCGCCTGGCTACCTAGGCTAACCCCTGATTCTTCACAATCCTTTGTTTCTATACACAGAATAAACATGAAACATATGAACACCAAATGCAAAGTATGATATGCCTAAGGTGAAAATAAATTGAAGGAATAGATTTTTTTGCAACGGATCGTCGATGGCTAGCCGAGATCAATGTCGACCCGCTCGGGATTTCCCCTTTCGGTCTGGTTTGCAGCAAGCTCTACACCCAGCTGGCCTTTGTCACCCGAGCCAAAGGCGTATAACGTACCAGATTCAGTGAGCGCAAATGTGTGGGCGTTCCAGTATATCGAATTAGTGAGGCTAATCTGTACCACCCGTTCCTTCAATTGCTTTAGCGATGTCACAATTTCTGGGCTTAGAACATTTGTGTGGCTATTCACCTGCACAAAAACAACGGAAACAAGTATCATTTTTCAGCCATATCCCTAGTCCATTCACAAACACCCACACTCTTAATTTTATGGGCAAGAAATTCCCCCCACTCAAGAACATTATAGACACGCAACTCAGCACCATGGTATCATTTTACACTGTTCTATGCGGCAAAACATTCAAGAATTTATTTCATCTCTTTTGCAAATCAGCACGGACACATACATAACAGCTATCGTGTCAATCAAATTATGCCATCCGTTTGGGATCAGCTAAAAAAACCGTTTTTGACTAAATAAGCCAAAAAGCAAAAACCTGTATGGGAAGAGCTTAAGAAAAAAAAAAAAAAAAAACCACAACACTTTTAGCAATTCCCAAACATACCAGCATTTTTAGCCAGTGACAAAGAGCTTATCAGCAATAGAGACCATAAGGGAATGTACTAATCACCTTAGTGAGAATAACATGGAATTTGAAACCAAACGTACAGAGATGTGTAAAGAAGAAGCTAGATACAGGGAGAGCAACAAGGACTGAAAGAAACAACAAACTAATTATGTTTCCATACTAACTTCACAATCAGTCCACGTTTCAAACACAATATTTGGTATCATTAAGACTCGAGCATTAAAATCACATTATGGAAGGTAGTTAACGAATTCGAGAATAGCATATACGGAAGGACCTGTTCATAAACCCTAGGAATCATGCCAAATCCTGTGGCCAAGCCTAATAAATCAAGTTTTTAATTATTTCCAAAATAAAGTAGGAGAAACACAGACCTGCCCATCGGCACCACCAGTATTATGTCCAAGACTGGACGATTCTCCACATCCAAACGAGTATACATCACCATCTTCAGACACCACAAACGTTGTATAATCTCCTGTAGCAACGTGAATCGCTTTGACATCACTCAATGACTCCACCACCTTAGGAACTGATTCACAATCTTCGTTCCCATGACCCAAGCACCCATATCGTCCCCAACCCCATGTGCACACCCTTCCATCCTTCCCCACCACAGCAGCGTGCCAAGCACCAGCAGCAACCACCACAGGCTGTAGATTCAAAGTCTGAAACTGTTCGATCAATCTTGGGTACTTCTCATCGGTTCTTGTACCATGTCCAAGCTTCCCACCCAATCCACATCCAACAGAGTACACTGACCTGATTTGTTATCCAAAGAACAACAATATATAAGGATTTGTTCAAGTATTACTACAAATTGTTGTTTTTTGATGCTACAAGGTTCGACACACTAAGGCTATGTTTGAATTTTGGGTTTGCCAGGAATTTGTGGAGAACTAAGAAGCACACACTTCTGTGGAGGCATGTCGTGTCAGACTCCACTGACACTTTAAATTATGTTTCGATCATACTTCTATTATCTTTAAACAAATTCATATATATATATATATATGACATAATAAATTTGTAAAAATATAAATTTTAATGTGTCCCAAGCCAAGTCGTGTCCTACATTTCTTTAAAAATTGACATGTTAGCACGTTTGTGTCGTGTTGTGTGTCCATGTCTATGATGCTTAGGTGGAGGGGGGGAAAAAATAAAAAATCACTTTTCCCTTCCCTTTACTTTTCCTTCCACAAATTCAAAATCCAAATATGAAACAGTATATTTGGAAACTCTTGTCAAGGGATGAACAAGAAGCTCACATGCCGCTAGGTTGACAAGCCAAAGCAAGAAGGTAACAGTATCCAGCTGCAATTTGAACCACCGGTATATTCTCTAGTGCTCCCAGTAAAGGATAGGGTTCCAAATCATTTGGTTCTGTTTGGTGACCGAGTTTGCTTTCATTGCCCCAAGAAAATGTATAAACCCTTCCTTCCCTTGACAATACAGCAGTGAAGAAATTTGCTATTGCAGCTTGCACCACAAATATGTTTTTCAAAGACTCCACCAGCTGTGGGGCAGTAACTAGTCTACTTCCTTGAGCTCCATACTCAGCTTCCCCAAAGGAGTCTTTTCCGAAGGCATAGACCTGCCCGGAATCACTAATCAGCATTGTCCGGCCAGCCCCAGCAGTGGCTTGAATAATACGAATGCCTTGAAGTGATCTGCAACAAAACCAGTTCAATTAAATTTTCTCCTAACCAAACCATTCACTTCGTATATTCTTGCTTCTACATTATTACAGCAAAAACAACAACAAACTAAGTTGTGTGCCACGCAAATGGGGTTGGCAAAATAAATTCTTTTTTGCCATACTACTCTGTCGAGGGCTATACACTAAATTAAATTAAAGGGATTAATATCTTTTTTAAGGTCTTCCTCTCCTAAAATTTCCATTTATTGTGATCATATCACTCTTCCTTACTATTGCATCTACAGGTCTTCTAAATTATTGAGTATAAAATTATAGAAACTTAGCAACCTAATTTGACGAGGCCGCCACTCCTCTTCTGTAGTGCCATGCCCTAGCTGTCCTGAGCTGTTAGACCCAAATGAATAAACACCACCTTTTGAAGTCACAGCAATACTGTGGCCTGGCCCTGCTATAGCTTGCGATTTCTCTCTCCTTGACCATGCTTCTCCAGCCAGCAAGAATCTTAGAACCAGTTTCCATGAGCCCCCACATCTTTGCTTCAAATCTTGGCATTCCTCCACTGTCATTGGCTTAAATATGGCTCTCTTTCGGCACATATCCAAAGCAGCAAGCTCTGATAAGGACAGCTCATTGTCCGGGGCAAAGTTTGCAGGCTGCCTGAAGAAAGAACAAGTTGCCTACACAACACACACCATTACAATTCAATCAGCAGAATCATCAATTCTAATGTCAACAAAGAGTTTCATTACTAGAAAGTAAAGAAAAAGAGCACTTGCCTCTAAACTAGCAAGATCGTGAGGATCCAAATTACATGCAGTAAGGACATGAAGAACAATAGAGGGATTGGTTGACAATGGAAAGTCTCCGGGACATTCATTGCCAAAGCAATGTCGTTGTTGTCGTTGCAATGTGGGTACACTAGAGGTTACAAGGGCAGTGATTGGTTGCTCGGGAAGATTATGGTATTGGATAGTTGGGGTTCCACTCGTTGAGGCGTCCATGGGCACTGCTCAATTGTGCAGTGCCCAGAATAGGCAAAGGAGAAGATCTATACTGCTGGAATTGAAGTGTAAAAATTACTATACATTGAGTCAAACAGTGGACAGTACATACAGATTGTAAAATTCAATCTTCCAATTTTCTAACTAACAAGAATTTCAAGTATCTACCTTAAATTATGTACCGGTCAGAGAATTTCAGGTATCACACCTACACACAAAACACATTATCATAAACACACATTCTATCGGACCGAAGTGGATAACAAAGCTTGTCAAAAGCAAAATTGAGACAATGAAGTGCTGCAAACTAATAACAGAGGTGTCAAAGATCAAAAGAGAACTTTGGGACTCAATTTTAAGATTACCAAACATCCCCAATTCGACCATCCAAATCAAGAGGCACAATAGTATGGACAAAGAAGTAGATCTCAAAACAGTCGAAACCAGGTAATGGAAAGTGTAAATGATTTGCAAGTATGATCAAACAAGAAAATCAAACATAGATACACCAAAAATGAAGAAAACAGTCAGTATTTTTTTATTATTTTATTATTCTTATTTTAAAGAATAGGAAAGGGTATTCTACTCACACAATGGGGAAAACTGCCAAGTGAAGAATACTAATCATTCAAAAATGGATATTCCAAATCCAAAAGAAACCCAAAAGGAAAGGAATTTCCACTCAGAAAGATATGCTTCAATTCAGGTAATAATCTATGGAAACCCAACAATTCAGATTTCATAAATCTAAACAAAACCAATCAGATACAAACCCAGAACAAAGATTACACTTTACAAAACAATTCTTCACAAAAATCAACCAAAAAAAATTCTGATCGTTCAACGGGACAAAGATCAAAGTTATCATCAGACCATCAGTTAATCCCATGAAAACAAACAAGTAAAAACTGAAAATTATCACACAATCACAAATGGGTTACTGTTGAATCTGTGCATTACGATTGTTACAGATCGAAGAATCAAAGATTACATGTCATAGAAACCCAAGATTCCTCAAAAACCCAGATGAAATTCGTCAATATTTCTGATTTTTTCACCAAAACAACAAAGTTAGAGATCAAATTGAAGAGTGTGGAAATGGGTATCTGATCAAAAGTAGTCTGGAGTGATTGTTTCTCAGGAAAAAATTAGAAAATATGAATCGTTGATGGGATGTAAGGAAGAAATTCAAAAGAAAGAGAGAGAAAGAGAGAATTTTTACGCTTTTGATGAGGAGTGAATGGGATTTGAGGTGATATTTTTAGCTTTATATATATATTTATTTATATTGCTGAATTGGGTGGCTCTGTTGTGTACGTTTTTCAAGGGGTACGAGAGGAGATGAGGTGTCTCATGGGTGGGTGATGGGATTGAAGAAGGCCCTGTGCTCTTGCATACACATGTATGTATTCTATATTAGCTGGTTGTTTTCCACACGTCAGCTCTCTCTCTTTTTTTCACTATGGTTATTTATTTATTTTTTATTATTATTTTTTTTTTTGATATATATGGAAACAAACGGAGAGAAAAAAATTTATCATCGTCTTCGTTTGAAATGTGTGTTAGTTTTTTAATTTTTTAATTTTTTAGTCATTTTAGTCTGAGACTAAAAAGTTTCGTTTGAGATAAGTTTTTTAATTTTTGTTCGAGAAAAAATAAATTGATTATGGTTTGAATATAATATTTTATCTTATTAGACTAAAAAATCTATTTTGTCTTTTTGTGACTAAAATAACGCCAACTCAATCCAAATTTTTATGCCAAACATAGCGGAAAAATAAGTATCATTAGAGATATATATATATATAATATAGTATATCTCTTAAAGGGTGTATATCAGAATTTTTTGATATACAGAAAATACTTGGCACACACCCTTCAAAAAGCATGTACCATGTGGAACAGATAACTCAAGAAGAAAATTGTATAATTGCATACCTTTTTAGTTAGAACTTAAAAAATAAAAAAAAATTACAAATACACCTCTTGAAATTTGATTAAAATACAAATCACTCACTATGGTTCTAGAAATTACATTTCTTCTCCTGGGGTTTTTAATTTCATAATAAATCGCCACTTTTATTAATAAATCATAAAATCAATTAACAATTTTTAATGATTCTAGAAATATGTTTCAATTAATAATTTAGGTAATTTTATTATTGTATAGGAGAGCAATTATAAATTATTTTTTTTAGTTAATTCTGTTAAATTAAAAATTCTGACAAAGGGCATTTATAATTTTCTAAATCACAGGAGGTAATCTGTACTTTAAGCGAATCTCAAGAATATATTTATAATTTAACCAAAAAAGAATCATAACCAAATACAATATGATGTATAATTAAAGAATTCATGAGTTATAATTAAAATAATATTATAACTAAAGAAGAAAGGGAAATTTAGCCAAAACCCCTCCATTGGACCCTTATTTTGTGAAAATAACAGTCCAATTTATTTTGTTTCATAAACCCCCTAAGAAGAAAACATATAATTGAACAAGGACAAAGTAAAATATCTTTTTTTTTTTCTTGGATAATATTGCCAGAGTAACATATTAACGTTACTATTTACATCAATTTCAACGGTAATAAATTTTTCATTTTTAAGAATTTTATAGTCAATATGAATCTTATTTGATAGATCTTGATGAGAAAATTTTAAAAATACTAATTTTCTTCTTATTTGATATTCCTATTGAAACTTGAAAGTGTTGGGGTAAAAAGGGGTTGCTTGGTTGACTAGATTGTTTAGCAAAATTTTGTTGACTAGAAACATGCCAGATGAGTGGAGGAAGAGTATTTTAGTACCAATTTATAAGAATAAAGGAGATATCCAGAATTGCAACAACTATAGAGCAATCAAGCTAATGTGCCATATAATGAAAGTGTGGGAGAGGGTGATAGAATGCCGATTGCGAGATATAACAAAGGTGTCAGAGAATCAATTTGGATTTATGTGTGGCAAATCAACAATAGAAGCGATTTATCTTTTGAAGAGAGTAATAGAAAAGTATAGAAAAAAAAAATAGACATTCATATGGTATTTATTGACCTTGAGAAAGCATATGATAAAGCACCTCAGGATATAATATGGTGGGTGTTAGCGAAGAAATGGGTGACAAAAGGTTACATTGATGTGATTAGGGACATGTATGAAGGGGTGGTAACCACTATTAGATCGCCTGCTGGAGAGACAAATGAATTTTCTATCACTGTAGAGTTACACCAAGGATCTACCTTAAGTCCTTATCTTTTTGCTTTATTTATGGATAAGTTGACGAAAAATATCCAGAATGACGTGCCATGGTGTATGCTTTTTGCAGACGATATAATGCTAGTGGATGAGACTAGAGAATGAGTTAATACAAAGTTGGAGATTTGGAGAAAAACTCTTGAATCTAAAGGATTTTTGATAAGCAGA
The DNA here is from genome assembly GCA_030407325.1 of Camellia japonica. Taxonomy (NCBI): domain Eukaryota; kingdom Viridiplantae; phylum Streptophyta; class Magnoliopsida; order Ericales; family Theaceae; genus Camellia; species Camellia japonica. Next base: position 167,177,320 of record JAPPVO010000017.1, read on the forward strand.
ACTAAGACATAGTACATAAAGTATAAATTTAGTAATAGTAACAATGAAACCAGAGGAGAAGTGAAGATTGAGAATCAAGAACTGCCTAAAAGTGAACATTTTCATTATTTAGGATCGATTATCACAACAGCAAGGGAAATTAATGCGAATGTGGCCCATAAGATTAAGGTGGGTGGTGTAAGTGGAGAAGTGTGTCTGGAGTACTGTGCGATAAACGAATACCCACTAGACTTAAATGTAAGTTCTATAGAACGACTATTAGACCAGCAATGATATATGAGACAGAGTATTGGGCAATCAAAAAACAACATGTAAATAAGATGAGTGTGGCTGAGATGAGAATGCTAAGATGGATGTGTGGGAAGACTAGATGTAGACCGCCCCGAGAACTCTTTTGACTCCGCGCTGCGAAGGGCGCGAATTCCGTTTTGTTCTCTAGCCACTACAAGTTCGGACTCGTGTCACGGTTCTGAATCTAATCTCACAAAGTGCAATGCAAAACTGATAAATCACCAAAGAGTCCAAATCCGGCAAATCGTTTTGGAAAATTGATTTTTATAAAGAAGTGTCAAACATGGACTGCTTTTCCAGATACAGAGTCGCCACCTAAATATTTTATTTTGGGAGAATTTAGGAAACCCTCACTCATGCCTAAGGCCACGTGTCCGTCATCATCAAAGTTGCCTCGGCTCGGGAACTTGGGTACGAGAGGGGAAGGTCATGCAATAAGCACCCCTGCTCGCCCGATCAAAGATCGGCCTTTACTAACATGATATGTTGTTTTTGAAAACACATGTGTTCTTATTCTGGTTATTAATCTAGAATTACTATGTGATGCGCACAACATACAAATATAGACTAGATCACCTAAGTTGGAACAAAACATTGCATGTTCGTTTGTTTGAAAACGGTTTTGAAGTTTGCTACTAGCAAGTAGACTAAGACGCGGATTTCAACGAATTGTTCCAATTCAAGCAATCCAACCTTCACCCACAAGCATTCAAGCAGTTAATCACAAAAGCAGTTAGCCTCATGACAAGCATGCTTTCATGTCAATCAATAACACATGCAGTATACTAAAGCGTAAACACTCACAGTGTACTCCAAGCCAAAACAGAGAACTAGTTAGAAATCATGCATGATCCTAGTTCATGTTAAGATGGCTAATGCAACACATGCGAAAATGCAACTAAAATAGGCTCGGCTATTCTAGGATGTCATGTGAATGCAACTTGATAACATGCTGTTGAACACGTATTCAAGTAAATGTATTGAAATACAATGCAGTTAGTATGATACGCCAAGCCCGGTGCATGCAATACAGATGAATGATGCGCGCATGCAAGCATAAGGTATGCTAATCAAAATAAGCCCTAAAACTAACCATCGCAAGCGATTAAGTAAAAGGGAGAAAGAAATGGAGGTTGGAAGACATGCATCACACACACGCACGCTTATTACAACAATTGGCCCTCTCGACGGAGGGTCCGAATAAGAAGCTAACCAGCTAATCTAAGCTAATTAAACTAATTATTACATCACAAAACTAGCTAGCTAACTAACAAGCCAACTAATTAAGCTATTACAACACAAATTGAATAGTTAAACGCATTAACTAATTAGCTACAAAACCAAGCATAAAACATAGCTTCACGACCCAAACCCGCCTCCTATGGGTTCAGCACCGTAACCGGCCAGTAATCTAGATTACGAAGGCCTGCTTACAGTAATAAAGTAAAAAGAGTTCTACAGGGAACTGGCGAGAGCCATTACAGTAAATAAATGTAATAACCCTCATTACTGATCACTGATTAATGTCGATTATGCCTAAGTTAATACCGATATGAAAAGTAATTGAACTGACTGACTTACTGAACCGACTGACTGAAACCTGAAACAAATTGATTGCCTGTATCTTGCATTGAATTGCATTTATCTGTTGACTGTTTGACTATCTGTCCATACTTACGTAAACTGCAATTGAAGGCCTTATCGGCGGCCGAACCGGAAATCGTTTAGTGTTTCATGATCGTCATAATTTATGTGATTTATGGTATATTTATTGAAAAAGTGATTTGGTATGATTAAATTAGATTAAATGTTGATGTATGACAAAGTTAGGCTTATATTACTAGAATACCACTTAGGGACCATACCTACAAAACATATTGATCCTATTTACACTTGATCAAAAACATTTCATCAGCCCATTTTTCTTGTTCTTACCGTCCAAGAGAGCTAGTGAGAGAGAAATTGAGTCTCTTCTTGAGTTTTGCTTGGAGACTTGAAGATTTGGAAGAGTAATTGCATGTTTGAGCTCCTACACCTCTAATTCAAGACCTAAGGTAGAATAACTACCTTTTGTTTGTAATTTTGTTAGACTCTTGCATGATTTAGACCTAAGTGAAGTCTAGAGCCAACTTATGGCTTGTAATGTTGTTTTGAAGCTCAATTGTTGCATGCATGTGCATATTGATAAGTTTTGAGGTTACAATCCTTCATTTCTCACATGCACGTTCATGTTAGCGTTAAGGACCATGTCTTCATCTTGAATTTTAAAGAAATGAGCCCATTTATGCAAAAAGGAAGCTTTGATTTGATTTAATCACATGCATGTCACTTTGTAGCATGTTCATGAAAATTGGGTTTGAAAATGAGGTTAATTGGAAAACCCTTGGGTCTGATTTCTCAAATTGATCTTTGAAACATGTAATGTTGGGTGTTTACAAGTGTTTTCCAAGTTTTTAGCCCAAGAGGATCAAAAATTTAGCTTTTAAACTTGATTTTGAGCTTAGAACTCAAATCTGGAATTTCCAGATTTTGAGCCTACGCTCGAGCGAGGAAGTCCACCTCGAGCGTACACTCTGTGATTCTGCCTTCCGCTCGAGCGAGAAAGTTACGCTCGAGCGGGGAATGCGAGCATCCAGTACTTTGCGTGTTCACAGTCCGCTCGAGCGAGGGTCGAGCGTCGATCGAGTGTAAAATTGGAGAGCTCCAGCATTTTTATTTTTACTGTAGCACACGCAGTCCGCTCGAGCGAAGAATTGACGCTCGAGCGGAGCTCCTTTGTTTGCATGTCCGCTCGAGCGTAGAAAGCCACGCTCGAGCGAGACCCCTGTTTTCAGCAATTTTTGTAAAGTGTTCAAAAGTGCATCTTTGCATCCTCTTTCCATCCTAGGCATTCTAGGGCATATTTAAGGCATCTTAAAGAGGATATAGATGTAGAACACACCGAGGCAAATTAGGGATTAAGTTATTATCTTTCCCAACTGTATAGCTTAGTGTGTGTTCAATCTGTAAACTGTGTAGGGTTGGCTTTCCGAGGAGACGCTCTAGTTCACTGTAGCCCAGAACTCTGTGAGTAACAATTGTGTAAAGATATGTTCAAAATGATTATCTTTTGAATACTGAACTGAACTGTTTACTGAACTGATATTGATTACTGAATGAATGTATGTCCTTTATTTCTGAACTGTACTGTGGCATCCTTAGCACCTACTGTTACTGTTACAGAGATCTCTGTCGGTTCCCTCGTGGAACCACTACTGTTTACTGACTGATGGCCATCATTACTGTTCGGTCTTTTAAGACCTACTGTTACTGTTATGCTAATGGATGTACCACATATGACTGTTTACTGTACTGAACAACTGATATACTGATTGAATGAACTGTTTTCATTACTGTAAGGACATTCATTCTAAACCCTTTACGCATTATGTTATTCACTGGGCTTTAGCTCACTGCTCATATATATATGTAGGTGTACAGGCACCGGATCAAAGCTAGAAGCGTCGGGGTAATCCCAGTTTTGTCAAGCCAACCAATGTGCCTCACTGCGAGGTTCCGAGCCTGCCAAGCTTAGGCTATGGGGTGTTTTAGTTTTCCCCCCTTACTGTACTGTTTTGTTACTGTATAGACTGAACGTTTACACTGTACTGTTTATCAGGGATTAAGTCCCTGTTTTGACTGGTTGTATATGATATGCATACTGTTTCGTACTGTACTGTATAATGTATGAAAAATCTTTTTGGCATACAGACTGTCACAGCTCATTGGACATTGTTTATTTACTGTATTGGCTTCCGCCATGCCCCTGTACTCTGTTTTACTGTATTACTGTTAAGCAGGCCTTCGGTAATCTCGGATTACTGGCCGGTTACGGTGCTAACCCATAGGGGCGGGTTTGGGTCGTGACAGAGTGGTATCAGAGCGATACTTAACCACGAGTTATACCGCACACACGTGTCCAAATGAGCTATAGGGTGTCCTAGAAAGCAATTAGGGCATTACATGAACATGAAAGTGTGTGGTTATGACATACTGAATATGTGCTAATGTGTTAAACTGTTTAAGGATGCAACTGTTTATGTTTATACTTGTTATAACTGCTTATAGTGAAATGGATAATGCAAATGAATCTGAGTCCTCATCCACTGAGGCAAGAATGGCAAGAATGGAAAGAATGATGGAACTGATAACTGCTAAACTTGAGCAACAACAGAATCAACAGCCCCCCACCTCCTCCTCCGTACAGCCGGAACCGAATGTGAATGTGAATGATGGGGACATAATTGCTCTCACCCAGAAGTTCAGCAAAATGAAACCGCCATCCTTTCAGGGAGGCCTTGAACCGTTAAAAGCTGAAGCATGGGTTCTTGAGACTGAAAAGCTTTTGAAGTGTTTTCCGTGTTCGGAAGCAATAAAGTACTGTAGCTACCTTCACCTTGCAAGAAGAGCCAGAAGGTGGTGGATGCTGGTCCCGTGACACCAACACTGTATGACTTGGGCTCAGTTTAAAGGAGTCCTTCTTCGAAAGTATTTCCCCAGTGTGTCAGGGACAGAAAGTAACTGATTTTGAACAACTGAGACAGGGCACAATGTCCGTTGCTGAATATGAAACAAAGTTACCGAGCTTGCTAGATATGCTCCACATATGGTGGACACTGACTATAAGAAGGCCAGAAAATTCAAAGGCGGCCTGAATGTTGTAATACTGGACAGGATTAGTGTTTTAAAGCTACCGACTTATGTGGGTGTTTTTGACCGAGCTTTGATGGCCGAGTCGAACATCGAAGCTGTGAAACAATCTGAAACACCGGCGTCTGAATGGCGTGGTAAAAGACAGAATTTCAAGTTCAAGAAAGGCAAGCATAATCAAATGAACAAAAAGAAAAATACAGGGTCAACGACTACTTCTAGTTAAGAAAACCGTCTCTTTCCGCCCTGTTCCGAATGCGGTAAGAACCATAAGGGAGTTTGTTATAAAATTTCTGGTGCTTGTTACAGGTGTGGCAAGGTGGGCCACATGGTGAAAGATTGCCCTTCCACTGCTCCGGCAATAGTAAAGCTGCAGGCAGCGCCGCAGCATCAACTGTAGCACCAAAGCCTAACCCCAAAGCTACCGGGAAAGAGCCGATGAGGCAGGGCCGAGTGTTTGCCCTAGTACCGGGAGACGTGCAAAATACTGAAACCGTTGTGTCAGGTATCCTCTCTATTTGTGCTCAAAATGCATATGTACTGATTGATTCGGGGTCTACACATTCTTATGTGTCGCATGCTTTTTCACGGAAATTGAATAGACCCTTAGAACCTATGAACTATCTGCTAGCTGTATCATCACCCGTAGGAGGATCCATGACATGTGCTTATATGTACCCTGCATGTGTGAAATCATTGTTGGGGATATGCATCTGTTTATTGATTTACTGCCATTGAACATTGATCATTTTGATGTAATATTGGGGATGGACTGGTTACAAAATATCATGCCACCATTGACTGTGTGACAAAACAAGTTGTTTTCCGTCCACCTGGTTTACCTGAATTTGTGTTTAATGGGGTGGAGTAGTACCTCCTCCGTATTTGATTTCTTCTGTGAAAGCCGTTAAATTGATTAGAAAGGGGTGTAAAGGATATCTGTGTTCTGTACTGACTGTATCTACTGATGATAATGTTAAAACTGATGTGAACTGTATTCCTATAGTCAGAGAATTCCCAGATGTTTTTCCAGATGATCTGCCAGGGGATTTGATTGACAGGGAGATTGAGTTCACCGTTGATGTGATTCCGGTACACAGCCTATCTAAAGAAAGCTCCTTACAGAATGGCTCCAACTGAATGAAAGAATTGAAAGTGCAATTGCAAGAACTGCTAGACAAAAATTTATCAGGCCTAGTACTTCACCGTGGGGCGCACCGGTTTTGTTTGTAAAAAGAAAGACGGCTCACTGAGACTGTGCATTGACTACCGTGAACTGAACAAGGTAACTGTGAAAAATAAATACCCATTACCGCGTATTGATGATTTATTTGATCAGTTACAGGGTGCTCAAGTGTTTTCCAAGATTGATCTCAGATCGGGGTACCATCAACTGAAAGTTAAACCAGAAGACATTGATAAAACTGCTTTTAGAACGAGGTATGGACATTACGAATTTTTAGTTATGCCTTTTGGAGTTACCAATGCACCTGCAGCATTTATGGACCTCATGAATAGAATCTTTAAACCGTACCTTGATGACTTTATTGTGGTATTCATTGATGACATATTGATTTACTCCAAAGTTAGAACAACATGAACATCATCTGAGACTTGCCCTGCAGACCCTAAGAGAACAGAAACTGTATGCTAAACTGTCTAAATGTGAGTTTTGGCTTGATCATGTTATGTTTTTGGGGCATGTTGTTAGCAAAGATGGAATTTCTGTTGATCCGCAGAAAATTGAAGCTGTAGTGAACTGGCCTAGACCAACAAATGTGACAGAAGTCCGAAGCTTTTTGGGATTGGCTAGATATTACAGAAGATTTGTCAAAGATTTCTCCAAAATTGCCTTACCATTGACTCAACTGACACAGAATGGGACATCATTTGACTGGACTGACCAGAGGGAATCAGCATTTCAGGAGTTGAAAACTCGACTTGTGACTGCACCTGTTCTTACTTTACCCTCAGGTACGGATGGTTATACTGTATTTAGTGATGCTTCTCTCATAAGGGTTTGGGATGTGTTTTAATGCAGAATGGGAGAGTAATTGCCTATGCTTCCCGACAACTGAGACCACATGAAAAAACTACCCGACCCATGATCTGGAACTTGCTGCAGTAGTGTTTGCACTGAAAATCTGGCGTCACTACCTGTATGGGGCGACATGTGAAGTTTATACCGACCACAAGAGTCTGAAGTACTTCTTCACCCAGAAAGAACTGAACATGAGACAACGGAGATGGCTAGAACTGATTAAAGATTACGACCTACAGATTCTGTACCATCCGGGAAAAGCCAACACCGTTGCCGATGCACTGAGCCGGAAATCGATTGCAAATTTAGCTTGTTTGCTCACTGGACAGAAAGAGTTGCTTTGTGACCTTGAAAAATCTGAAATTGAAGTTGTTTTGAGAGAACAAGGTGGAACAATAGCTGCTATTTCTGCTCAACCGGCATTGATCGAAGAAATTAAAGAGAAACAGCAAACGGATGACTTCTTGAAGAAGATCATCGAAGAAAGAGAATTAAACCGAGACCGGGGTTCAAATTTGAAAATAATGTACTGAAATTTCAAGGGAGACTGTGTGTACCAAATGATTCTGAATTGAAAAGAAGAGTTCTGCAAGAGGGCCACAATTCAAAATTTTCTATCCATCCAGGGAATACGAAAATGTATCAAGATCTGAAACAGAATTTTTCTGTGGCCGGGAATGAAGAAAGAAATTGCCGACTTTGTGTCAAAATGTCTTCATTGCCAACAAGTCAAAGCGGAACATCAGCGACCCGCAGGCTTACTGCAACCCTTACCCATACCGGAGTGGAAATGGGAGCATATCACGATGGATTTTATCGTTGGATTGCCTCGCTCCAGAAAAGGTATGGATTCAATTGGGTTATTGTTGATAGACTGACCAAATCTGCTCACTTTTTACCTGTCAAGACAATTTATAATGCGGACAAGTTGGCTGTAATTTATATTGATGAAATTGTTAGACTGCATGGAGTGCCTGTGTCCATTGTTTCTGACAGGGATTCGAAGTTTACATCGAGGTTTTGGCAAAGCCTACAGACTGCATTGGGTACTGAATTGAGAATGAGTAGTGCCTATCATCCTCAGACAGACGGACAGTCAGAAAGGACCATCCAGACTCTGGAGGATTTATTGAGAATGTGTGTCCTTGATTTTCAGGGAAATTGGGAAAGCCATTTGCCATTGGCTGAATTCGCCTACAACAACAGTTACCATTCAAGTATTGGTATGGCGCCTTTCGAGGCATTGTATGGCAGAAATGTAGATCTCCGATCTGCTGGGCAGAAGTTGGAGATGGGCCTTTGCTTGGGCCCGAGATTGTGTATGAAACGACTGAAAAAGTGAAACTGATTCAACAGACTGAAAACTGCACAGAGCCGACAGAAAAGTTATGTAGATGTTAGAAGACGAGACCGAGAATATGAAGTGGGTGATCACGTGTTTGTGAAAGTGACACCAATGAAAGGCCAGACTCGTTTTGGAGTCAAAGGCAAGTTAGCGCCGAGATATGTCGGGCCGTATGAGGTTATTGAGAAAATCAATCCGGTGGCGTATCAAGTTGCGCTTTCTGTAACAACCATAATCACTGATCACTGATTGACCATGATTTTTCTGATCCTGTCACTGATTACTGCTAATTAAGACTGTATGACTGATAACTAGACTGAATAAAATGCGAAACTGACTGACTGAGATCCAAAAACTGAATCGATTGACTGTAAGGTTTAAATGCATAATCTATCTGTTTGACTGCCAATGATCTGTTCTCGTCTTATGCATTAAACTGCAAATTGAAGGCCTTATCGGCGACCAAATTGAAAATTGTTTAGTGTTTCATGATTACCATAATTTATGTGGTTTTATGGTATATTTAATTGAAAATCGATTTGGTATGATTAAATTAGATTAAAATGAGCTAATTATAGAGTTTGACGTAATTACCGTTTTGCCATTGATAGTGGGCCTTGTATTATATCATGTTTGAGCATTGATATACCTTAGGCAAACACTTTCCCTCAGCCATTTTATGTCTCTAAACCGACCAAGAAGAGAATTAGAGAGAGAAAGTGAGAGTTTGGCTTGTTCTTGAGTTTTGGCTAGGAAGCTTGAAGATTTGGAGTGTAGGGTTCATAATTTAGCTTCCTCACCTTGTAATTGAAACTCTAGGTAAGGAACTCATCTTCTTATTGTTGTCATTGAACTAGTTCTTGCATGTTTTATGTAAATTTATGAGCTAAGTCATGTTTTAAGCTTAGCATGTGAGATTGAAGCTTAATTGTTGCATGCATGTTGGTTTTAGTGAGTTTGAAGTTAATTTCATGGTCAAATGCCACATGCATGTTCATAATCATGTTTAAACCCATGTTTTCATCTTGTTTTGAAAAGATTGAGCTCTTTGGAGCAAGAGTTGAAGCTTTGATTTGGTTTAAACCTCATGCATGTTCATTAAGCTATGTTCATGAAAATGGTTTGATTTGGATTAAATTGACTCGCCATTGGGCTTTGAATTCTCAAATTAAGCTTTGGACTGGTTGTATTTGGCATTGAGATGTGTTTTTCCAGAATTTGGCCCCAAGAGGTCGAGTATAGAGTGGTAGAATGCTTGGTTCGAACTTGGGAGACAAATCTGGAAATTCCAGATTTGGCTTCCTCGCTCGAGCGAAGGATTCCTCGCTCGAGCGAGCCCTTTGATTTTTGCAAGCTCGCTCGAGCGAGCATCGAGCGACTATCGCGCGTAAAAATCGAGCAACCAGTACTTTTTCATTTTTACAGAGCGCTCGAGCGAAGGATTCCTCGCTCGAGCGAAGACTTTGATTTTGGCAGCTCGCTCGAGCGAATAAAGGCTCGCTCGAGCGAGGAGCCTATTTTCAGCATATTTTGCAAAATGTTTTCTAAGTGCATCTTTGCATCCTCATTCCATTCTAGGCATTCTTAGGCCTAGTTTAAGACATCTTAATGAGGATATAGATGTAGAACACACCGAGGCAAATTAAGGATTTAGTTATTGACTTTTTCCAACTGTATAGCTTAGTGTGTGTTCATCCTGTATACCGTGTAGGGTTGGCATTCCGAGGAGACGCTCTAGCTACTGATAAGCCCAAACTCTGTGAGTAACATTGGTAAAGATATGTTCAAAAATGATTATCTTCTGAATTGTTTACTGAACTGAACTGAACTGTTTTCCTGAACGATACTGTTAACTGAATGAATGTATGTCCTATATTCTGAATTGTACTGTGGCATCCTTAGCATTACTGTTTACTGACTGTCTACTGTTACAGAGATCTCTGTCGGTTCCCTGTTGCCCTTGTGGAACCACTACTGTTTTGTTGATTGTCATCTATTGATTTGTTCTCTTTTACGGTCTTTTTAGACTATTTACTGTTTAACTGTTTACTGTACTGTTATATGGATGTACCACATAAGACTGTTTACTGTACCGAACAACTGACATTGATTTAAATGATTGTTTTCAATATACTGAAGGACATTGTTTTCAATATAATGAAAGGACATCCATTTAACCCCTTACGCATTATGTTATTCACTGGGCTTTAGCTCACTGCTCATATATATATGTAGGTGTACAGGCACAGGACTGCAGCTAGGAGCGTCAGGCAAGCTTTAGTTTTGTCAAGCCAACCACTGTGCCTCACTGCGAGGTTCCGAGTGTAATCAAGCTTAGACTGCTTTTGGGTGTCTTAGCTTCACCCAACTATCATTGTACTGTATAGACGGTTACTGTACTGTATGGATCGATAACACTGTACTGCACTGTTTACTGTAATGTTAATAGGGATTAGGTCCCTGTACTGAATGTTTGTAAATGTTATGCAATACGGTTGTACCGAAAGTATAAATGTAAGAAAAATCTTTTGCATACAGACTGTCACAGCTCATTGGACATTGTTTATTTACTGTATTGGCTTCCGCCATGCCCCTGTACTCTGTATTACTGTCCTACTGTTAAGCAGGCCTTCGGTAATCTCGGATTACTGGCCGGTTACGGTGCTAAACCCATAGGGGCCGGTTTGGGTCGTGACAGAGTGGTATCAGAGCGATTACTTAACCACGAGTTATACCGCCACACACGTTTCCAATGAGCTATAGGATGTCCTAGAAAGAAATTAGGGCATTGCATGAGCATGAAAAAGTGTGTGCGACAATGACATGACTGATTATATGCTAATGTGTTAAACTGTGTGAGGTATACAAACGTTTTATTCATAATTGTACCACTGCTTATAGTGAAATGAAACGAAACCTATATGCATACTTAAAGAAGTTAAATGGAATAACATGTAATGTTAATGTTACTACCGACTGTGGAAATTTATAAGATAATGAACGTGCGAAAGTAAAGGGTCATGTGACCATACCTGAATTGAAATGAAAGTTATACACACGTCTGATGTGGAATAAAATGTGAAATCAGTGAGAACTTCCCTGTGTTGTTGATCAAAGAATATGTGGGAACCTAATTTTGTGAAATGTTAAAACCGTAGAGTCTCATGCCTTTGTTGAATGACCTGGAAAGTCCGATTGGAATCACGTTGGCCAGCGTTGCTTCGAGTCGGAAATTCTTGGTAAATTCCTGGGGAATGAATAGGTTAACTGAGAATCTGAAAATAATAACAAACAAGGGCGAGGATTGTGAACGAACTGAAACTTCTAATCGGAGGATTAATAGGCTAGAATGAATGATTGAGGCCTTAATCGAAAATCTGAGAGAATTAAGGCAGACATACGTGCCTGAACCAACTGAATATGAACTGATGACACTGATACAGAAACCCAACAAACTGAAACCACCGAAATTTCTGGGGAAGTACCGAACCACTGAAAACTGAGACTTGGGTTTAGAAACTGAGAAAAATACGTGAAGTTCTCTTCGAAAAAAAAAATGCTTTCCGATACCTCTGAAATAGGAAAGTATCCGAGTTTGAACAACTTGAGTAAAGTGATAGGACTATGGTCGAATATGAGGTAAAATTTACCCAGCTAATCTGATAGGCAACCCATATGATAGACACTGACTGGAAAAGAATTGGAGGTAGGAGTGAGATGTGTTTGACATCGTCAACTGAAATTAGAAAGAATGAAACAAAAGTAACAGAAAGCGAAAATGACCGGTGTTTCAATGACCTCCGTGAATAGAAAATCTCAGCAATAGCTTTGACCAAAGAAGGTCAAAGAAGTAATGTGAACAACGATATACCTATCTGTACCGTATGTGGGAAATACCAATGGGGCGTTGCCACCGCCTATCTGAAACTTATTCTAGGCATGGACAGGAGGGATATTTGCCTAAGTCTTGCCCACAAATGCTCGGAACACTGAAAAGACTGACGTAGGTATGACCTGAAACAGATGAAATTGCTTATACGAACGTTTGTGTGGGGAATCGTATATTCCGTAAATTGGTATAGACTGCGAACATATTGACTGCGCTAATTGAACTACCGGAATTATGAACCATACACTGAGAACTGTTAGAAGAACTTGTGAACAGCGAGGACTTGCTGAGTTAGGTCCCTGTATCGTATTGTAATAACTGAATGTGAACTGTTAGATGGACCTTTTGAACTGTACTAGAACTGTTGAACATGGGAATACCTTATGATTGACTGTAATTCGAGAAATTTGTATGACTATGATTGTATTGAACTGTTACGTATTGACGGACATTATTGAATGAACGGACCCTTGAACTCGAATTATACACGTGAACCGTTTGTGTGTGGGACTGCTGAAATTGAGAACCCATATTGGTTTGTAAAGACGAACTTCTGCTTATGAAATTGTGAACGAATGCCTACATGAAAACTGATTTTGATCTCACACCTGTATGTATGTTCCCATGCTTGTAACACTGTTAAGATTGAGAGGAATGGACGGTGAATAATGGATCTTTTGAAATCTACCGCTGATGCGGACTATATGTGCGACACTGTAAAACCTCATGTTAACATTTACCTATGCTAAGGAAACCGCTTAGGCTTGTGTACATATCTGCTTACCTTTGCTTAAGGATATTACTAGACTGAATAGATATATGACTGGTTATCTTAACTATATGTATCTGGAGGAACTATATTTGCATTGTACATTGAACCCGTGAACCTGTAATGGGACTGTTAGTAGATTCTGAACATGCACATATATGACTGTACCTTGGCTCGAATGACTGATTAATTTGTTGATAAGTTAACCGTTGGGACTATGTAAACTGTGACTGCATGACTGAATAAAGACCCCAAACGATAAACTCTTGACTGGGAATCGTAATTGTGAAAATTGACTGACTGTTGGAATTGATCTGCGAGCATATGCTTTAGTGACTATATGACTGATTTGGAACCCTTGTATGACAACTCACCATTATGTGTCACCAAAACTTTGTGTGATGTATTATTGTATACCATATGCTTATATGAAGGATGTATTTGGAAATTGCTATGTTGACTGTGATGCTTACCTCTCGATATGACTAACTGCGTGTCTGTGCATTGTCTGTAAACTTATTGGGAGGAACACGCTGTATGTGACCTGTACTGCTTTGATATGAATTGTAATGGTACCGGACTCTGATGTAAGGTTGATAATTGATGAACTCAGACTGATTGTGAAACTACTATGTACCGAAATGACCGGAGTATGAACTAATGTTAACTGATCTGGAAATGATAAGAATGGAACTTTGATCTGAACTAATCTGATGGAACCGTGGGTCATTGAAACCCTTTTATGTAACTGATGGAACTTTTGTTTGATGCTTGCGCTTCGAACTTTTATTTGATATGTTTGGACAGAACTTGCATCTGAAATGACCTAGCCGAACTTTCATCAATTTGATCTGAGAAAACTCTTATTAAGAGCTATTACCGGATTTGTTTACAATGTAGGAAAAAACGGGGTATGTGGCATGTGATTAATTACCCGGTATTACCGTTATAACCATGAACTTGTTTGACTAGGGAATGATTGTTTTGGTGATTACTGTACTTCAGAACTGGTGGGATCTGTTGACCACAGACTGGTTTTCATCATAAACTCTGACTGTCTGGAAGTATATGTAATCTGTATGACTGCTTTCGTATTGACATGTGCTATGACCGAATCGGTAAGTAAATGAATGCTTAAGAACTCTGCCTACTGCTATGGGAGTAATGTACAAATTCGCCTTATGTTCCCGATAACTCCCGAATGAACTGGACTGACTGTGATGGCTTACCGAATCGAGAATCAAATTGAACTAAGACTGGGTGAACAACTCGGGAGGGAATGAATCGAAACTCTGTAACTTAACGGGGGAAATTACTTATGAAATTGAGACCAGTGCAAATCTATAACCCCGATAAGTACTTGATATAAGTAGTGTGAATACTACTATACCGCTACTGTACTGTTACTGTATTGTCACCGTCACCGTTACTGTACTGTCACTGTACTGACACTGCTACTGCTACTGTACCTGTTGTGTACTACTGTGCCACTTTATTCGTATTTCGTGTCACGAAATAAGTTTTGTCTCGAAAATGCTATATGCTGTTTACTGAATGATTGTTCGATCCCTGTTATATATTCGTGACTCTTAGTATTATGTAATATATGATTAGCTGCCCGGTATCGGAGGTTCCTTTAAGGAACTTATATCTGTCTGCACTCTGTTATCCGTACCGGAGGCCTCGTCATGAGGGCCTAGCTTCTGTACTGTTCTGTTCTGTTACCCGGATTCGGGATTCCCTTATGGAACTGGTTATTCATAACCATTATGTAACTGTATCTGCTCTGTACTGTATCTGTTCTGCACTGTATCTGTTCTATACCTGCCATGTCTGCATTTGTTCTGTACCTGCTCTAGTAATGCACCATGTATACATAAGCCAGGATTGTGCATCTACGTATGCTCTAGACAAAAATATGCAAATGAACATGTATCTGAATCTGTTCTTGACTGAGATCTGAATGTGCATAAGATTCTGTTTTAATATGAGCCCCAATCTTCATATGTGATTTCTGATTCTGTTTCTGTGCATTGCTAAGATTGAGATTGGGCCATGAACCTGTTTATGAATATGATTATACTCCTGGTATAGAGTGAAAGTTACCTTTGTGATAGGCATCGTCTCTGTTGTCATATGTTAATCCGAGTTTGGAGGACCAAACTCTTTATAAGGAGGGGAGACTGTAACAACTCTAATCACTGATCACTGATTGACCACTGATTTCTGATACTGTCACTGATTACTGCTAAATTAAGACTGGTAATGACTGATAACTAGACTGAATAAAATGCGAAACTGACTGACTGAGATCCAAAACTGAATCGATTGACTGTAACGGTTTAAATGCATAATCTATCTGTTTGACTGCCAAATGATCTGTTCTCGTCTTATGCATTAAACTGCAAATTGAAGGCCTTATCGGCGACCAAATTGAAAATTGTTTAGTGTTTCATGATTACCATAATTTATGTGGTTTTATGGTATATTTAATTGAAAATCGATTTGGTATGATTAAATTAGATTAAAATGAGCTAATTATAGAGTTTGACATAATTACCGTTTTGCCATTGATAGTGGGCCTTGTATTATATCATGTTTGAGCATTGATATACCTTAGGCAAACACTTTCCCTCAGCCATTTTATGTCTCTAAACCGACCAAGAAGAGAATTAGAGAGAGAAAGTGAGAGTTTGGCTTGTTCTTGAGTTTTGGCTAGGAAGCTTGAAGATTTGGAGTGTAGGGTTCATAATTTAGCTTCCTCACCTTGTAATTGAAACTCTAGGTAAGGAACTCATCTTCTTATTGTTGTCATTGAACTAGTTCTTGCATGTTTTATGTTAAATTTATGAGCTAAGTCATGTTTTAAGCTTAGCATGTGAGATTGAAGCTTAATTGTTGCATGCATGTTGGTTTTAGTGAGTTTGAAGTTAATTTCATGGTCAAATGCCACATGCATGTTCATAATCATGTTTAAACCCATGTTTTCATCTTGTTTTGAAAAGATTGAGCTCTTTGGAGCAAGAGTTGAAGCTTTGATTTGGTTTAAACCTCATGCATGTTCATTTAAGCTATGTTCATGAAAATGGGTTTGATTTTGGATTAAATTGACTCGCCATTGGGCTTTGAATTCTCAAATTAAGCTTTTGGACTGGTTGTATTTGGCATTGAGATGTGTTTTCCAGAATTTGGGCCCAAGAGGTCGAGTATAGAGTGGTAGAATGCTTGGTTCGAACTTGGGAAACAAATCTGGAAATTCCAGATTTGGCTTCCTCGCTCGAGCGAAGGATTCCTCGCTCGAGCGAGCCCTTTGATTTTTGCAAGCTCGCTCGAGCGAGCATCGAGCGACTATCGCGCGTAAAAATCGAGCAACCAGTACTTTTTCATTTTTACAGAGCGCTCGAGTGAAGGATTCCTCGCTCGAGCGAAGACTTTGATTTTGGCAGCTCGCTCGAGCGAGGAGCCTATTTTCAGCATATTTTGCAAAATGTTTTCTAAGTGCATCTTTGCATCCTCATTCCATTCTAGGCATTCTTAGGCCTAGTTTAAGACATCTTAATGAGGATATAGATGTAGAACACACCGAGGCAAATTAAGGATTTAGTTATTGATCTTTTCCAACTGTATAGCTTAGTGTGTGTTCATCCTGTATACCGTGTAGGGTTGGCATTCCGAGGAGACGCTCTAGCTACTGATAAGCCCAAACTCTGTGAGTAACAATTGTGTAAAGATATGTTCAAAAATGATTATCTTCTGAATTGTTTACTGAACTGAACTGAACTGTTTTCTGAACCGATACTGTTAACTGAATGAATGTATGTCCTATATTCTGAATTGTACTGTGGCATCCTTAGCATTACTGTTACTGACTGTCTACTGTTACAGAGATCTCTGTCGGTTCCCTTGTTGGAACCACTACTGTTTATTGGTTGATTGGCCATCAACGACTGTTCGGTCTTTTAGACCTACTGTTTACTGTACTGTTATGTTTATGGATGTACCACATAAGACTGTTTACTGTACCGAACAACTGACAATTGATTTAAATGATTGTTTTCAATATACTGAAAGGACATCCATTCTAACCCCTTTACGCATTATGTTATTCACTGGGCTTTAGCTCACTGCTCATATATATATGTAGGTGTACAGGCACCAGACTGCAGCTAGGAGCGTCAGGCAAGCTTTAGTTTTGTCAAGCCAACCACTGTGCCTCACTGCGAGGTTCCGAGTGTAATCAAGCTTAGACTGCTTTTGGGGTGTCTTAGCTTCACCCAACTATCATTGTACTGTATAGACGGTTACTGTACTGTATGGATCGATAACACTGTACTGCACTGTTTACTGTAATGTTAATAGGGATTAGGTCCCTGTACTGAATGTTTGTAAATGTTATGCATACGGTTCTGTACCGAAAGTATAAATGTAAGAAAAATCTTTTTGCATACAGACTGTCACAGCTCATTGGACATTGTTTATTTACTGTATTGGCTTCCGCCATGCCCCTGTACTCTGTATTACTGTCCTACTGTTAAGCAGGCCTTCGGTAATCTCGGATTACTGGCCGGTTACGGTGCTAAACCCATAGGGGCCGGTTTGGGTCGTGACAGCTTCCTCCTGAAATGGAACATATGCACAACGTCTTCCATATCTCTATGTTAAGAGATTATCTCCGGGATCCTTTCCATGTAATTGAGCCTACTCGGATAGCGTTGAGTGATGACTACACTTACGAGGAACGGCCTATACAGATTGTAAACAGACGAATCAAGAAACTGAGGAACAAGGAGATCCCGTTAGTGAAAGTTGACTGGCAAAACCATGGCGGCGTGTATGCCACGTGGGAAAGGGAAGATGACATGGCTAAGAGATATCCTGATTTGTTCCCACTGAACCCTGTTTTCTTCCAGAATGAAGGCAATCCGAGTTTAGAGGACTAAACTCTTTATAAGGAGGGGAGACTGTAATAACCCTCGTTACTGATCACTGATTAATGCCGATTACTGCTAAGTTAATACCGATATGAAAAGTAATTGAACTGACTGACTTACTGAACCGACTGACTGAACCGACTGACTGAAACCTGAAACTAAATTGATTGCATGTATCTTGCATTGAATTGCATTTTATCTGTTTGACTATCTGTCCATACTTTACGTTAAACTGCTAATTGAAGGCCTTATCGGCGGCCGAACCGAAAATCGTTTAGTGTTTCATGATCGTCATAATTTATGTGATTTTATGGTATATTTATTGAAAAAGTGATTTGGTATGATTAAATTAGATTAAATGTTGATGTATGACAAAGTTAGGCTTAATTACTAGAATGTCACTTAGTGGCCCATTACCTACAAAACATATTGATCCTATTTACACTTGATCAAAAACATTTCATCAGCCCATTTTTCTTGTTCTTACTGTCCAAGAGAGCTAGTGAGAGAGAAATTGAGTCTCTTCTTGAGTTTTGCTTGGAGACTTGAAGATTTGGAAGAGTAATTGCATGTTTGAGCTCCTACACCTCTAATTCAAGACCTAAGGTAGAATAACTACCCTTTTGTTTGTAATTTTGTTAGACTCTTGCATGATTTAGAGCTAAGTGAAGTCTAGAGCCAACTTATGGCTTGTAATGTTGTTTTGAAGCTCAATTGTTGCATGTATGTGCATATTGATAAGTTTTGAGGTTACAATCCTTCATTTCTCACATGCACGTTCATGTTAGCGTTAAGGACCATGTCTTCATCTTGAATTTGAAGAAATGAGCCCATTTATGCAAAAAAGAAGCTTTGATTTGATTTAATCACATGCATGTCACTTTGTAGCATGTTCATGAAAATTGGGTTTGAAAATGAGGTTAATTGGAACACCCTTGGGCCTTGATTTCTCAAATTGATCTTTAAAACATGTAATGTTGGGTGTTTACAAGTATTTTCCAAGTTTTTAGCCCAGGAGGATCAAAAATTTAGCTTTTAAACTTGATTTTGAGCATAGGACTCAAATCTGGAATTTCCAGATTTTGAGCCTACGCTCGAGCGAGGAAGTCCACGCTCGAGCGTACCCTCTGTGATTCTACCTTCTGCTCGAGCGAGAAAAGTTACGCTCGAGCGGGGAATGCGAGCATCCAGTACTTTGCATGTGTTCACAGTCCGCTCGAGCGAAGAAACTTACGCTCGAGCGAGGACTTGTGTCTTACGCTCGAGCGAGGGTCGAGCGTCCATCGAGCGTAAAATTGGAGCATCCAGCATTTTTACTGTAGCCCGCAGTCTGCTCGAGTGAAGGAATTGACGCTCGAGCGGAGCTTCTTTGTTTGCATGTCCGCTCGAGCGTAGAAAGCCACGCTCGAGCGAGACCCCTATTTTCAGCAAATTTTGTAAAGTGTTCAAAAGTGCATCTTTGCATCCTCTTTCCATCCTAGGCATTCCTAGGGCATATTTAAGGCATCTTAAAGAGGATATAGATGTAGAACCACACCGAGGCAAATTAGGGATTAAGTTATTATCTTTCCCAACTGTATAGCTTAGTGTGTGTTCAATCTGTAAACTGTGTAGGGTTGGCTTTCCGAGGAGACGCTCTAATTCACTGTAGCCCAGAACTCTGTGAGTAACAATTGTGTAAAGATATGTTCAAAATGATTATCTTTTGAATACTGAACTGAACTGCTTACTGGACTGATATTGATTGCTGAATGAATGTATGTCCTTTATTTCTGAACTGTACTGTGGCATCCTTAGCACCTACTGTTACTGTTACAGAGATCTCTGTCGGTTTCCTTGTGGAACCACTACTGTTTACTGACTGATGGCCATCATTACTGTTCGGTCTTTTAAGACCTACTGTTACTGTTATGCTAATGGATGTACCACATATGACTGTTTACTGTACTGAACAACTGATATTCCGATTGAATTGAACTGTTTTTCATTACTGTATGGACATTCATTCTAAACCCCTTTACGCATTATGTTATTCACTGGGCTTTAGCTCACTGCTCATATATATATGTAGGTGTACAGGCATCGGATCAAAGCTAGAAGCGTCGGGGTAGATTCCCAGTTTTGTCAAGCCAACCAACGTGCCTCACTGTGAGGTTCTGAGCCTGCCAAGCTTAGGCTATGGGGTGTTTTAGTATTCCCCCCTTCTGTACTGTTTTACTTACCGTATAGACTGAACGTTTGCACTGTACTGTTTATCAGGGATTAAGTCCCTGTTTCTGACTGGTTGTATTTGATATGCATACTGTTTCGTACTGTACTGTATAAATGTATGAAAAATCTTTTTGGCATACAGACTGTCACAGCTCATTGGACATTGTTTATTTATTGTATTGGCTTCCGCCATGCCCCTGTACTCTGTTAAACTGTATTACTGTTAAGCAGGCCTTCGGTAATCTCGGATTACTGGCCGGTTACGGTGCTAAATCCATAGGGGCGGGTTTGGGTCGTGACAATAAACAATGTCCAATAAGCTGTGACAGTCTGTATGCCAAAAAGATTTTTCATACATTTATACAGAACAGTACGAAACAGTATGCATATATATACAACTAGTCAGTACAGGGACTTAATCCCTGATAAACAGTACAGTGCAAACGTTCAGTCTGTACAGTAAACAAAACAGTACAGTAAGGAGGAAACTAAAACACCCCATAGCCTAAGCTTGGCAAGCTCGGAACCTCGCAGTGAGGCACATTGGTTGGCTTGACAAAACTGGGAATCTACCCCGACGCTTCTAGCTTTGATCCGGTGCCTGTACACCTACATATATATATGAGCAGTGAGCTAAAGCCCAGTGAATAACATAATGCGTAAAGAGGTCTAGAATGAATGTCCTTACAGTAATGAAAACAGTTCATTTCAATCAGTATAACAGTTGTTCAGTACAGTAAACAGTCATATGTGGTACATCCATTAGCATAACAGTAAACAGTAGGTCTTAAAAGACCGAACAGTAATGATGACCATCAATCAGTAAACAGTAGTGGTTCCACGAGGGAACCGACAGAGATCTCTGTAACAGTAACAGTAAACAGTAGGTGCTAAGGATGCCACAGTACAGTTCAGAAATAAAGGACATACATTCATTCAGTAATCAATATCAGTTCAGTAAACAGTTCAGTTCAGTGTTCAGAAAATAATCATTTGAACATATCTTTACACAGTTGTTACTCACAGAGTTCTGGGCTACAGTAGGCTAGAGCGTCTCCTCGGAAAGCCAACCCTACACAGTTTACAGATTGAACACACACTAAGCTACACAGTTGGGAAAGATGTTAACTTAATCCCTAATTTGCCTTGGTGTGGTTCTACATCTATATCCTCTTTAAGATGCCTTAAATATGCCCTAGGAATGCCTATGATGGAAAGAGGATGCAAAGATGCACTTTTGAACACTTTACAAAATTTTCAGAAAACAAGGGTCTCGCTCGAGCGTGGCTTTCTACGCTCGAACGAACCTGCAAACAAAGGAGCTCCGCTCGAGCGTCAATTCCGTCGCTCGAGCGGACTGTGTGCTACAGTAAAAATGCTGGATGCTCCAATTTTACGCTCGATGGACGCTCGACCCTCGCTTGAGCGTAAGACACAAGTCCTCGCTCGAGCGTGAGTTTCCTCGCTCGAGCGGACTGTGAATTCATGCAAAGTACTGGATGCTCGCATTTCACGGTCAAGCGTAACTTTTCTCGCTCGAGCGGAAGGCAGAATCACAGAGTGTACGCTCGAGCGTGGACTTTCTCGCTCGAGCGTAGGCCCAAAATCTGGAAATTCCATATTTGAGTCCTAAGCTCAAAATCAAGTTTAAAAGCCAAATTTTTTATCCTCTTGGGCTAAAAACCTGGAAAAACACTTGTAAACACATAACATTATGTATTTCAAAGATCAATTTGGTAAATCAAAGCCCAATGGTGTTTAATTCAAACTCAATTTCAAACCAATTTTCATGAACATGAAGAACATGCAAACATGCATGGATTCAAACCATTTCAAAACTTCAAAACATGCTCTAATGAGCTCATTCTTTTCAAAACAAGTTGAACACATGGACTTAAGCTTAATTATGAACATGCAATTTGCCATGAAATCAACTCAAAATTCATCAATACACACATGCATGCATGAATTCTAACACGATCCAACATGTATAAATTAAAACATGACTTAACTCTACAATTGACATGAATCATGCAAGAATTAACTTAAATACACAATAAATAAGGTGAATCTCCTTACCTAAGTCTTGTAGTTCAAGCCTAGAAGCTCAATATGGTAATTTTCTAACAAAATCTCCAAGCCTCCAAGCAAAACAAGAAGAAAACACAACTCTCTCTCTCTCTCTCTCTCTCTAAATTCGGCTATGCTCTCAAAATGGGCTGAGGAAAAATTTGATCAAGTGTTGTATCTAGTGTAAAGAGCTCACAAAAAGCTCAATGTAGTGGGCCACCAAGTGGCATTATGGTAATTAAGCTCAATCTGTACATTTTATCAACATTTACTCCAATTTAATCATACCAAATCACTTTTCAGATAATTACACCATAAAATCACATAAATTCTAATGAACTCAGAACATCAATCAATTTCAGATTCGGCCGCCGATAAGGCCTTCAATTAACAGTTTAAACATAGAAATTGAACAGATAATCATACAGTCAAACAGATAGAATTACAATTCAAACAGATACGAGCAATCAATTCAGTTTCAGATTTCAGTCAGTCAGTTCAGTAATCCAGTCAGTTCAATTATCATTCAGAATCAGTCTCTATTTAGCAGTAATCAGTAGTTACTTTAGTAATTTATCGGTAAACAGTATGAGGGTTGTTACAGTCTCCCCTCCTTATAAAGAGTTTAGTCCTCTAAACTTGAGTTACCTTCATTCTGGAAGAAAACAGGGTTCAGCAGGAACAAATCAGGATATCTTTTAGCCATGTCATCTTCCCTTTCCCAAGTGGCATATACACCACCATGGTTTTGCCAGTCAACTTTCACTAACGGGATCTCTTTGTTCCTCAATTTCTTAATCCGTCTGTTTACAATCTGTATAGGCCGTTCCTCGTAAGTGTAGTCATCACTCAACACTACCCGAGTAGGCTCAATCACATGGAAAGGATTCCGGAGCTAATCTCTCAACATAGAGATGTGGAAGATGTTGTGCATATGCTCCATTTCAGGAGGAAGCGCAACTTGATACGCCACCGGATTGATTTTCTCAATAATCTCATACGGTCCGACATACCTTGGCGCTAACTCGCCTTTGACTCCAAAACGAGTCTGGCCTTTCATTGGTGTCACTTTTACAAAGACGTGATCACCCACTTCATACTCTCAGTCTCGTCTTCTAACATCTTCTAACATCTGCATAACTTTTCTGTCGGCTCTGTGCAGTTTTCAGTCTCTGTTGTATCAGTTTCACTTTCTCAGTCGTTTCATATACAATCTCGGGCCCAAGCAAAGGCCCATCTCCAACTTCTGCCCAGCAAATCAGAGATCTACATTTTCTGCCATACAATGCCTCGAAAGGCGCCACACCGATACTTGAATGGTAACTGTTGTTGTAGGCGAATTCAGCCAACGGCAAATGGCTTTCCCAATTTCCCTGAAAATCAAGGACACACATTCTCAATAAATCCTCCAGAGTCTGGATGGTCTTTTCTGACTGTCCATCTGTTTGAGGATGATAGGCACTACTCAGTCTCAATTCAGTACCCAATGCAGTCTGTAGGCTTTGCCAAAACCTCGAAGTAAACTTCGAATCCCTGTCAGAAACAATGGATACAGGCACTCCATGCAGTCTAACAATTTCATCAATATAAATTACAGCCAACTTGTCCGCATTATAAATTGTCTTGACAGGTAAGAAGTGAGCAATTTGGTCAGTCTATCAACAATAACCCAAATTGAATCCATACCTTGTCTGGAGCGAAGCAATCCAACGATAAAATCCATCGTGATATGCTCCCATTTCCACTCCGGTATGGGTAAGGGTTGCAATAAGCCTGCGGGCCGCTGATGTTCCGCTTTAATTTGTTGGGAATGAAGACATTTTGACACAAAGTCAGCAATTTCTTTCTTCATTCTCGGCCACCAGAAATTCAGTTTCAAATCTTGGTACATCTTCGTGTTCCCCGGATGAATAGAAAATTTTGAGTTGTGGCCCTCTTGCAGAACTCTTCTTTTTAGTTCAGTATCATTCGGTACACACAGTCTTCCTTGAAATTTCAGTACAGTATTTTCAACTTTGAACCCCGGTCTTGGTTTAGATTCTCTTTCTTCGATGATCTTCCTTAAGAAGTCATCCTGTTGCTGTTTCTCTTTAATTTCCTCAATCAATGCCGGTTGAGCAGAAATAACAGCTATTGTCCCACCTTGTTCTCTCAAAACAACTTCAATTTTAGATTTTTCAAGGTCACAAAGCAACTCTTTCTGTCCAGTGAGCAAACAAGCTAAATTTGCAATTGACTTCCGGCTCAGTGCATCGGCAACGGTGTTGGCTTTTCCCGGATGGTACAGAATCTGTAGGTCGTAATCTTTAATCAGTTCTAGCCATCTCCGTTGTCTCATGTTCAGTTCTTTCTGGGTGAAGAAGTATTTCAGACTCTTGTGGTCGGTATAAACTTCACATGTCGCCCCATACAGGTAGTGACGCCAGATTTTCAGTGCAAACACTACTGCAACCAGTTCCAAATCATGGGTTGGGTAGTTTTTTTCATGTGGTCTCAGTTGTCGGAAAACATAAGCAATAACTCTCCCATTCTGCATTAAAACACATCCCAAACCCTTATGAGAAGCATCACTAAATACAGTATAACCATCCGTACCTGAAGGTAAGGTAAGAACAGGTGCAGTCACAAGTCGAGTTTTCAACTCTTGAAATGCTGATTCCTTCTGGTCAGTCCAGTCAAATGATGTCCCCTTCTGTGTCAGTTGAGTCAATGGTAAGGCAATTTTGGAGAAATCTTTGACAAATCTTCTGTAATATCCAGCCAATCCCAAAAAGCTTCGGACTTCTGTCACATTTGTTGGTCTAGGCCAGTTCACTACAGCTTCAATTTTCTGCGGATCAACAGAAATTCCATCTTTGCTAACAACATGCCCCAAAAACATAACATGATCAAGCCAAAACTCACATTTAGACAGTTTAGCATACAGTTTCTGTTCTCTTAGGGTCTGCAGGGCAAGTCTCAGATGATGTTCATGTTGTTCTATACTTTTGGAGTAAATCAATATGTCATCAATAAATACCACAATAAAGTCATCAAGGTACGGTTTAAAGATTCTATTCATGAGGTCCATAAATGCTGCAGGTGCATTGGTAACTCCAAAAGGCATAACTAAAAATTCGTAATGTCCATACCTCGTTCTAAAAGCAGTTTTATCAATGTCTTCTGGTTTAACTTTCAGTTGATGGTACCCCGATCTGAGATCAATCTTGGAAAACACTTGAGCACCCTGTAACTGATCAAAAAGTCATCAATACGCGGTAATGGATATTTATTTTTCACAGTTACCTTGTTCAGTTCACGGTAGTCAATGCACAGTCTCAGTGAGCCGTCTTTCTTTTTACAAACAAAACCGGTGCGCCCCACGGTGAAGTACTAGGCCTGATAAACTTCTTGTCTAACAGTTCTTGCAATTGCACTTTCAATTCTTTCAATTCAGTTGGAGCCATTCTGTAAGGAGCTTTCGATACAGGCTGTGTTCCCGGAATCACATCAACGGTGAATTCAATCTCCCTGTCAATCAAATCCCCTGGCAGATCATCTGGAAAAACATCTGGGAATTCTCTGACTATAGGAATACAGTTCACATCAGTTTTAACATTATCATCAGTAGATACAGTCAGTACAGAACACAGATATCCTTTACACCCCTTTCTAATCAATTTAACGGCTTTCACAGAAGAAATCAAATACGGAGGAGGTACTACTCCAACCCCATTAAACACAAATTCGGGTAAACCAGGTGGACGGAAAACAACTTGCTTTGTCACACAGTCAATGGTAGCATGATATTTTTGTAACCAGTCCATCCCCAATATTACATCAAAATGATCAATGTTCAATGGCAGTAAATCAATAAACAGATGCATATCCCCAACAATAATTTCACAGCAGGATACATATAAGCACATGTCATGGATCCTCCTACGGGTGATGATACAGCTAGCAGATAGTTCATAGGTTCTAAGGGTCTATTCAATTTCCGTGAAAAAGCATGCGATACATATGAGTGTAGACCCCGAATCAATCAGTACATATGCATTTTGAGCACAAATAGAGAGGATACCTGACACAACGGTTTCAGTATTTTGCACGTCTCCCGGTACTAGGGCAAACACTCGGCCCTGCCTCATCGGCTCTTTCCCGGTAGCTTTGGGGTTAGGCTTTGGTGCTACAGTTGATGCTGCGGCGCTGCCTGCAGCTTTACTATTGCCCGGAGCAGTGGAAGGGCAATCTTTCACCATGTGGCCCACTTTGCCACACCTGTAACAAGCACCAGAAATTTTATAACAAACTCCCTTATGGTTCTTACCACATTCGGAACAGGGCGGAAAGGACGGTTTCCTTGACTAGAAGTAGTCGTTGACCCTGTATTTTGCTTTTTGTTCGATTGATTATGCTTGCCTTTCTTGAATTTGAAATTCTGTCTTTTACCACGCCATTCAGATACCGGTGTTTCAGATTGTTTCACAGCTTCGATGTTTGACTCAGCCATCAATGCTCGGTCAAGAACACCTACATAGGTCGGTAGCTTTAAAACACTAATCCTGTCCAGTATTGCAACATTCAGGCCGCCTTCAAATTTTCTGGCCTTCTTGTAGTCAGTGTCCACCATATGTGGAGCATATCTAGCAAGCTCGGTGAAATGTCTCATATTCAGCAACGGACATTGTGCCCTGTCTCAGTTGTTCAAATTCAGTTACTTTCCTGTCCCTGACACACTGGGGGAAATACTTTTCGAAGAAGGACTCCTTAAACTGAGCCCAAGTCATTACATTGTTGGTGTCACGGACCAGCATCCACCACCTTCTGGCCTCTTCTTGCAAGGTGAAGGTAGCTAACAGTACTTTATTTCCTTCGAACACGGAAACACTTCAAATAGCTTTTCAGTCTCAAGAACCCATGCTTCAGCTTTTAGCGGTTCAAGGCCTCCCTGAAAGGATGGCGGTTTCATTTTGCTGAACTTCTGGGTGAGAGCAATTATGTCCCCATCATTCACATTCACATTCGGTTCCGGCTGTACCGGAGGAGGAGGTAGGGCTGCTGATTCTGTTGTTACTCAAGTCTAGCAGTTATCAGTTCTATCATTCTTGTCATTCTTGCCTCAGTGGATGAGGACTCAGATTCATTTGCATTATCCATTTCACTATAAGCAGTTATAACAAGTATAAACAAACAGTTGCATACTTAAACAGTTTAACACATTAGCACATATTCAGTCATGTCATAACCACACACTTTCATGCTCATGTAATGCCCTAATCGCTTTTCTAGGACACTCTATAGCTCATTTGGACACGTGTGTGCGGTATAACTCGTGGTTAAGTATCGCTCTGATACCACTCTGTCACGACCCAAACCCGCCCCTATGGGTTTAGCACCGTAACCGGCCAGTAATCCGAGATTACCGAAGGCCTGCTTAACAGTAATACAGTAAACAGAGTACAGGGGCTGGCGGAAGCCAATACAGTAAATAAACAATGTCCAATGAGCTGTGACAGTCTGTATGCCAAAAAGATTTTTCATACATTTATACAGAACAGTACGAAACAGTATGCATATATATACAACCAGTCAGTACAGGGACTTAATCCCTGATAAACAGTACAGTGCAAACGTTCAGTCTATACAGTAAAACAAACAGTACAGTAAGGGGAAAACTAAAACACCCCATAGCCTAAGCTTGGCAGGCTCGGAACCTCGCAGTGAGGCACATTGGTTGGCTTGACAAAACTGGATCTACCCCGACGCTTCTAGCTTTGATCCGGTGCCTGTACACCTACATATATATATGAGCAGTGAGCTAAAGCCCAGTGAATAACATAATGCGTAAAGAGGTTAGAATGAATGTCCTTACAGTAATGAAAACAGTTCATTTCAATCAGTATATCAGTTGTTCAGTACAGTAAACAGTCATATGTGGTACATCCATTAGCATAACAGTAAACAGTAGGTCTTAAAAGACCGAACAGTAATGATGGCCATCAATCAGTAAACAGTAGTGGTTCCACGAGGGAACCGACAGAGATCTCTGTAACAGTAACAGTAAACAGTAGGTGCTAAGGATGCCACAGTACAGTTCAGAAATAAAGGACATACATTCATTCAGTAATCAATATCAGTTCAGTAAACAGTTCAGTTCAGTGTTCAGAAAATAATCATTTTGAACATATCTTTACACAATTGTTACTCACAGAGTTCTGGGCTACAGTGAACTAGAGCGTCTCCTCGGAAAGCCAACCCTACACAGTTTACAGATTGAACACACACTAAGCTACACAGTTGGGAAAGATAATAACTTAATCCCTAATTTGCCTCGGTGTGGTTCTACATCTATATCCTCTTTAAGATGCCTTAAATATGCCCTAGGAATGCCTAGGATGGAAAGAGGATGCAAAGATGCACTTTTGAACACTTTACAAAATTTGCTGAAAACAGGGGTCTCGCTCGAGCGTGGCTTTCTACGCTCGAGCGGACATGCAAACAAAGGAGCTTCGCTCGAGCGTCAATTCCGTCGCTCGAGCGGACTGTGTGCTACAGTAAAAATGCTGGATGCTCCAATTTTACGCTCGATGGACGCTCGACCCTCGCTCGAGCGTAAGACACAAGTCCTCGCTCGAGCGTGAGTTTCCTCGCTCGAGCGGACTGTGAACTCATGCAAAGTACTGGATGCTCGCATTTCACGCTCGAGCGTAACTTTTCTCGCTCGAGCGGAGGCAGAATCACAGAGTGTACGCTCGAGCGTGGACTTCCTCGCTCGAGCGTAGGCCCAAAATCTGGAAATTCCAGATTTGAGTCCCAAGCTCAAAATCAAGTTTAAAAGCCAAATTTTCGATCCTCTTGGGCTAAAAACCTGGAAAAACACTTGTAAACACATAACATTATGTATTTCAAAGATCAATTTGGTAAATCAAAGCCCAAGGGTGTTTAATTAAACTCAATTTCAAACCAATTTTCATGAACATGAAGAACATGCAAACATGCATGGATTCAAACCATTTCAAAACTTCAAAACATGCTCTAATGAGCTCATTCTTTTCAAAACAAGTTGAAAACATGGACTTAAGCTTAATTATGAACATGCATGTGACAATTTGCCATGAAATCAACTCAAAATTCATCAATACACACATGCATGCATGAATTCTAACACAATCAACATATATGAATTAAAACATGACTTAGCTCTACAATTGACATGAATCATGCAAGAATCAACTTAAATACACAATAAGAAGGTGAATCTCCTACCTAAGTCTTTTATTCAAGGCTAGAAGCTCAATATGCAATTTTCTTCAAAATCTCCAAGCCTCCAAGCAAAACAAGAAGAAACAACAACTCTCTCCTCTCTCTCTCTAAATTCGGCTATGCTCTCAAATGGCTGAGGAAAAGTTTGATCAAGTGTTGTATCTAGTGTAAAGAGCTCAAAAAAGCTCCATGTAGTGGGCCACTAATGGCATTTATGTAATTAAGCCCAATTGTAATTTTATCAATTTTAATCTAATTTAATCATACCAAATCACTTTTCAATAAATACACCATAAAATCACATAAATTCTACTGAATCAGAACATCAATCAATTTCAGATTCGGCCGCCGATAAGGCCTTCAATTAACAGTTTAAACATAGAAATTGAACAGATAATCATACAGTCAAACAGATAGAATTACAATTCAAACAGATACAGGCAATCAATTCAGTTTCAGATTTCAGTCAGTCAGTTCAGTAATCCAGTCAGTTCAATTATCATTCAGAATCAGTCTCTATTTAGCAGTAATCAATAGTTACTTTAGTAATTTATCGGTAAACAGTATGAGGGTTGTTACACTAGCTAAGTAAAATAGTAAAGCAATGTCCTCAGAGAGAGAAGAATGCACGCATGCTCGGTCGCTTCGTTCGGAAATCCATCGCGATGTCCCGATTTGCCTCTGTTTGCAACTGTTCTCAGAACCTTGCACCAAGCTCTAGAAAGCTTCTAACTCACCTTGGGGACCTGTGGGAGGGCTACCGACCACCTAGGGATGTTTCCAGCCACTGGCCAACCACCTATCTTTGTTGCAGACCAAAAAAAGTGGTCGGCCAGCTAGTTTTTCTGGTCGGCCGACCAGTTGTTGCTGCATTTCTCCAATTTGCTGCAACAGAGAGCAAGAAAGGGCATGGCAATGTATTTGCAAGATATGTGTGCACAACCACCCTCCCTATCATTTCATAAAGCTCAAGGGAGTGTGGTTCTCGACCCTCGGGCCACCAATCACGCATCTCGATGCATAATGGCCGAGAAGTCAAATTGCACAATTCAATATGGAATGAATGCACAGATAAACACATAAATGCCTTGAACTCTATTCCAAACAAAATGCAACAAATAACATGGCATGCACAATGCAATGCAACATCAAGCATGCAAACATCCAATGCAACTCAAGCATGCAACCATGCAATACAATAAAACAAGCATGCAAACAACATGCGAGGGACAAGCATGCAAACATGCAATGCAATGTAATCATAGCATACTCAATGCTAATGGCATGCATACTTAATGCAAAGCAACAAAAAGGCATACACAATGCAAACAACAACATAACATGCACAATGCGGTGTAACATGGCATACACAATGCTCAATGGACTTAAACCGAATATGGGTAGACCTCAGCCATGCCCAAAACAGTGGCCATGATGATGAAACTAAGGCATGAAGTACAAAGTAAATGCATGCACAATGCAAAGGCCATTGACTAGGCATAAGAGCACAACTCTCAAGAGTGCTCAAGAAGTGACAAACATGGAAGTGTAACAACACTAAGTGCACTGAAATTAAGTAAGAAATGATGTCAAATCATTCAAACACACAAGTATAGCATGCAAAGGTCCTAAAGCATTAGAGCTAGCAAAGAGGACTACAAAGGGGCATGCAATACATGGCACAAATGCATGAACCAACCATGGACATAGCTGGAATAGGTCTAAACAAGGACCAAAACATGCTGAGATGAGGGCTCAAAGGCCTAGGCATGCATGCATACAAGCTAAGCCACAAACAAGGCAACAATGCACAACATTCAAAGGCACTTAAAGAGTGAATGAAATAGGAACATGCAGTCCTATATGCTCTGAAATGTCATGTGAAATGATGCCAAATCATATACACAACACAAATGAAGCATGCTATAAAGCTCGAAGCTTGAAACTAGCATAGGCACTTGTACTACAACTATGCAAAACATGAAGCATATGGCAAGGGCAACCCAAAACAGTCCTAGAACATGTCAAAATGATACTAAAACATGTATGGATGGAAGCCAAAACAAGCTAGCATGAAGGCATAAGGCATGGAATAGGTAAGGTCAAAAGGGAGGGTTACACTACACCTACCAAGACCAAGCATGGGATGGCTTCGCCAACAAAAATCAGAGTTATATCATGGCAAGATAACCCCAAAACACATTGAAATGATAGCTCGCAAGCTTAGGCATGAAGGCATACACAATGGTTCATGTTAAGGCATAAAGGGCAAACCCTCCAACGCATTGAATGAGTGAAAGATGCAAGTGCATGACCATGAAACATGCACTGAAATCTCATAACAAATGATGCCAAATCATTCAAATAGGCCAAGCAATGCATGCTAGTGGCTTTGATACACAAGGCTAACAAGCTAGAATGCACTATAGCTATACAAAGCATGGCATGCATGACCAAAACAACACAAATCAGAGCTTAAGCATGCTAAAACATGGACAAAAGCTTCTTGAAGTTAAGCCAAAAACATGCTAGAATGACAGTCTAAAGCATGGTACACATTAGGCTAGTTCATGGAATTGCACTAGAAGTGCATGGAGCATGCAAGGACCAACCAAACCAAACCTTAACAGAGGTATGACATGGCAAAACATTACCAAAAACATGCTGAAATGGAGTCAACATAAGCTAGAAAGACATGCTACTTCATGAAGCATACAAGACTAGTTTATGAAATTTACACTACAAGTGTATAAGGCATGCAAGAGCCAACCAAACCAGCCCAAAACAGATCTAAGGCATGTTAAAACAACACCAAAAACATATTGAGATGGCCCCAAAACAAGCTAGAAAGACATGCTCAAACATGAGGCACACAAAGCTAGTTTGTAAGATTTACACTACAAGTGTATAAGGCATGCATGGAATGACCAAACCAAGTCAAAACAGATCTGAGGCATGCTGAAATAACCCCAAATACATGCTAAGAACAAGCCAACACAACCTTAACAAATATGCTCAAACATGAGGCAAATGAAGCAAGTATTCAAAATACAAGGAGATGGGATGACCCTCTCCTACTTGGGACCCCAAAACTACCTTTCCACCACTGAAAATCCTCTGGATTTTAGTGGTAGAAAGGTCATGCAAAGGCTAAAACAAGAGCCAAAAGGGATAGCTCAAAACAAGGCCTAACAAGGCCTAAGAGGGGGTAGACCACCCCCAACAAAAAAGTAACCTTAAACAAACATTTTAAGGACTGAAAAATAGAACTTTTTGCAATAGGAAGTTAAGCTTAAATCAGCATGCAAATAGGTCCAAAAGCTTAAGCAAAATCATGGGATTTAAGGGTTAGAAGCTCACCCTTGATGAACACCTTCAAAACCACAACTCCAGCAGGTTTTCCAAGCTCAAACCAATCCAACAACACCAAAACCAGCTCCTAAGCACCTCAGCAACAAAAGGATGGTGTTTGAGTGTGTGTTTGTGTGTTAAAGTATGATAAAACTACACTTTAAGGCACAACAATGAAGAACAAGAGCAAGATAGATACAAAGATGTGTATGTATAGCTTAAGGCACAAAATCTGAACCTAGAGGAGGGAGGAGGAGGTTCTCTCTTATAGAGAACCAATGCTCAAGCTTGTTGGACAAGCTTAGGGTTCAAGGCCATCCCTCCATACACGTGTATGGAGGATGGTTTTAATGCCTTCCAGCTGTGACAGCTGGATGAAAATATCTCCAAAAATGTGACAAAAAGCAGCCGACCACTTGAAGTGGTCGGCCAGCTACTCGAAGTGGTCGGGCAACCACCACAAGTGGTCTCCGAAGACAACAAGTGGTCGGCCATGGTGGGAGAAGGTCTAGAGCATGAAAACAATGCAGTGGTGTGGTGGCCGACCAGAAAAGGTGGCCCAAAGACTAGGAAAACCAGTTGGCTGACCAGAAAACTGGCTGGCGGGGAGGAAAGTAGTCTCCAAGGGGAAGAACTAGTCTCTCATCCTTGCACCACCTTCCAAACAAGGAAAACAAGGTTTATACCAAAAACAAACCAAAATGGATGCAAGACAAAAGTTCGAGAGGTAAGGCACGCGGCCGAAATCCTCAAAAACTAGTCTACGGGCATCAAAAGTGGTCTAAGACCACAAAAGTGGTCTCCCAGACCACAGTATTTCTCTAGGCAGAGGTAACAAGGTGTGGTTCAAAAACCACGCCAAACGGAGAACGTTAAGTGGTCCCGAGTCAAGGCACGCGGCCGAAGGGTTTGAAAACCGAAAACTGATCTCCAAGCGCGAAAAGTGGTCTACAACCACAAAAGGATGGTCTACCAGACCTCTCCCTTCCTCCAGGGAAGAGAAACAAGGTTCGGTCCTCAAACCGAGCCAAAGCACAAAGAGTTCAGAGGCCCGAAGGCAAGGCTCTCAGCCAAAAACTCGAAACGAGCACGACATGCACAATCACTGAGCACTCAATCGATGACGTCTGAATATTAAGGTTGGTCAAAAATGGGTGTCTACAGTTGCCCCTCTTTGACAGAACTCGGAAGTCATAAGTGACGGGAATGAATGTCAAAGCCCAGAGACGACCCATTTTTGACAAGGCCGAAGACTTAGACAAACAGGCAAGATAACCAAGAGATGCGCCCGCAAGCTGAGGCAAGATGCAAATGACATGCACAATGCCAAACATAACTTATGATCATGCAAAAAAAGCTGTAATGAAGCAAGTATACACAATAAATGCAATAGTTTAAGCAAACGAATACGAACCAAACTACATTACATGCAGAAAGGATGTAAGAGAATTACTATACAATTCTCACTGTGTCTCACGCGGAGAAGGCTAAAAGCGACTACCGAGAATACCCGGAGTCTCAAACACAACATCTCTCAACGTATCACACGCAGGAGAGGAAAGGGCAACATCTCTCAGCGTATCACATACAAGAGAGGAAAAAGGTAAACCTCTCAGCGTATCACACGCAAGAGAGAAAAGGGTAAACCTCTCAACATATCACACGCGAGAGAGGAAAAGGAAAATCTCTCGGTATATTACACGCAAGAGAGGAAAAAGGAAACCTCTCAGCGTATCACACGCGAGAGAGGAGAGGGTAAACCTCTCAGCGTATCACACGTGAGAAAGGAAAGGGTAAACCTCTCAGGGTATCACACGTGAGAAAGGGAGAAACAAAGGGAAGTAGAAACATAGGGACGTATCCCGGCGTTTCGGAAAGAGAAGGATAAACATAGGGACGTATCCCGGTGTTTCAGAAAGAGAAGGAGAAACATAGGGATGTATCCCGGTGTTTCAGAAAGAGAAGGAGAAACATAGGGACATATCCCGGTGTTTCAGAAAGAAAAGAAGAAACATAGGGACATATCCCGGTGTTTCAGAAAAAGAAAGAGAAACATAGGGACGTATCCCGGTGTTTCGGAAAGGTACAAGCATTTGGAACCAAAGAGGGAGAAACACAGGGACATATCCCGGTGTTTCGGAAAGGAGGAGAAACATAAGGACGTATCTCGGTGTTTCGGAAAGGTACAAGCATTGGAACGTATTCTAAATGCTCTTAACCAAAGAGGGAGAAACACAGGGACATATCCTGGTGTTTCGGAAAGGGGGAGAAACATAGGGACGTATCCCGGTGTTTCGGAAAGGTACAAGCATTAGAACGTATTCCAAATGCTCTTAACCAAATAAGAAGAAACACAGGGACATATCCCGGTGTTTCGGAAAGGGGGAGAAACATAGGAACGTATCCTGGTGTTTCGGAAAGAGGAGCGTGCATAACAATGCAAGTAAAAGGGGTGCATAACAATGCGAGTGAAGAGGTGTGCATAACAATGCGGATGAAATGCACTAACAAGTGCAGGTAAGGTACGCAAAATAGCACGATCAATGCAATGCACTAACAAGTGTAGGTAAGATGCGCAAGAAAGTGCGAACAATGCAATACACTAACAAGTGCAGGTAAGGTGCGCAAAATAGCACGAACAATGCAAGTTCAATGCAACAGATACAAGCATTTTCAATGCAAGATGAAAGCATGTAATGAAATGCACAAAATAGTGCAATGCGCAAGAAAGTGCGAGTGCACAAGACAGTGCGATGCGCTAAACAGCGCGAGTGCACAAGACAGTGCGATGCGCAAGAAAGCGCGATGCGCTAAACAGCGCAAGAAAATGCATGCACAATACAAGTAGGGTGCACAAAATAGTGCAATGCGCAAAATAGCACGATAAAATGCATGCACAATGCAAGTAAGGTGCACAAAATAGTGCGATGCGCAAAATAGTGTGATAAAATGCATGCACAATGCAAGTAAGGTGCACAAAATAGTGCGATGTAACAGATAGTACAGTAGATGCAGAGGGTGACATACTCCAACCATGCTGGAATCATGAGAGGAGGAAGAACAAATCCCAAACACGCCGAAATCGTGTGAGGAAGGGGACACTCAAACCACGCTAAAATCGTGAGAGGAGGTCCGAAAACAAACAATCAGGAGCGTACACGATGCAACCTGAGATAAATTCCAAATACGCTGAAATCGTGTGAGGAATGGGGACACTCAAACCACGCGGAAATTGTGAGAAGATTTTCGAAAACAAACAATCGGGAGCGTGCACAACGCAACCTGAGATAAATTCCAAATACGCTTAAATCGTGTGAGGAAAAGGACACTCAAACCACGCTGAAATCGTGAAAGGATGTCCAAAACAACCAGCCCAGGTGTGTGCACGACACAACCTGAGATAAATTCCAAACACGCTGAAATCGTGTGAGGAAAGGGGACACTCAAACCACGCTGAAATCGTGAGAGGAAGTCCAAAAACAACCCACCCAGGTGTGTGTACGACACAACCTGAGATAAATTCCAAACACGCTGAAATCGTGTGAGGAAATGGGACACTCAAACCACGCTGAAATCGTGAGAGGAGGTCTGAAAACAAACAATCAAGAGCGTGCACGATGCAACCTGAGATAAATTCCAAACACGCTGAAATCGTGTGAGGAAAAGGACACTCAAACCATACTGAAATCGTGAGAAAAGGTCCAAAAACAACCTGCCCAGGTGTGTGCACGACACAACCTGAGAAAGCCCCGGAGGACAACGATCCTAAACGCTGCACAGCGCGAAAGGATAAATGATACAAGATAACACAATATGCAAATAGATGCAATAAGTGTGATGATATGATACAAGCAATGCAGTGCATGATGCTTAGAGAATGCAATAAACAAACAAAGCGACACTTTAGAAAGCACCTC
Source organism: Camellia japonica (assembly GCA_030407325.1). Classification (NCBI taxonomy): domain Eukaryota; kingdom Viridiplantae; phylum Streptophyta; class Magnoliopsida; order Ericales; family Theaceae; genus Camellia; species Camellia japonica. Next base: position 167,214,069 of record JAPPVO010000017.1, read on the forward strand.
ATGGAGTGAGTGGTGGTGAACCGCTCTACTCTGATGGGAATCTTCCCTTGTGTTCTTCGAACTCTTACCTTCAACTCACAGTACGAAGGTTCTGAAATACTGACAAGGAGTGACATCTGCATGTAGGAGCCACAAATGCCGTTTTCCTTCCTGATCATATTCACAACTTTCTCTCATTGCAAACACAGCCAAGATAACCCTGGTAGGGAATGGTACTCAGGGAGAGCACATCTGATTGCCATTCTGGCTTTGAATTAGGCTTGAACTTAAGCTTGAGGTAGAGACACACACATTCCTCGAAGCATTGACAAGGCCTGAAGAGGTATATCCGGAATACAATCACGGAATTTGCTGAAGGTGAAACACACTCAGATGCTTCGATTTTCCCTCTTTTCTTTTGCTTTGCAGTTTGGAACCTAGATAGCTTCAGATAGGTCCTGGTTTTACTGTTCTCACATGACCTGGGTTGAACCCTGCAGTTTATGAAAGAACAAATTCTGTTTTGCACAAATGTGGAGAATGGCACAGCACTCTGAGCACAAAACGATTTATTTTTGAAATTGAAATGAGAAAAGGGTTCTCGATCGGGTATTGAGCCTACGACTGAACACAGTGCACTACGACTCAACAAAGGAAAACAAAAGGTAAACAACCTAAATACATCAAGAAACACTCGAAACGACTCAAAACAAGAATTGAGACAAACCAAAAACACACACACACACCACTCGGATGTGTTACAAAGGCGAGAGACCTCTTAGTTCGCGAGGAGTTAGTTTCTTCGGGTATTGTTTCCCACCCTTTCTCATTTGTGATTCTCACATCACTTTGGCACTCAATCTCTATTTTTCTGAAAAGCCCTTTTCTCACATTTTATCTCAATGCACATCTCTCTATTCTTCAATCTCTCATTTTTTTATCCCTCCCCTGGGTGGTTGATGGATAAACATGAAGTTGCAGGCTCTTGCCCCTAGCATTCCGCTAGATTCTCATTTTTCCGCTCAAAACAATGAGCTTCTCCGCAGAGGGGTTGTGGTGCGATCCGATGCATAGCAGATCCACAACTGACATCGGTTGATGACGCCCTTGGCCAGCTCGGATGTGACCAGACCTTTTCGGAGAAGGGAGTGGAACATCTTGATCCATTCTAGTTTGTGCTTCGCACTTGGCTGGGTACCGCGCTGCTTGGAGGGTGAGAGAGCTTTCAGCCCTTTGTTGTTAGCTTCAGTTGCGTCCTTTTTTGGTAGGTAGAGTGCCCTTTCCGGCAAGTATGTTGACAATGGGGAAAAAACAGAACACCTGACTCAACTGTGCCCCTAGTTCATCATTTTAACCATTTTTGTGTTTTGGCTTTCTACTAAAACAATTTTGACCAACATGAGAGTTAGATTAACATACTTGTTCAACTTTTTGATTCAAAATCATGCAAGTCAAGCTACGAGCATTGAAAATTTTCCTTTTTCGGGTCCAAAAAATGGTCCAGTTTTGGAAAAGATGGAATAATTTTCGAAAGAATTAGTCAACCTCATTAAAAATTCTCAAAACTGTTTTTGCAAATGGCCACTGCTCGACCAACGTAGAATTTACTCTTAAGATGCACAACCTTAGATCCAAAACAATGGAAAATCGCTCCATTGTCTTAATGGCACTGCACGGCAACGGAAAGTTGCCCCTTGTTTGAATGGCACCACAGCGCACTGTAATCAGTTCTCAAACTGACGATCACAACCGAACTCTCGGATACAGAGAAGACAAAGATGATCAGAACCATTACATGGACACAGTCAATTCGGAAGTGTTTATGGCTGGACTTAAGAATGAAGTTGCCTACGTATCCCAAACATGGGAATCAAGCCTTACGTAGTTTTGGGTTAAGGTACACTCGGGTATTAACCTCTCCTTTTGCGCTCTAACTTTTGCCAAGGCCGCCCTTCCGAGTTTTTGACATTGCGAGCTATGTTTTTCTTTTCCTTTTATTCTTTTCTTTTCTTTTCATCTTTTCTTCTTTTTTTTTTTTTCTTTTTTCATTCTTTGCATTTTTTTCTTTTTTATTCTTTTTCTTGCTTTAACTTTTGCCTGGGTCGCCCTTCCGGGTTTTCGGCCCAGCGAGCCTCTCAAGGGTAAAAGTGTAGCTTTGTCCATGTCAAATGGTTTTAGGATCTCGAAGCCATCTGAATCCAGGAGAATGGCTGTTGTTCGCTGATGATGTATAAATCCATCCAATGGGGTCTGAATTGCCCCCAGTGTTGTGAATAGGAACTCAGTTGTCCTTTAGCAATACTTTCTTCTTTTCCTCCCTTCTGGGATTTGGCATTCTTGCCGATCTTCGTTAGCTTGAGAAACATGCCAATTTTTGACTCTTCGAGCACATCTGACATTTTTGCCTCTAGTTCGAGGGGTACTTCTGATCTGGCTTCGCAAGCTTCCTTTTGATCATATCTGACCTTCTTGCCCCTAATTCGTAGGCTGCTTCAAATCTGGCCACACAGGCCTCACATTGTGGTTGACCGTTGAACATTTTGAATCCAAGTTCAAGGTTTGAAAGCAAAATGGGTCGAGTCTCGAGGCTGAGAGCGATCCTAAGCTGCACAATTTCAAGAGCGATTCCACACAGGTCTTCACAAGACGATGCAAAACATCTTTTGAAATCTTTTTAAGAAAGCGACTAGTCGCTCGCGCTGAAGACAATGTAGAACCAATCTGGATCAAGCTAGGGTCCTTCCCAGTACTCACATTAACAAACATGATCTCATTCATTAAGGGCTTAGTATGCCTCTCTTTCTCTCAGTTTGATCAAATTTTTACAAATCCCGAGGAATTCCTTCCTCTTTGTTTTCATCACAATGTTCAAAAAGTTTTGAAAAACTTAGGTCAATGCAATAATTTCAAGGCACAGAAAAGACACAGTTTTCAGTCAAATACTGCCATCTCATTCAGAACTTCTGGCACAATTGGCACAAGGCAGAAGCAAATACAAGAGTGTGAAAATCACTGCTGTTTCATTCAAATCTGCTGGCGTAATTGGTTCCAAGGCAGAAACAGACTCAAAAGAAAGTGAAAAGACAAACACAAAACAAGCAAGTGATGTCCGAGGTAACACCCTCGAAATCACCTGACTCTAATAAAATAGGACTGACTCGATACAACAAGACAGAAAACCTGACTGACTCAGTACAAAAAGACTGACTCTATACAAGACAACAAGACTGACCCAATACCCAAGTCAGAAAGTACAAAAACTAGAACTCGCAAATGCTCAAAACAATGCGTGCCATACGCCACATCTGGAGTAAACTGAGCGCCGTCCGCAGGTGGTTCATCCCCCGATCACATACTTGTACTATCCCCCAAGTTCACTGATCCAGTGACGATAGACTTTGCCGAGCTTGGTGGGATGATGACCTCGTTGTCAAACAAATCCTGCACCTCGTGGCGAAGACGAAAGCAATTGTCGGTGCTATGACCGGTCTGTTAATGGTAAGCACAGTACTGGGTAGCATCATGACTGGGTGGGAGACGACCAGGGAGAGGTCGAGGCTCAAGAGGTTTGAGATAGCCTTTTTCAGCAAGGATTTGAAGAGCCTTGGACAAAGGCATATAAAGGGCATGGAAGACCCTGCGACCTTGGGGTAGATACTTCGAGGTTTGTGGATTTTTGCTGGGTGCACTAGAAAAGGGGTTAGCAGGTACTGGCTTGGTCTGCTGATGTTTCCCGGGTGTAGACTTAGAGCTCAAAGGATCGTTTCTGGTACGACGGCCCTTCTCCCGATTTTCCCCTTGATTTGAACTGCTCTCATTCTGAGTGGCGAAAGTGTCCTCCACAGTTTTTGCAACAACTGCGAGCACTTGCTGTTTATTTAGTCCTTTGGCTTTCAAAGCCTCAACAACCCGCAGAAGGTGTTCATAGGGATCAATGTCTGCCCCCACCTTGTTCTTTCCACTTGCCTCAGCTTGGTCGAAAGTTTGGGTCACTACATTAGGGCGGAGCCTTGTTGTTGTTGACACGTCATTGCCCAAATTTGGGATGACTTCAGGTTGGCTGAGTTCAATCACAATTCGCCCTAAGAGTGGAGGGTCCTCTGGTGGAAATTTCCCGCATGTGATGTCGTCGATGGTAGAGCCGATAGTCCAAAGGCTAGATCAGCCACAGTTCTCTGAAGATCGCCGATCATTCCCATCAGCTCAAAAGTAGTGGGCTCACGGGTTTGAAATGATTGGGGTTCCAAGACTGGATGTGTGGCAGATGCCCCAGATGGGCGTTGCATTTCAGCATTGGTCTCACCCTGCATAGCGATTCCCTAGTTTAATGCCACTGTCATGACCACAATTTCTTCTGAACTCTGCGTCATCATGAGTCTGTTGAATTGAACAGAGGTGATATGATTGGTGACTAACGGATCAGATGAACCAGTGAGCCTTGACTGGCCTTTCTCTGCCCTACCTCAGCGAAGGAAAACACTAGCTGCTCTGAACTGAATCTTTGACCTGACAAAGTCTATCAGTACAAGTCCGGTGTACTCGGGGGATATTGGAGCCTTCTGAAGTTGTATTTCCAGAACTACCTTACAAAAGAGAAAATAGGCAACATCTCAGCCCAATTTCACCAAAACAGATATGAGCAAAGCTGAATGACTGTGCTCTCTACTGAATTCTGCCTTAAATTTTGCCTGTAAACTGATACCCTCAGGTAAAATTGATTCCCCCAAAATACTGATGCCCTCAGGCCTGATACCCAGACTTGCAAACTGATACATACATCCCTGTAGAGGCACACTCTAAAAGCACATAGCAAGTAAATGAGAGCCAAAACACCCCTGTGGAGGGGTAGGGTTTCCCTGTCCTATTTTGTCAGGAGCTTGGGTTTCACTACGCACGCAGCGGTTTCAAACAACCTACAATCGGGTAAGCAACCTGTCCTAGTTTAGAATAGTCAATATGGATTCCGATATGTACTACATCGAATGGTCAAAAAGGGTGCCCCAGTAAAAATCGGGGTTTGTGTTCCCGTCGTGGCAGAGCCCGCAATCGGTCAGCCTTATGGCACGCTTTTCCAAGCAAGCCTCCGGCAAACCATTCAGGAATAGCATACGGCAAACACGGTGTCCTAGACGCACCAATGCAAATGTAATGTAAAGAGACACATAAGTGTAAACAAAACAAGATATCATGAGTTCGAGTCAATCTCTCTAAATTCCCCAGCAGAGTCACCAGAAACTGTAAACCACCTTGAGAACTCTCTGGACTCTGCGCTGCGAAGGGCGCGAATTTCGTTTTGTTCTCTAACTACTACAAGTTCGGACTCGTGTCACGGTTCTGAATCTAATCTCACAAAGTGCAATGTGAGACCGATAAATCACCAAAGAGTCTAAATCCGGCAAATCGTTTTGGAAAACTGATTTTTATAAAGAAGTGTCAAACATGGACTGCTTTGCCAGATACAAAGTCACCACCTAAATATTTTTATTTTGGGAAAATTAGGAAACCCTGACTCGTGCCTAAGGCCACGTGTCCGTCATCACCAAAGTTGCCTTGGCTCGGGAACTTGGGTACGAGAGAAGAAGGTCATGCAATGAGCACCCCCGCTCGCCCGATCAAAGATCAACATTTGCTAACATGATATGTTGTTTTTGAAAACACATGTGTTCTTATTCCGGTTATTAACCTAGAATTACTATGTGATGCGCACAGCATACAAGTATAGACTAGATCGCCTAAGTTGGAACAAAACATTGCATGTTCGTTTGTTTGAAAACGGTTTTAAAGTTTGCTACTCGCAAGTAGGCTAAGACGCGGATTTCAACGAATTGTTCCAATTCAAGCAATCCAACCTTCACTCACAGGCATTCAAGCAGTTAATCACAAAATCAGTTAGCCTCATGGTAAGCATGCTTTCATGGCAATCAATAACATACATGCAGTATGCTAAAACGTAAACACTCACAGTGTACTCCAAGCCAAAACAAAGAACTAGTTAGAAATCATGCATGATCCTAGTTCATGTTAAGATGGCTAATGCAACACATGCGACAATACAACTAAAATAGGCTCGGCTATTCTAGGATGTCATGTGAATGCAACTTGATAACATGCTGTTGAACACGTATTCAAGTAAATGTATTGAAATACAATGCAGTTAGTATGATGTGCCGAGCCCGGTGCATGCAATACAGATGAATGATGCGCGCATGCAAGCATAAGGTATGCTAATCAAAATATGCCCTAAAACTAACCATCGTAAGCGGTTAAGTAAAAGGGAGAAAGAAATGGAGATTGGAAGACATGCATTACACACACGCACGCTTATTACAACAATTGGCCCTCTCGACGAAGGGTCCGAATAAGAAGCTAACTAGCTAATCTAAGCTAATTAAACTAATTATTACATCACAAAACTAGCTAACTAACAAGCCAACTAATTAAGCTATTACAACACAAATTGAATAGTTAAACGCATTAACTAATTAGGTACAAAACCAAAGCATAAACTAGCTAAGCAAATTAGCTAAGTAAAGCAGTAATGCAATGTCCTCAGAGAGAGAAGAATGCACGCATGCTCAGTCGCCTCGTTCGGAAATCTGTCGCGATGTCCCGATTTGCCTCTATTTGCAACTGTTCTCAAAACCTTGCACCAAGCTCCAGAAAGCTTCTAACTCACCTTGGGGACCTGTGGGAGGGCTGCCGACCACCTAGGGATGTTTCCAGCCACTGGCCAACCACCTATCTTTGTTGCAGACCAGAAAAAGTGGTCGGCCAGCTAGTTTTTCTGGTCGGCCGACCAGTTGTTGCTGCATTTCTCCAATTTGCTGCAACAGAGAGCAAGAAAGGGCATGGCAATGTATTTGCAAGATGTGTGTGTACAACCACCCTCCCTATCATTTCATAAGCTCAAGGGAGTGTGGTTCTTAACCCTTGGGCCACCAATCACGCATCCCGATACATGATGGCCGAGAAGCCAAATTGCACAATTCAATATGGAATGAATGCAATGATAAACACATAAATGCCTTGAACTCTATTATGTATGATCAAGAGCGTCGGCGACCGAGAAATGAGACACGTTTCATCACTTTAAGTATGAAACGTTCCTCGTTTCTCGTGTTTGGACTAACACCTATGCCAAACAAAATGCAACAAATAACATGGCATGCACAATGCAATGCAACATCAAACATGCAAACATCCAATGCGACTCAAGCATGCAAACAACATGCGAGGGACAAGCATGCAAACATGCAATGCAATGTAATCATAGCATACTCAATGCTAATGGCATGCATACTTAATGTAAAGCAACAAAAAAGGCATACACAATACAAACAACAACATAACATGCACAATGCGATATAACATGGCATACACAATGCTCAATGGACTTAAACCGAATGTGGGTAGACCTCGGCCATGCCCAAAACAGTGGCCATGATGATGAAACTAAGGCATGAAGTACAAAGTAAATGCATGCACAATGCAAAGGCCCATTGACTAGGCATAAGAGCACAACTCTCAAGAGTGCTCAAGGAGTGACAAACATGGAAGTGTAACAACACTAAGTGCACTGAAATTAAGTAAGAAATGATGCCAAATCATTCAAACGACACAAGTATAGCATGCAAAGGTCCTAAAACATTAGAGCTAGCAAAGAGGACTACAAAAGGGCATGCAATACATGGCACAAATGCATGAACCAACCATGGACAGAGCTGGAATAGGTCTAAACAAGGACCAAAACATGCTGAGATGAGGGCTCAAAGGCCTAGGCATGCATGCATACAAGCTAAGCCACAAACAAGGCAACAATGCACAACATTCAAAGGCACTTAAAGAGTGAATGAAATAGGAACATGACAGTCCTATATGCTCTGAAATATCATGTGAAATGATGCCAAATCATATACACAACACAAATGAAGGATGCTATGAAGCTCGAAGCTTGAAACTAGCATAGGCACTTGTACTATAACTATGCAAAACATGAAGCATATGGCAAGGGCAACCCAAAACAGTCCTAGAACATGTCAAAATGATACTAAAACATGTATGGAAGGAAGCCAAAACAAGCTAGCATGAAGGGCATAAAGCATGGAATAGGCAAGGTCAAAAGGGAGGGTTACACTACACCTACCAAGACCAAGCATGTGATAGCTTCGCCAACAAAAATCAGAGTTATATCATGGCAAGATAACCCCAAAACACATTGAAATGATAGCTCGCAAGCTTAGGCATGAAGGCATATGCAATGGTTCATGTTAAGGCATAAAGGGCAAACCCTCCAACGCATTGAATGAGTGAAAGATGCAAGTGCATGACCATGAAACATGCACTGAAATCTCATAACAAATGATGCCAAATCATTCAAATAGGCCAAGTAATGCATGCTAGTGGCTTTGATACACAAGGCTAACAAGCTAGAATGCACTATAGCTATACAAAAGCATGGTATGCATGACCAAAACAACACAAATCAGAGCTTAAGCATGCTAAAACATGGACAAAAGCTTCTTGAAGTTAAGCCAAAAACATGGTAGAATGACAGTCTAAAGCATGGTACACATTAGGCTAGTTCATGGAATTGCACTAGAAGTGCATGGAGCATGCAAGGACCAACCAAACCAAACCTTAACAGAGGTATGACATGGCAAAACATTACCAAAAACATGCTGAAATGGAGTCAACATAAGCTAGAAAGACATGCTACTTCATGAAGCATACAAGACTAGTTTATGAAATTTACACTATAAGTGTATAAGGCATGCAAGAGCCAACCAAACCAGCCCAAAACAAATCTAAGGCATGTTAAAACAACACCAAAAACCTACTGAGATGGCCCCAAAACAAGCTAGAAAGACAAGCTCAAACATGAGGCACACAAAGCTAGTTTGTAAGATTTACACTACAAGTGTATAAGGCATGCATGGAATGACCAAACCAAGTCAAAACAGATCTGAGGCATGCTGAAATAACCCCAAATACATGCTAAGAACAAGCCAACACAACCTTAACAAACATGCTCAAACATAAGGCAAATGAAGCAAGTATTCAAAATACAAGGAGATAGGATGACCCTCTCCTACTTGGGACCCCAAAATCACCTTTCTACCACTGAAAATCCTCTGGATTTTAGTAGTAGAAAGGTCATGCAAAGGCTAGAACAAGAGCCAAAAGGGATAGCTCAAAACAAGGCCTAACAAGGCCTAAGAGGGGGTAGACCACCCCCAACAAAAAAATAACCTTAAACAAACATTTTAAGGACTGAAAAATAGAACTTTTTGCAGTAGGAAGTTAATCTTAAATCAGCATGCAAATAGGTCCAAAAGCTTAAGCAAAATCATGGGATTTAAGGGTTAGAAGCTCACCCTTGATGAACACCTTCAAAACCACAACTCCAGCAGGTTTTCCAAGCTCAAATCAATCCAACAACACCAAAACCAGCTCCTAAGCACCTCAACAACAAAAGGATGGTGTTTGAGTGTGTGTTTGTGTGTTAAAGTATGATAAAACTACACTTTAAGGCACAACAATGAAGAACAAGAGCAAGATAGATACAAAGATGTGTATGTATAGCTTAAGGCACAAAATCTGAACCTAGAGGAGGGAGGGGAGGTTCTCTCTTATAGAGAACCAATGCTCAAGCTTGTTGGACAAGCTTAGGGTTCAAGGCCATCCCTCCATACACGTGTATGGAGGATGGTTTTAGTGCCTTCCAACTGTGACAGCTGGATGAAATATCTCCAAAAATATGACAAAAAGCAGCCGACCACTTGAAGTGGTCGGCCAGCTACTCGAAGTGGTCGGGCGACCACCACAAGTGGTCTCCGAAGACAACAAGTGGTCGGCCATGGTGGGAGAAGGTCTAGAGCATGAAAACAATGCAGTGGTGTGGTGGCCGACCAGAAAAGGTGGCCCAAAGACCAAGAAAACCAGTTGGCTGACCAGAAAACTGGCTGGCGGGAAGGAAAGTGGTCTCCAAGGGGAAGAACTGGTCTCCCACCCTTGCACCACCTTCCAAACAAGGAAAACAAGGTTTGTACCAAAAACAAACCAAAACGGATGCAAGACGAAAGTTCGAGAGGTAAGGCACGCGGGCGAAAGCCTCGAAAACTAGTCTACGGGCATCAAAAGTGGTCTACGACCACAAAAGTGGTCTCCCAGACCACAGTGTTCCTCTAGGCAGAGGCAACAAGGTGTGGTTCAAAAATCACGCCAAACGGAGAACGTGGTCCCGAGTCAAGGCACGCGGTCGAAGGCTCCGAAAACCAGAAACTGGTCTCTAAGCGCGAAAAGTGGTCTACAACCACAAAAGGATGGTCTACCAGACCTCTCCCTCTCTCCAGGGAAGAGAAACAAGGTTCGGTCCGCAAACCGAGCCAGAGCACAAAGAGTTCAGAGGCCCGGAGGCAAGGCTCTCAGCCAAAAACTCCGAAACCTTGAAACGAGCACGACATGCACAATCATCGAGCGCTCAATCGATGACGTCTGAATCTTAAGGTCAGTCAAAAATTGGGTGTCTACACTAGACAAGACAGAATTAGGAATGAGTGTAATCGGGAATAGGTAGGAGTAAAACCGATAGAAGATAAGTTGAGAGAGAATCGATTGAGATGGTTTGATCATATTCAACGGAGACCAACAGAGACAGTAGTGAAGAGATGTGATACTGTAACGGTAGATGGAAGTGTTAGGGGACGTGGTAAGCCTAGATTAACGTTGGTTAGCGTTATAAATAGAGATATAGATCTACTTAATTTGACTAACAAAATGGCCTTTGATAGGGCCGTGTGGAGAAAAATGATTCATGTAGCCGACCCTATTTGATGGACTTAAGACTTGGTTTGGTTTGGTTTGATTTGGTTATTAAAAACTGATATCTATGTTAAAAGTTATATTATTTTAAAGTTTAATATTTTGATAATAATGATATGTGTTGAATTTTTCAAGAAAAACGTTTTGTGCTTATCCTTAATATATTAAAGTTTTATTATGAGGAGGTTTTGACCAAATCCCCCAAGAAGAAAATTAGTCATAATAAATAATAAAATGGCATAACTGCGGGTGCATATAGTACACTTCTTTCAAGGGTATGTATATTTTTCCAATATATATTATAATCGGGTATCCGGATTAATTTACATGCACCTCAATTAATTTTAGGGGATTAATCTCACAGTCCACTTATAAGGGTCTCATTTAAAACCAAAGCAAATGGCCTGTATAGACTGACCTCAAGGAGTTTATACCATTGGTCCTCCTAAATTAATTCGTTTAGAAATTGACTATTATTGTTAATTTTTTTGATTTAAAAAAAAAATAGTGCAAACAAATAAAGAATAATATGACAATTTATACTAACTTTTTAATTATTTTAACTTATTAACAAATGAAGCCTAAGTTTCAATTTAGTTTTCATACTTTTGTCACTTACCGTTACAATTTTAAAGATTATATAAAATTAGGACTAAAGTAAAATTTAAAAGAAATTATATGAACTATCAATGTAATTTTACCATGACACCATGATCCCTATAACTTCTTTTTAATTACTTTGGTCACCTTAGTTTTGCATGTAATCTGTTTTTTGTTCAAAATATTAATAACATATGACAAAAGAATACAATTACAATAAAACTGAAAGTATGGGTTGGAATTATTTAAATTAAAACTATAGGAATTAAAAGTAACATTTATCAATATTTTGTTTAGTAAATTACATTGACCTCCCTAGTTTAAAATATATATATATATAAAATAAACTCTATATAATTACATTGAGCTTTTAGTTTAGATAATACTTAATCAATTTTTTTTTAGTGATTCGTTCATCATCTAGTTGAAAAAATGTAATCATCTCTTTTTCTACTGGAATATATATTTTACCTTTTTAAAATTGTGTTTTCACACTATATTAGTTTTGGTGTCAATAATAATTTTATTAAAATAGAGATCAGTATAATTATAATATAATTGTGAGATTTGTTATATATATATATTTTTAAAATTTTTAAAAAAATTAATAGATAATTTACTTCTTATTTATTTATTTATTAGGAGGAATCTCACCAGGGTGTTCCACGTTAGACTCACTCATGTAGTGTAAATCACAATTATTGGTTGAGTCTTGTAAACACCAACGAGAGTGGAACACAATTATGTATGAATTTACCGTTGATTAAGCTCTATTTGTTTGGACGAAAAATATTTGTTTATGTTTGGTGATGGTAGTAATGAAATGAAGGTAGAGGTAGAGGTAGTGACATAATGGTATGGTGATGGCAAAAACAATAGTGATGGCAATGGTAATAATAACGGTGATTGTGGTAATGATGGTGTGGTGGTGGAGGTAAGAGTGGTGGTGGTGGTGGCGGTGTGGTGGTGGAGGTAAAATTTTAGTTTGAAAAATATTTTTCTCCTTTTAAAAGTAAAAATTATTTTTCTATATAAATAGACTTGTTTTTCATTAATCATAAAAAATATTTTCCATTTATTTTCACTTTTATTATATCAAACAATAATTTTTTTTTTTTTTTTTTTTTTTTAATATTCTTTATCCCAACAGACGAAATGTAAAATCTAACTTTTTGCCGCTAGGCTGCGTGTTCGAGTTATAATTTTTTTTCATAAAGCTACTCCCACCATCTTTTATTTGAACTTGTTTTCACAAACTTTCACTAATTCAAGCAACATAACAAAATTGTGAAAAAAAAATTGTATAAAAAAATTTGTAACGATTGTTTTTTCTCTTCTGCTTTTTGTTGATCCTGTTGTTTAGAAAAGGTAATTCATTCAACCCTCCAACTTTGCTAAACAAACTTTATTGCAGTATCTATATATGAGATAATAAATAATTTTTAATATATAAATATAGTCATTACAGTGTTCAGCATAAATGTTTAAATGTCAAATTTGTTTCTTATCATATTATACAGAACAATAATATTACGCTTATCTTTTTTTTTGATTATTATCACATTTTTTTACTTGATGTGCATGTCCCAAGTGATTAAATATTAATGAGTAGTTAAATATTAATGAGATTTACTTAGAACTTATTGTATTTATTATGATTGCGGGTTCGCCACATCTATACTATATATTAAGCAAAAGGGAATTTTTAACTCACAGGCCTTGTGAGAACTCCAATATCCTAATCCTAATTTTCTAATTTTTTGATTTAACAAAAAAAAAAAACCTCAGCATTTATTGTTTCTCGCAACCTAACCTCAACATTTATTAACTTCTCCCAACCCACAATCCCTTTTGACTTCTCTCATAATTACTGCAGCACCCGTTTCAATTTCTCTCATATACTATGGTTACACACAAAAATAAAGAAGATAAGAATTTAGCTATAGATCTCAAAAAAATATAACGTGTAAATTTGAATTATGATTTAGTAACATAATTATGTATTTTTTTGTATATATCTATCAAAATTTTAAATCACTTAATGGGACAAATTAATCAATTTTCTAAAATTATTAATTTTTTAATTTACAAAATAAATTAAAAAAATATTAACTGATTTATTTATTTAATAACAAAAATATTTCATAATCTCTCCCTCCTAATCTCTCTCACCAATTTCAAAAAAAAAAAATTAAAAACTTGCATTCGTTTTCTCTTCTCAAAAAAATCAGATAATATTTTTTATTAAAGTTGTAGATATCTATCTATTTCTTATATATTATATTATAACATAAAAAATAAAAAATAAAAAAACTAAAAAAAAATCTTTAAAGCTTATCTAATAATTATAATAATTTTTTTTTAATTTATAAAGTTCCGTGCATAGCACGAGTTACCACTATCTATATATCTATATAGAGGAAAAATGGGTTTTTAACCCCCAAGCCTTGTGGGAGCTCCAATATCCCAATTTGAATTTTTTAAATTTTTTATTAAAAAAAAAATCTCAGCATTTCAAATTTTCTTATACAAGTAATTATAGATGCAACCCTTACATAGTTACTGTAGTACCCTTTTCAACTTCTCCCATATACTAAGGTTAGTAATAAGATTGTTAAATTATTTTTATAAAAAATCTTAAAAAACATAATTTATATATTAAAAAAAATCTAAAACAAATATAAATATCTATAATTATCTCGTGCATAGCACGGGTGATAGGCTAGTTATATAGTACAGAAAATGGGATAACAAAATTTGTTAAGTATAACATTATTCTATTTACGAAATGAAAAACACATTTTTCATATGCTAAAAAAAAGTTGAAAAAATTTCACCTTTTTTGTGATTATATTTGGTTGTAGTGATCATGGACTACTTAGAATTTGAAGTTTGGAACTCTTTTCTAGCTAAATTTGAAACAATAAGTTAAATATATAGAAGACTAAACACAAAATCATAGATATTTTACAAGAGATGGGGCTTACATCAGCGGGATCCACATGTAGCCCCACTCCTTGTGAGACATCTCTGTCTCATTCTGTGTTTAGTTTCTAAATTCTTAACATTGTTAAATTTCAAAAACAAATTATAATTTAGGGTTAGGGGTAATTAGATCACGAGAGGAAATTCAGTATACTATTATTAAATCTTAAATATGAATTCATGAGAGTAATCAGTACACTAATAAAATAATAATGGAGTAATTAAAACGGATCTAAGAAGGAAAAAAAATCACCTGAAAATATTTCAAACAAAGCAAAATCGATACTTTTCATTTGATATTTGAGAAATAACTGTGCACTGAACCCAAGGGATTTGATTTAGTGGGAGTAGATGCAACTAAAAGGCTTATCATAAGAGAGTGTTTGGTGTGTTAGTAATTACTCTTTAATGAATATGAGGTTAGAGCATTGCTATCTAAGATATTAAAAAAAAAAAAAAAAATTAGACCTAATTTTTAAGTCTTAGGATATTAAAAACAACACTCTTACTCATGAGAAATTATTGGTCGGACACTGTCACGTGATGCCCCAACAATATTGTGATTAGTGGAGGGAATAGAGCCGACGAATTTGTGTTAGGTAATTAAGAAATATGAGGGGACATGATGAATTGTAATTGGTGAGGAGCATGGCTACGTAGTGTCTCTGGATCAATCAATAATTTTTCCTTTCTTATATCTTCTCTAATCATCAACCGATCATATTACTTATATATCATTAAATCCAAACAATGAATTTAAAAAATAAATTTATATATCATTTCCGATAAAGTTATACATAATCCAAGATTTATATAAACGAATACAAATATTGCATAACATTAATGGGGAGCTAACTCAATTGACCAAGGAGAGTTGAAGGCGAGACTCCTATAGCTCCATTGTTAAAAAAAAAGAAAAAAAAAAGAAAATTATATTTAATCTCTTCATTTTATGCGAAATTTTACTTTGATCTCCGTAATTTTAATTCATCAGTTTAAATATTGTAATTTTACTTTGATCTCCGTAATTTTAATTCATCAGTTTAAATATTGTACTTCCATTTTCATTTCAATATAGTCCCTCCTTCAATTGCCATTAAAATTTTGGACCCAAAAAGGCCACTTGTAACTCACATGAGAATTTTAGTAATTTCCATACAAGAAATAAATAAATAAATTGTTGATTCTTATAGTTTTTTCAAATTTTAGTTTGATCCTCTAATTTCACAGATGAACTATATTGAAACGAAATTGCAAGTGTGAAAATTAAATTAATAAAAAATAGTTTTTTGAGTTTTTAATTTATATTTTTGTATTTTTAATATTTAAAAAATATTTTAATCAATTTTAAAAAAAAAATTTAGATCCACTTAATCTTAATATACTTAAAAAGTAAAAAATTTATACAAAATTTTTAAAAAATTCATTGAATACAACAAAATATAAAAATATTTTGAATTTTCGTATTTTTTTGTATTTAGTGATTTTCTTTTTTTTAAAAAAAATTATAAATATTATACTTTTAAACATATCTAGATTAGGTGAATTTAAAAAATAAAAAAATTGTCCAAAATATTAAAAAAATTTACTAAAAATATAAAAAATAAAAAAAATACAATTTTTTTTAATAGTGGACTCAATTTTGTGAAACCAAACCTGTTGAATAATTCTGATCCACAAAGATGTATATTGTAGGAAGTAGATGTGTATTCTGATAGAAAGCTGGTGAGGTGTACCATTATCCATCAATTAATGTGCCGGTTTATAAGAAACACAAAAAAATCTTCATTAGATACCCACATGGGTGAAAAAAAAATCTCGATTTATATAAGTTTAATATAGAGAGATTTATTAGGAATTTTGTTTTTAAATGTTTGTATTTTAATTAGTTCATAAGATATTTTTGTATTTTAATAAATCATATTATTTGAACATTTGATCTACTAAATCCTAATTCTCATATTTAAAGAATTTTATGAACATTTTTATCCTTACAAATATTTTTTGAATGGTTAGTAATTTGGTGATGTAAGCATTCATATTTTACAATGTGAATATTCACATTGACATGTTACCATTCACATTGATGGTGTGAACATTCACATCACAGAACATTCATACTGTAAATGTGAATATTATTAGGGGTATTTTGGTAATTATGTCACTCATAGAACTTATTGGAATATAAGAAAATAATGTGAACTAAATGGAACATAAGTAGGTGAAAAGAAATTTATGAAAAAATGTCCCTTTAATATAATTATATTTGATTATTTTAAAGTTTTTATTTAGAGAAAATTATTAAAAAGTTCAATTTAAAGAATGTATAAGGCCTTAGGTTCGGTAGATATTTTTTGTTGGTAAAAAGTATTATTTGTGAAATAGGTTGGTGAAAAATCCTTTTATTTGTTTTGAAGAACATTTTGTTTCTGATTTTACCCCTTAATTTATCTGTTCAATTTTTTTATCTGTTGACTTTCGTTGACTATTTGTTTAAAAATTTTCCCTATTTGTTTAATTTTTTCCTATCTGTCCAATTTTTTTACCTATCTATTCAATTTTTTCTCTATCTGTTCAAAATATGTGAATTTCTCTCTTTATCTGTTTAAAACTTGTCCTAATGTTCCCTATTTGTTGAAATTTACCTATTCAAAATTGAACATATCCAATATAAATTCTTTAAGACCTATCTATTCAAAATTGAACAGATCTATCCAAATATTTTTTTAATGTTGCAAATGTTTCATCATCATCATCACCATCACCATCATCATCATTATCATAATCATCATCAACAGCAACAACAAATTATCAACAATAAAAAATTTTAAAAAATCCATCAATTTTGTGTAATCAACAACAAGAATAATCAAGAACTCTAAAATAAATAAATAAAAAATGAGCAGAATTGGAGAAATCTAAGAACAAAGTATTCTCAAATCACTTTTTTATTCTCCTCTATAACCTAAACTACAAATTTAATAAATGTATAATATATAATGACAATAAATACAGAATCCCTCACACTTGATCCAAAACAAACACTTACAGAAAAGGGATATAAACATATGTATATATATATATATATATATATATATGCATCTGAGAGAGGGATTCGCACCGTACAAGTAGGTCGAGCTAAGTTAGGATTTAGGTTGTTGTCCTGGGCCTTAGGGTTGGTCTGGAGAGACGCCCAATGTTGGGCCGAGGTATTCAGTCAGTTTGGTCCGAGGCTGAGGTTGATAGTGTTGCTCTCAACCGGACTGAGGGGCAGCTTTCGATCTCGGCGAGATAGAGGAATGACCGAGATTGGCGGCTCGGTTGCAAGTAGACTAACCATGTCAGCCCTGGCTCAATGTTGGGCAAGGCTGGCTTAGACGAGTTCGACTGACTTGACCGAGCCGTAGATGATCGGCTGGGTATCTCGGAGCGTAGCCACTTGGTAGAAGCTGCTCTTGTAGGCTGCCACGCACCAGGTTGTAGATAACTTAGCAGGGACTGTAATGTGGCCCAACTGAAGAGTAAAGGAAATCCATTGTCTGTACACGTCAATACCGTTTGGTTGTTTTGTCGATATTGTTTGGCAGTATTGTCACGCACACACATGTGAGATGAGGAGAGTATAGTACATCTAAGTGTCCAATAAATGACGAGCGAGGTAGTGCATACACAAACTATATAAACCCTACAGCGCCTCCATACAACAGGTTTGCAATCTTCCTTACACTGAGCTATCTTCTCTTTTGTCTTCTTCTCTCTAAGGGTGCTAACTTGACCGCCAGAGGGGTTTTTCGGCAACACACCCACTAGGTAGCTCACCGTCACTGTGTTTCTAGCTTCAACAACGTTGTTCAAAGTGACGCAAAACTTGGACATAAGGAATACGGAAACGTAAAATATTTGCTCCCCGTATAGTATCAATGAATCAAAGATTTAATGATTCACGAGCGCAAACAAGGACAAAACCAGTGACAAGCACACGACAGTGGTAGAGATCAACAATGAGAATGTAGATTCGGCGTCTATGTCGCGGCTGTTGGTGTCGGAGCTATTATGAATTCTTGAGCCGATACAATAGCAAAGAAGATTGCTACAGCAAAGAACACAACCAAAGCCTTGAATAAACTCATGTTCACCATTGCAGATCGGTTATATATAAGTATATATAGAGAGAGAAAGTTGGCCTTAGATGTATAGGATAAAAGAGGAGAGAGAGAGAGAGAGACACGATCAATCGACGGGACGACAGTTGCGGAGGTCGTTAGTCTGAGGCGATGGCAACAATAGAGGTGAAGAGAGAGAGAGAGAGAGAGAGAGAGAGAGAGAGACGAAAGGAATTTGTGCTTCCGAACCGTAGTTACAAAATATATATACATAGGGGTAGTTTGGTCATTTCATCTAAGCATGTCCTTATGGACAAACTATTTTAGAGCTTGAACTTTTGACCAAACAAAATTTAAATTTCGATTTATGGACTAAGTGCCCTTTAATTTATGTAATACTTAATTCCCTTTTTATTAATAATTTGTTAATTGTATAGATGAAAAATTAATAATGTCATATTTTTTATACTGAAATATATATCTTACCTTTATTTATTTTTGTGTCTACAAATTATATGTACTAGTTTCAATCGTTTTAGTTTTATTAAAAGAAAAGTTGATGTAATTATGTCAAATTTATGGTAATTTATTGTAATTTTTTTTTTAAAATTCAAAGATAGTTAGTGTAATTTACCCTTTTTATTTTTATTTTTATTTTTAGTTTTTGTTTTGGGTTTTGCACTAACAAGGTTAGTTTTGTTTTACTAGTTCAATTTCTTATAAAACTTTAGGTAATTATCAAGAAAATTAATAAGAGAAAATGAATTCAACAATAATTCATATTAGGGTCAATCATAAAGAAACAATGAAAATGGGAGAATGAGGTACCATATAAATGTGGCTTTTTTGGACTTTTTACTAGTGCCTTGGACCTAACTTCACACATCACCAGCCATTATAAAGAGAACCCAATATATATACATACATAATATATATTAAAAATCATGGGTGTGGATTGCACACCATCTGTAATTTTACACAAAATGACATGCAGCTTGTTTGGTTTTATAACTCAAGATTCACTTTTTAAAAAATTAATTTTTTTATTTTTTGAATTTTTTTTTTTGTTTTTATTGAAATTTTTTTAATATTTTAAGTAATTTTTTTAATTTTGTAGATATAATTAACATAAATACACTTAAATGTATAATATTTGTGAAAAAAATCTTTAAAAAATTCACTAAATACAAATATATATATATATATATGAAAATTCAATACATTTTTTATATTCTTGTGTATTTATTGATGTTTTAAAATATATATATTTTTTTACAAATATTTTACTTTTTAGATACATCTAATTAAGGTGCATCTAAAAAAGTAAAAAAATTGCTTAAAATTTTAAAAATATTTACTAAAAATAAAAAAATACAATAACAAAAAACTCAATTTTCAAAAAATTGAAACCAAACACAGTAATAAGTTTCATGAACTTACATAAGTGGCCTCACAAAAATGCGTAAGTTCAATACAAATTCGCATAATCACATAAGTTTTTATAAACTTACATAAATTTATATTCAACTTATGCATTTTTGTATGATCACTTATATAAATTCATGAAAACTTACCTAATTTTGTGTAGAATTGCATATAGTTTACATTGCACACCGGAGCATTAAAACTCATACACACACAAAAATATTAAATAATAATAATTCAGATTTTAGTTTTTCAGAATGTCTTCTTTTATGTTTAGTTTACTAAAAAAAAAAATACTTGATAACTCGAATTTATGTGGTCCGAATGACTCGAAAACATTCGAGCCATTCGAATTATGAAAATTCAAACTACCAAATATTGTTGTAAAAAAAAATACAAATACAATTATCATTTACCATTATATAAAAATGATAATTTCATATAAAAGTTAAAGAATGTGACAATTTTATTTCAATAAACCAAACACTGCTAAACCTGTTGGTTAAAAAGACTCTTTAATTAGCTGCATAGAAAACTAGAGTAATCAAGCTGGACTCCCCCATTCACACGCCAGCAGTGCCGTGCAATGAACCAAAGGCAAAGTTAATTTTAGATGTTTTCCACTGCACCCACATGGGTGATCAATATGTTTCTTTGTTTGCGAGTTTTCAAACATCCTACAAACAAGCAAGCATTTATTCGATAGTCTCAAAGCACTCACGGGACTCCCATTTACTGTGATATGTAAACTCATTTTTGTTAAGTAAATAAAAATATTTATTTATTATGTATTATAATTTTTCATTAATTAAAAATGCCAGTAAACAATGTCACATTATAGTATGGGAGTTTCGGGAAAATTACACTGGTGTCAATAAAAATTATATACAAAAAATAGAAAATATTATAAATATTAATAATTAATATCATAAACTTTTTCACTATTATGAAATAATTTTTAAAAACTACCCCAAATAATAATTTCCCCAAAAATTATTAGTTTAGTACTATTACATACCTCTCCCAAAAAAAATGTCAAGAATTTGAAATCAATGGCAAGATTTATAAAGATTTGGTCACACAAAAAAAAAAAAAAAAAAGAAAACTTTAACAGCAGTGATTTAGACCCCCTCAAACTTCAACCTCCACCACCCCCTACACACACGTGGCGGGTGGTGATTGGAGAAGGGGAAAAAAAAGAAAAAAAAAAAAAAGTGACCAATCAAAAAAGAAAGGGGGTCAAAAGGGGGTGGGAGAAAGGGGGTCCCAATCTTTATTCAAACTTTAAATACACATCAAGATCTATTT
Organism: Camellia japonica; assembly: GCA_030407325.1. Classification (NCBI taxonomy): domain Eukaryota; kingdom Viridiplantae; phylum Streptophyta; class Magnoliopsida; order Ericales; family Theaceae; genus Camellia; species Camellia japonica. Next base: position 167,235,290 of record JAPPVO010000017.1, read on the forward strand.
TTTATGGTAATTTTTGCTAACTTTTTTGGGGAAATATTATAAAAGTGGGAAGTTAAAAAAAATAATTACAAATTCAGAAAAGTATAACACTTAATTATTTTTTCTTCTTCTCACTTTTTTTAATCTTTTTCCAATTTTTTTTGGTTCCTTAGTCTTTTTTTTATTAGTTAGAACTAGCATATTAGCTGTGCACGGATACAAATAAATAATCAAAAATCAGAATAAAATCAATTAAATTTTATTCATTTTTTTCTTTATTTTTTCCAAAGTTACACATAAGAGAAGATTTTTATTCTGATGTCATTAATTGTGTGTTCTAAATTCTTAATAAAAAATTACATGTCATAATTTAATTGGTAAAAATTAAAGAATAAATTGCAAAAATTATGTTTAATATAAAATATAAATACATTTCGTTTTATAAGTTTCATAATTTTAATTTACCATACGATAGTAGTAAATTAAATTTATTAATATACTATTTTTTTCTTATTTTGTTAAGCTTAAAAAATTTTCTACTCAAAATTGTTAATTGTCGTATGTCATAACTATTATGTAAAAATAAATTAGAATTGACTTGTGGTGTTTGACTAAATATTAAAAGTGACCTAAAAGCTACTCGACTCAATATTTATGCTAATATGACATTCATTTAATCATTAAAAATTGTCTTTATTGGTTCGTGTCCGGTATGAGTTAGTTTAGGAGTTTCAATATTAGATTAAATATTAAAAATTAGCCTAAAAAATCTAATTCGCGTCGATTTTTTTTCCAACAATTCTTGGTTTAAGCTATAATAAATCATATTTTAATAACTCAATATCATAAAAAATAATAATAATAATAATAACCTTGATATTTATGGTGCTTTTTATCGATCAATAAAAACATTTATAAATATTAAGAGAATTACATTTGAACAAATTCTAACATAAAATTTTTACTTTACAACTTTAAGACATACACATTTTCTTTTACTCTTGAGATAGCAACTAAAATAAATGTCAATCATTATTATATGGAGAGACGTGTGTGATAAGAGTTTGTAATACACAATTTTAAAAAGTAATATTAATTCAAAAATTTTAGTATGGAAAATGTGTACCCAACTTCATGTTATGTTTGATTCATTGATTTGGGTAGGAATTTAGAATAAGTAAGAAGAAAAAAAAAAAGATGAAATGTGAATGAAATATAATTATATTTTACCCAATTTCACACACCTTTTTCATTTTTTTTTTTCAAAATTTCTATCCAAAATCATGAATCAAATACATCATCAATGTTTGAAAGGAGTTTTGGATCCTTTATTGTATTAATATACACTATCTAAAAAAAATCTATATAATATTTGATAGGAGAAGGAAATTCTTAAAATGAATCATCAATTACATTATAAGAAAATAAAAGTTAGCCAATAATTTTTTTTATTATTTAAAAAAATTAAAGATCAAGAGAAATAAATTATGGAAGATATGAATTGATTCATATATTTTATTGGTACAAAAATCTAAATTTTAAAACTGATCATTTTCAAATTTCTAAATAGATTCATTTTTTTTTTAATGATTCAATAAAAACTATAAGTTTTTTTTATTATTATTTTAAAGCTGATTAGTTAACTTTTTAAAAAAATTTATAAATTTAAATTTATAAATAGATCAATTAACTTCCTTTTGAAATGTATAAATTAAGTTATAATAAGATTTTTTTTTAATAATTCAATAAAAGTTAGAAAATAGAAGATTTTTTAATTATTTAAAAAATAATTTTTTTTAAAAATTAGTATGATAGTTTTGAATTTCACAAGTTTCTTCTCATCAGAAATCTTATTTCCCTTGATGTATAATACAGATAGATGTCATGTTGCATTGTGTGTGCGATATTTTTTTATCAATAAAAAACAACACCACATATTAAGTAAGTTATATTTTGTTATATTTTTTTAACATAATTGATTTGGAATACTAGGGTGCCACATGATGGTACTGTTCACCCATCACAAATTATTATGTCTTTTTTATGTTTTTCAATAATCTAATATAAAATCGTAGGTTCTTTCACTTTTATCAATTTCAATACATGTACAGCGTTACACAACTAACCAGTAACTTCTCGTTTTCTTGAAACATGAGACATGGTAAATGCAGCACTCACATTTAGGGATGGCAATGGGGGTTAATGAGGTGGATATTAATTTTTCATCCCCATTCCCCTATAATTATTTTTCCCCATTCCCCATGGGTACTACCCTCCCCATCTCCTAATGGGTCTGGATTTTTCCCAACACAACTTGACCCTTTTTTTATTTTTTATTTTGTTTATTTTTTTTTTAAAGATTCACAACCAAAGCTAAATATACATTCAATCTCTTTTTATTTTTTATTTTTATTTTTTTTAAGGTTCACAACCATTTTTATTTTTTTTTATTTTTAAGATTCACAACCAAAACTAAATATACATTCAATCTTATTTTATTTTATTTGGCTCAACAACAAAATCAAATACACATTAATTAACATTGTCACATTATTCTTGTCAAATTTTCTGTATATCTAAAATTTTTAAAATTTATTTCGAAAAATTCAATCTTAACCAAAGCTAAATACACATTAATTTTTTTTTTTTTTTTTTTTTTTTTTTTTTTAAGATTCACAACCAAAGCTAAATATATATTCAATCTTATTTTATTTTATTTGGCTCAACAACAAAATCAAATACACATTAATTAACATTATCACATTATTTTTGTCAAATTTTATGTATATCTAGAATTTTTTAAATTTATTTAGAAAAATTCTATTCCTACAAAAAAAATTCCATCTTCTTTTTTAATTTTTTTTAATTTTATGTATCTCCTTCTCCTCTCTATTAATTGATCTTCGATAATCTGAAGGTGAGTTATTACTTTCGTTTCCATCTTCTTCTTTTTTTCTTTTTTTTTAAAAAAATTTTATTTGCATTTATAGAATGAATTTTCTTATTTCAATATCTCTTGCAATTGTTTTATTGGATTTCTTTATGATTTAATGGTAACCTTAGATTGAATTTTTCAATTTTCATCTTAACTAGTGATCACCATAATTGAAATTTTGTACATTTTTGTCTTCAATTTTCATGTTTTGGTTATGATTAATTGCGCTTTTTTGATCGATAGTCACAATCTTGTCACCGCTAAATTGTCGTCGTCGCAAATCGTCGTTGCTGTAGTGAGAGAATGAGAGAGAGTGGGAATTAGAACTCTAATTGTCAACAGAGTAGAGATGTCAATGGATAACCTATCATGTGGGTATCCATGGAGATCCAACCCAAATACTTAGGCTTCCCATTTTTTTTTTGTCCGTCGGGTAGAGTAAGTGATGTTCTTTAAATCTCAACCGGGGATGGGTACCCACTAATTTCCCCATATATTTTTTTTAGATACATCGAAAAATAATTTCTCCATAAGTTTTCACTACTCTGTTGACAATTAGAGTTCTAATTCTCACTCTCTCTCATCCTCTCACTACAGCAATGACGATTTGCGATGACGACAATCTAGCGATGATAGATTGTGACTATCGATCAAAAATGCGCAATTAATCATAACCAAAACATGAAAATTGAAGACAGAAATGTACAAAATTTTAATTAAGATGATTGCTAGTTAAGATGAAATTGAGAAATTCAATCTAAGGTTACCATTAAATCAGAGAGAAATTCAATAAAACAATTGCAGGAGATATTGAAATTAGAAAATTCATTCTATAAATGTAAATAAAATTTTTTAAAAGAAGAAGAAGAAGAAGAAGATGGAAACGAGAGTAATAACTTACCTTCAGATTATCGAAGATCAAATAATAGAGAGGAGAATGAGATACATAAAATTAAAAAAAAAATTAAAAAAGAAGAAGGAATTTTTTTGTAGGAATAGAATTTTTCTAAATAAATTTAAAAAATTCTAGATATATATAAAATTTGACAAGAATAATGTGACAATGTTAGTTAATGTGTATTTGATTTTGTTGTTGAACTAAATAAAATAAAATAAAATAAGATTGAATATATATTTAGCTTTGATTGTGAATCTTATAAAAAATAATAAATAAATAAATAAATGGTTGTGAACCTTTAAAAAAAAAAAATTTAAAAAGGAAAAAAAAAAGATTGAATGTATATTTAGCTTTTGGTTATGAATCTTTAAAAAAAAAAAAAAAAAGGGGAAATTAGTGGGTACCCATCCCCGACCCATCCCCTGTGGATATTTAAAAAATATCACTTACCTTACCCGACGGATAAGAAAAAAAGAAAAAACCCATGTATTTGGATTGGGTCTCCATGGATACCCATAGGGTAAGTTATCTATTGCCATCCCTACTCACATTTCTGTTAACAAAAAACGAGACCAGATTGAAACATAATTTGCCATTTTCACTAGTTTTTCTTTCTTTGCCACCGGATTAAAAGTTTTTTTTTTTTCCCGACTTATCTTTGTTTTTACTAATTTGTTTTTAAAATAATGTCAAAATTTTACATTTTGTAATTTCATCTAGATTGGATGACTTTAATTTTTTTTTAAAACTTCACTAATGATGGAAAAAATTATAGTATACACCTCTCAAATGGTATGTATCGTATACACCTTATAATTAAATAAGCAAAATTGCATAATTTTATACTTTTTGAGTCGTAACTAAAATAAATAAATAAATAAATAATAACTAAGGTTCTGAAAAGCAGTTGCGGTCGCCATAACGGTGACGGTGGCGCGGTTGTGGTTGCGGGGTGTAAAGGTCGTAGCGTAACAGTTGCGGTAACCGGAATCCTGAATTTTTTTATTTTTAGCACAATTTAAAAAAAAATTACCGATACGCATATTTTTTTTCCATGATCATATTTATTGGGTTTAAAATAAATCATTTACGCGGAAGTAGCAAGCAGATGAAGAATCATGGATTACAAAATCAAAGATGATTCAAATAAACAGAATTGGAAAGCACTTAAACCAAATTCATTTGAACATAAAACTTAAATAAATACATAAATACAGAAAATAACTTACAATTACAATTGTAGCAACTGCAAGGATCTTAATTGGGTTACAAAACAGGAGAAGGTAACTCTCACTCAGAGCTCTCTGGTTTTCCTAGAACAATGCTATGTTTTTTCTGAAAATTCAAGAGTGTCGAGTGATTCCAATTGATTACAATATATAGGAAAATAAAACTAACTATGCAGCATGTGACTTGGTTGATTGATGAAGGCAGCTGGCAGCATTGAAGACTGAGCAGAGCTGTCGGTTGATTTCGGTGGAGTGATTGCACGAATATGCAGCTTTAACAAAGGTTGATTGAGTGAATAGTGACGGTGAATAGTAAAAGTGAACAGTAACTTTTACTATTCATCACTTTTGGTGGAACACGTGAATATAGGAATCAATATAGATACAAAATAGCAGCTTTTCTCAAAAGAGTATTGATTGAAGCTATTTTGTATTTATAGGGAATCCTATGTTGATCAGGCATATGGGTCCTGAGCATCTTGGAACTCGGATCTGCCATATGAGATGGGTTGAGTAGTTGATCCTTCAGAAGATTGTGACTGGTCTGAACTGTCTTCTGAATTTTCTGAATCGGTTGATTGAGCTTCTCCAGCTTGATCTGTTAATTGGCGGGCTAACTGGAGCAATTCATCTTTGGATAACTTGGGCTTGACCTTTGATTTAGCTTTGGGCTGAGCAGGAGGTGAAATGGGCTTAGCCTTAGCTTTGGACTCCTTAGCTTTGGACTTTGATTTGGGCCGTGAATGTTCTTTGGGCTGGGCCGGAACTACAGGAACTTTGGATTTAGTCTTGGATTTTGATTTGGATGATTTGGGCTTGGAACCACTGGAAGAGGGGCTTCCAAGATTGATTGGAGGAAGACTGGGCTGACTTCCTTGGCTGATTGCAGCAGTTGGATTTTGCTGGGCCTTGATCATAGAAGGAGTTAAAGCACATTGATCAATGGGGAACTCTTCTTGAACAATTTCAAAAATTCGGGGCACATTGTACTTAGCCCACCATTTGACTGAATGTTGACGGGTGATTATGTTGCCATCAATTCCATAATGCCATTTAAATATCCATGGGAGTTTATATTTAGATATAAAAATTAACAAAGATGGAAATTGTCTTTGATGAGTGGTGAATAGGTAAACGGAGGAGAAATAGTTAACTAATTCAATGAGATCACTAGGAAGGATGTTTGAAATGGCACCATAATGAGTCCACCATCTCAGAAACCAGGTAGGTAATTCAGATTTGAATTTCTGATCAAAGGAGATGAACCAAGAGGGACTAAGATGGTGTTTGGGAAGTGAGTTTTTATGTAGATTTTATTAGATGTAGGTTTTTATGAGATAAAAAATTTTTGGTGTTTGGGAAGATAGTTGAGTTTTTATGTGGTTGGATGTGATGTTTGTGAGAGAAAAAGTGAAATGATTATGGAGTTGGATGTGATATTTTGTTTGGATGTGTTTTTTTTTGGTTTTGCAAAACTTTTGTCTTTTAGTGGAAAAAATGAGAAAAAAATTTGGGAACTTGCTTCCCAAACACCACCTAAAAGTTTCATTTTGGTACAAGAAGATCTTGAACCAAGTATCAACATAATCATGGTAATTGTACTGAATAGAGTGACCAGGTAAATCTCGAAGCTGATAAGGAGGACCCCATTCAGCTTGGGAAACAATACTGTGAATGTAAATGGAATGATACAGAACCTTGCTAGCATAGGTTCGATCATAAATAGATTTGATCAAGACTGATTGATGATAGATCAAAATATCTTTGTAATAGGTGAGTGTTTTCTCTGGATGTGAGAGGATGAAATGGCATCCAGAGCCAAAATGGGATTTAGCAATTTCATGGATTACTTGGCCTTTAGGGTGACGGGGTTCTATATAGAATAGATTAGTAGTGTGTGATTTGGTATAATCAGATCGAGATGACCTGACTGGGTTAGCAGGGAATGGAGTAACTGAGACTGATTGGCTTGAAGCAAAAGGATCAGTAGCCAAAGCAGTGGAGTAATTAGGCCTGGGGATATTACCAAGGATTTGGTAACGGTTGATCATTTGAATGGGTTGAGGGTATTGTCCTACTAACTCCAAAGGAGGAGGAACAAAATGTTGACTAGAAGGAACTAAAGCCTTAGAAGGAGGCCTTGGGCAAGACATCTGTTGAAGCAAGAAACAATGATTAGTAGCAGAGATTAACAACCAGAGAGAAGATCTAAATAATTCTGGTAATAATGTAAATGATTGTAATAATCATGTTGCAGAGTACGACGGGCTTTAATCTGATGGTAATTGATGTATTGGGCTCTTTTAGTAGTTGGTCGAGCTGATTTGAGACGGTTAATACGGTGGTTAACTTGGTGGATCAGGGTTTGGTAATGGGTAATTTGGGTTTTTAAATATGGAATATGTGAAGTAGCACTCATCCCAATATTGGGTTTAAAATAAATATTGATCAATTTTTGTAAATTTTTAAATATGATCCAATATATTTTATATTTTTAAATCACTATAAACTGAGTTTTTTATATTTTATTTTAATAATTAATGACTTTATATTATACAAAAAATCCATCACTAACTATTATATATAAAATAAACAATGACAAAAGTAAGAGAATAAATAAGAGCCTATATATATATATATATACATATTTTAACCAAGTCAAATACATAATAACCACATTTATTATTATTATTATTATTATTATTATTATCAAACAATATATAGATAGACACGTACAAACAAAATGGTTGAGTGACAGCAGCAGAATAAAATAACATAGATATTACAGTTTCAACAAATCAATAACATGTTCTTCATCTTCCCTCTTTTCTCTCTATCTCTTGCTCCTTCATCTTCTCTCTTTATCTTCCATCTTCTCTCTATCCCTCTTCCACTATTTTCAGCTTTTTTTTTGGTGTGTTTTTTTGAAAGAAACAGTTCGGACCCGTTACGTACCGGTGCGTAACAGGCCGTTATGATTGTTACGCTGCGTAACAGGCCGTTACGACTATTACGGTGCCGTTACGGCAGTCGCTACAGCCAACACACTTGTGAATCTCAATCACATTGCAAAAACGGCCGTAACGGGTGGCGGAAACCACCAAAACCGTCACATAACGGTTGCGGCCGCTTTTTAAAACCTTGATAATAACTAAACAACACATAAGGTATAACCAAATATTTCATGAATTATAACTAAAATAAGATCATAACTAAAGAAGAAATGACATAACTTAGGGATGCATATGATATGAGGTGTTTATAGTACAATTTTTGGATAAAAATTTCGGGATAAAAATAACCAAATTTTATCCAAAAATATATTTTTTTAAAAAAACATATAAAAGTTGTTTTTTTTTATTAGAAACATATACTCGTTTTGTTTTGGAAAAATATTTGAGACCCTGAAATTTTTTTTCCTAATCTGACTTACAATAACATGATAAGTGTTAACTTTTGATTTATCATACACTCAAACATATATAGGAATTAGGGCGCCTGCTGTGCACCGAGCATAGCAGGCACTGTTGTGCGACCTTATGGGCTTATTTCGAGGTCCGTTTTGATAATCCGAACCGTTCATATTTTAGAGTATATCGTGTAGAACATACCTGTAAAACATTAAGTTAATCGGATATTGTTAACCCTTTCATCCACTCACATTTGTATTCATTTTAATACTTTAAATCACAATGTCATTTATTTTTGAAGATACAAATGTGAGTGGATAAAAGGATTAACGATATTCGATTAACTTAATTTTTTACAGATATGCTCTACTCGATATGCTCTAAAATATGAATGGTTCGGATTATCAAAATAGATCCCGAAATAAGCTCATAAGACCGCACAACAGTACCTGCTGTGCTGGGTGCACAGCAGGCACCCCAAATTCACATAGGCCTTGTTTGGAAACAGGTTTTTTTAGTAACTTTTTAGCTTTTTGACTAAAATATGATATAAAAAAAACTAGTATATTTGGGATGACTTTTTGATTTTTTACAAAAAAATATGCAAAAAGTAGAGAGAAAATGAAATCTTTGACTTTTTGGTATAGGTTGTTGGCTTTTTGATTTTTTTAGTATTTTTTTGGATTTTTTAGAACTCGATGGCCAATTGTATGAGGAGAATCTCAAGGGAAGTACTTGGAGATTCGAAAGGGACGTGACCCAGCTCTAGGGAAACTTGGTGGTGAAGATAAGAGGTTCAAGCGGTAGTTAAGACAAAAAAAGAGTGATTTAAAAAGTGGCAGAAGGATAGAACCGAGGAAAACCTTAAGAGCTATAGATTGGCTAATAAGGAGGTCAAAAAAGTAGTGAGAGAGGCGAAGTTGAAAACTTATGATGACCTATACACTAGACTGGATAGTAAAGAGGGAGAGAAGAGGATATGCAAACTTGCTAAGATACGAGAGAGGAAAACAAGAGATTTTAATCAAATTAAGTGCATCAAGAGTGAGAATTCTAAGGTATTGGTGAATGATGAAGCGATTAAGGAAAGATGGAAGAACTATTTTGAGAAACTATTAAATGAGGAACATGGAGGTACGACAATAGAGGAAAAATGTCCAGTAATACGATAAACTAAGACTATAGGTTTTATTGTAGGATTAGGAACTTTGAAGTGGAGATTGCACTTAAGAAGATGAAATCAAATAAGACTTTAGGACCCGATGATATCCCTCTTGAAGCTTGGAAGTGCTTGGGTAAAAAAGGGGTTGGTTGGTTGACTAGGTTGTTTAGCAAAATTTTGTTGATTAGGAACATGCCAGATGAGTGGAGGAAGAGTATTTTAGTGCCAATATATAATAATAAAGGAGATGTCCAAAATTGCAACAACTATAGAGGAATCAAGCTAATGTGTCATATAATGAAAGTGTGGGAGAGGGTGATGGAACGTTGATTGCGAGATATAACAGAGGTGTCAGAGAATCAAATGGGTTTATGCCTAGCAGGTCAATAATAGAAACGATTTATCTTTTAAGGAGAGTAATAGAAAAGTATAGAGAAAAGAAAAGAAACATTCATATGGTATTTATCGACCTTGAGAAAGCATATGATAAAGTGTCCCCGAGATATAATATGGTGGGTGTTAGAGAAGAAAGGGGTGACAAAAAGTTACATTGATGTGATTAGGGACATGCATGAAGGGGTGGTGACCACTATTAGATCGCCTGTTGGAGAGACAAATGAATTTCCTATCACTGTTGGGTTACACCAAGGATCTACCTTAAGCCCTTATCTTTTCGCTTTAATTATGGATGAATTGACGAGAAATATTCAGGATGGCGTGCCATGGTGTATGCTTTTTGCAAACGATATCGTGCTAGTGGATGAGACTAGAGAAGGAGTTAACACAAAGTTAGAGATTTTGAGAAAAGCTCTTGAATTGAAAGGATTCCGGATAAGCAGAATTAAGATAGAGTACATGGAGTGTAAATTTAGTAACAGTAACAATGAAAGCAGAGGAGAAGTGAAGATTGAGAACCAAGAACTGCCTAAGAGTGAACATTTTCGTTATTTAGGGTCGATTATCACAACAACGGGGGAGATTGATGCGGATGTGGCCAATAGGATTAAGACGGGATGGTGTAAGTGGAGAAGTGCGTTTGGAGTACTGTGCGATAAACGAATACCCACTAGACTAAAAGGTAAGTTCTATAGAGTGGCTATTAGACCATCGATGTTGTATGAGACGGAGTGTTGGGCAACCAAGAAACAACATGTAGATAAGATGAGTGTGGCTGAGATGAGGATGCTAAGGTGGATGTGTGGCAAAACTAGATAAGACAGAATTAAAAATGAATGTATTCGGGAATGGGTAGAAGTAGCACCGATAGAAGATAAGTTGAGAGAGAATCGATTGAGATGGTTTGGTCACATTCAACGGAGACTAACAGAGGTAGTAGTGAAGAGATGCAATACTGTAACAGTAGAAGGGAGTGTTAGGGGACTTGGTAGGCCTAGATTAACGTTGGCTAACGTTGTAAATAGAGATATGGATCTACTTAATTTGACTAACGAAATGGCCTTTGATAGGACCGCGTGGAGAAGAAGGATTCATGTAACCGACCCCATTTGATGGGACTCAAGGCTTGATTTGGTTTGGTTTGGTTTGGAATGGCAAAAAAATAATTCAAATAACCAACCGCACTCAATTGGGATGCAATAAATTACATTGATCTTCCCAGTGATTTAGAGAAAATACAACATACTCTCCAATTTTAGCATAATTGTATTAAGTGTTTTTTAAATTTTAATTTATATAAAACATAACTCCATTTTTAACAATAATTCATTAGTTAAATAGGTATATATATATATGATGTTGTCATTTTCTTTATACTGAAATGTTTTTTTTTTTTTTTTTTTTTTTATGTTTGTGTTTTCATACCATGTACACTAATTTTGGTTTAGTTAGTCTTATTAAGATCAATGTAATTTTGTCAAAATTATAAAATTTACTATATATATATTTTTAAATTTTAGAGAATTTACACTAATTTAGTTTAACTATTAAATTGATGGGGTACTTACGTGTAGGTCCTATTAACTAGACTTATTATCTACAGGTCCTAACTAATAAATTTAACACTATAAAAATAAGAGATTGATAAACTTATCACTATAAATTTATTCATAAAAATAAAGAGACTGATAAATTTATCACTATAAATTTATTCATAAAAATAAAAGACTGATAAATTTATCTTTATCACTTAATAAATTTATCAACAGGACTTAATGGGTAATAAGTCTCAAAAGTAGGACCTATTAGTAGTTTACCCTAAATTGATTTGATCATAAATAATGAAAAAATTACAAAGATGGGAGCAAGACTAATACTATTTTATTAACTAGGTTAATGGGCCCTACATTTTGAGTTTCGTAAATTATGCATATAACATGTTATATAAGTTGCTTAGGTAACACTACACAAAGCCTCAAAATTTGCATGTTAAAATGGTATAATTTAGAGGCATCCCTTAATTTTATTGACTTTATACCATGCGTGTTGGTCCATTCCATATATTCTTATTGTTTGAAGATAGTCACTAAGGACACCGTAATCTCTTGTGTCACCCAACTAATTAGCTACATTACAAGCAACCATATTATTCTAAGCAACCTATTATAAATTAAAAAATTAAAAATATATATACAGTAATACTCTAAATTCAGAAAAATTATTCAAAAAAGTACTTCAAAAAAAAAAAATCAATTGCTTACATTTATTGCTCATATTACCCACATCCCATTAATTTTAAATTTACACTATGGTCATGTTTGATTCACAAGATTAATAGTGAAGTATTAATAATCCTATTAAATTAGTGTGGTATTCACTATCCAATTGGATTAATATTCATTGGATTAATAATCTCACCCCTACCCCATTACTAATAATCCTACAAATTTGTTGGATTAATTATCCATTGAATTAATAATCCTAAACCAAAATGTTAAAACAAACATAGGATAATTGGGCCCACGGATTAATAATCCCAATCCCATGCTTTAATCCACCCAATCAAACATGCCCTATATGCTCAATTTTAGGATAAGATATGATTCAAAATAAAGTTTCGTAAACCATAACATTTATATATATACTAGCGACAAACTCGTGCTAGCATGGAATGATTTTTTTTTTTAAAATACAAATATTATAAAATAAAATAATTCATCATATTTATTTGAATTCTATAAAGCAATTTTTATTAAAACAAAATAGTTCAATAATTTTAAATTAACTATTAAAATTTAATTGTTAAAACAATGTCAAATTTCATTAAGAACTATTATATTCTATATTGATTAAGTGAATTGTCAACTAAGTATATTTGGTATAGGGATATCAACCGAGTTAAGGTCAGATTGAGCTGAACTACATAAAAAGATTATATGTCAAGTCAACCCCAACATGGCATCAGGATTAATGTAGACATCCTAAACCTAACCTTAAAAAGATTTTTAACTATTGAAAAGTATCACTTTGCCCCCTAAACTATAAAACTTTATAATTGACCTTCTAAACTATTTGCTTGTTTCACTTTGACCCCTTTTGTTAGGGGATCCAACTGATACGTTTTTTTTATAATTTAGGGGATCTATTTGTATAGTTTTATAGTTTAGGGGGCAAAGTAATACTTCTCAATATATAGTTTAGAGGATCAAAATGATATTTTTCAATAGTTTAGGGGTTTTCATGCAAATAACCCTAATTGTAAATGCCCCTAAAATATAAAATTTGTGAAAAAAAAACTGAAAAACATCACTAAAAATGAAAAGGTAAAAAATAAAAACAAAAAAATGATACATTTTTTTGTAGTGTTTTATTTCTAGTAAATTTTTTAATTTATTTTTTCATAAATACCTTAGTTTGGTATATTTGACTGAAATATGTAAAAAGAAAAAAGAAAGTTTAAATGTAAGAATTTAAAATACAATATTGAAAATATTTCCATATTAGTCTTTCCATATCATTTTTCTTAAATTATGTTATCATAATTGCAATACAATATTATTTGAAAAGAATTCATTTTGTATTATTTGTAAATAATTCTTAATTTGGAAAAGAAAAACCTACACCTACAAAGTCGAATAATCCATTAATAATGACTTTACAAATTTTCTTTAATTATATTGTTTCCAAAGACTAATATGGAATGATTTTCAAAATTGTATTCTAAAATATAGAAAGATTTAGGTGTAGAGTTTCTTTTTCCAAATTGAGTATTATTTGCAAATATTACAAAAGGAATTATTTTCAAATAATATTACATTGCAATTATGGCAATACATTTTAAGAAAAAAAAAATTTACAATAACTATTATCATATCTAAAATAATTAGAATTATATAAATTTAAGTTTAAATTTTGATCAAAATTGAAACTTAAATTTATATAAATCTAATTTTGATAATAATTGCAAGACACAATGATATTTGGAATATTTAATGATGTAAAATTTACAAAAAATAAATATATCAGAAAGTAAAATGTAAAAACATTCATCTCTTAGTTTTTAATTTATTTAAAATAATTATGCCTTATAAAATATATGTTAAACCAAACGCTTTGACAGAAATTCTTAAAAATATATGTATAACTGAATAAATCACATCAAATACGGGCTATATTCAACGCATGCAAATTTAAACTATTTTTAAAAAAATGTTTGGAAACTGTATAATCCTAATCATAATAATAATAATAATAATAATAATAATAATATAATAATAATAATAATAATAATAATAATAATAATAATAATTTGACTTACTAATTTTGCACAATTTTGCTATTCTTAAACTTAATTATCATTGATTTTAAAAATCTGCTAAAGTCATGTATAACTTGCTTTTAGTAAATAAGTTTAAGGCATTTAAATGTATCTATGAACGGGGTTACAACCTTGCAAAAAAAAAAAAGTACCAACATGTTATAGTGAAAACAATTAAAATATTTATTGTTAAAAAAATATAAGCATACAATTTTTTATTTATTTTTATTTTTTAAATGTGAACACGGAGGTATTTTTTTTTTTACATATTGAATCATCACAAACACTCAATCATATTTCTCTAAAAAAAATTTAAAACCCCCAAAACATTAACTTTTTTAATAGAGATGATCTACACTTTAGATTCATTGATGCCGCCCTTCCCTCTCCACTCCACAAGTATCAGTTAGCCATGAATTTTGAAGAAAAAATTGGGACATAATTAATAGAAAATAATAAACATTAACTAACCTTAAATATATCTGCCAAAAGAGTTTATAAAAGTGTTTCGGTGATCTATTGCATAAAATAATATTTTGAGTGATAAGCAAGTTTTATATGGTGTGAAAAAAGGTTTGATTGTGTAACAATTAGAGTTTTGTGTAGAGAGGATATATTGGAGAAAAAAGTGAAGAAAACAAAAATTTAATCTATCATTTTGAATTTTTATAAGAGATAATAAGTTTGGACAAATCAAAAAAAGTTTCTATTAACCTTCCTTTTGAAAAACATAAATTATGAAATAATTAGTATTTTTATAAGTATTACATTAATGTCTTAGCCAATATCATTTTTTAAAATTATTTTTTAATTCAAAAATTTAATTGAAATTTTTGAAACTCTCACAAGGTTTCTCATCAAAATCCCTCTACCCATAAGATGTGGGGTCACTGCGGTAATCTGTAATAAAGATAGATATGCTACAATCACGTAAAATGGATATTTTTGAATGGTAATTCATTAATCATATGCAAATATGATTAATGAGCTAGATCAAGTTGAACAAAGATCCTTCATCTTAAAACTACATCAAATTGCATGTGCTAAAAAATATTGATACGAAATGAGATCCGCCGTTCAAAAAACATAACAATAATAATTCAGTGTATGTTTGGAAAAAAAAATAAAAAAAATGAGATCATTAGTAAATTTTATAAATTTTAATAATTAAAGTCTTAAAATTTTTTATTATTCTATAATTATTTTAGAAAGTTACTATTGAATTGTAATTTTTCCTTCAAACAAATGTTTGTCCTTATGTACCACCACTTATCACCATGCGATATGATTTTTTAAAATTTAAATTAATCAAAAATCATATCACCAAGTGCATGGAGTAGGAACTTTTTTAAGATAGAACATCTTGTATCTATAAGTTTAAAATCATCTATACTAAACAAAACACAATTTATAATTGGTTCAAAAAAGTAACATTGACAATTTTGCAAATGGTGAATGCACTTCTTACATGAGAAGCCCCAATATTTTGAATGAATCACAAAATGTGTGCGAATAAAACCATTTTTACTAAACTCCCATCTTAGAGATTGACCATCACCCACGTGTTAATATATTTCAACAATGTATTGTAGTGTTAAATAGTACTAAATTATAGTTCAATTAAAAATAGTAATATTTTTTATTATAAAAATAATAATGTTGGTGCAAATTCATAAGAGTTCAATCTAGATCACATTATAATAAAATTATGAATATTTTTTTTTAAGTACAAAAAATAATGAATTTAAAAAGCAGGACTAAGTATTTTTTTTTTAATAAATTAACCCTTGAGAAGCACGTTGGACGGTCTGTAATTACGTAATCATGTTTATGACTTTGTGAGTGATTAGGCCGTCATGTTAAAGAAGAAGCAAAGTTGGAACTATATAAAATAGAGAATTGAGCCTTTGTTGTATACTTGTTATTTTGTTCTATTTGTTTTTTTAACAAACTTCCATACTATATTAACAAAAGAATAGAAATCTTTTGTCTACCAGGATGAACATCTTCGTGCACGCCAAGGCATTGAGTTTTCTACCACCTAAGCCTATTAAAGTGGAATAAGAGTACATATACATTTACATGCATATATATATATATATAGAGAGAGAGAGAGAGAGAGAGAGAGGGGGGAGGGAGTTGTGCAAAATATAGTTTAATCTGTTAAAATTGCACCGATTCGCATTAATTTATATCATTTTATCTGCTAACCGTAGATTGAATTTTAAAATTTATAATCCGTTTTCGAATCCATTCCGTTATAGTTAATACATATATATTTTTAATCTCTAATGAAATATTAAAATAAAAATGAATGTGAGAAAGATTTAAAATATGAAATTTGTTACAAATTAATAGTTATATATATGAAAAATATTATGTAAAATTAGTTTGTATTATATATATGAAAAATATTATGTAAATTAGTGTTATATCACCACAAAAAATTAAGGTTTTAGAGACCAAAATTTAGAGACAAAATTATTTTTTAGGGACCAAATTTTTTTGTTAGGAAAAGTGTCGTCATTATATTTTTAGCAACGAAAATTGGACATTAGTGATGAATTATTTTTATTTTGGGACCAAATTTTTTGTTTCAAAAAATAAAACATTTTGAGACTAAATTATTTTGTTCCTAAAAGCCTTGTTTTTGTTTTTTTGGGACGACCTTTTAGCGACTATTCTCGCGATGACAAAAATTAATCCTTAAATGTCTTTTGCAACAAAATTTTCACTTTTATAGATCAAAAAATTTGGTCTCTAAAACTCTTATATGTTGTAGTGTATATTATGCAAATGCTTAATAATTGGTTAGAATATTTTTCAATTCAAACGCGATTTATCAATTCGTCAAACTACTATTCAATTTACAATTTTACTCTCAAATCGTTTGAACCGCACTGAGCACGCCCCTATATATATATACATAGACATACTGCGCACAACCCTATATATATATGTTTTTTTTTTGTCCTTCCTGTTTGTAGAATTCAAAATACGGTTATATCTAGCATACTCTTAAAAGGAGGAGGGTTGTTTCGGCCATGGGGTCCACTACGGACTCCATTTCGATAATTCAAACCGTTCATTTTATCAGGCATTTCGTATATTTCATCCACAAAAAAATATTAGGTCGATTCGATAATTATAATTTGTTCAATTTATTATTTTTGTCATCAAAAAAAATCTATAGTTTATTTTTTAAAAGCACAATTGTCATCCATTTTTTTAGTGAAAAACATGATAAATTAAACAAGTTACACTTAGCGAATCAACCTAATTTTCTTTCGAATGAAATACACAAAATACCCCACAAAATGAACTATGCAAATTATCAAAATGAGACCCATAATGAGTCTCACGAGTCGAAAGAATTCCCTCCAATCAAGATTTTGGCCCAAAAGGAATCCCTCCCCCCTTAAATATATACAAAAAAGGGATCCACTAAGTGGCACAGTGTTAGCACCCTAAGACTTGGACACCTAGGTTGGCATGCAGTGGCATCTTGCACCTATGTCAACTGTCCAAGTCAAGTATGAGGAGGCATGCCTAAGTCAAGGTAACAATGTGGCAGTGGCAATGCCACCAAACTCAAAAGCAAGTGATGCTTCATGTGGGCAAATGCACGGCTATACTTAACCCAAATGCTGCTGGCAGCATAGACTTGTTGGGTCAAACAGATCAGTGGGCATGACACTTTATGGCAGACAAAGACTTACAATTTCGTGGGTTAGACTTAGGAGGGTTCAAAAGGCTAAAATGGATAGGTAGTTCAAATCAGTTTTATTTGGCATGATGCAAAGCTGATAGACAGGGCAGTTTATAGCAGTTATGCTTGCAATAAGTCATGACAAAGCCTACTAGAATTAAGGAACTGGTCCAAGACAGTTCTAGGCAGTTTCCAGCAGTTACAATCTGCAGCAGCCTTGTTGGTTTGAATTTACCCTAGCAGTTGGGGGTGTCAACTGCTCATAACTGATTTGTAAAATGCCTATACATGTTAAGGCATAGAGGGATTTAGATAGATCATGTTATCTGTACGAATACTCATGTATCCTTGTATTATCTAGTGGTAATAAAGGTTGGGAATGGTTCCTGTAATCTATTTGTGTATGCTTGCTTGTTTACAAAACTTATAGTGGGTAATTCGTGTATGCTTGGCTGAGACTAAGTGCTGTAACTTAGTGCCATTACAGGCTGGAAATGGAAAACGAAAATTGACCCTGTAACAATTGGTATCAGAGCATGGTTATGCTTTAATGGTTTCTAGCACGGATACCTTGAAAGAAAGAGTAACGTAGTTAGAAAATCTCGTGGGTGACCCTGCTGATGAGAACCACTCGTTGATGGATCGATTGGATGCTATGGACCTCAGGATTTCTTGTCCTTGAGACCTCGACATCAGATCGGTTCAAAGACATGCTGATGGATATGCTTGCTATTTCAGATTCTTGGAAGGACAAGTTTCAAGAAGTTATGGACGAACTAACCCTTCTAAAGAAGACTGTCTATGGGCATACAAATTCTGACAAGACTCCTTTAAACATCAAAGTTCTAGACTTTAAAGCTTTCGGTGGAAATCGGAGTGCCAAGGAACTTGAGAACTTTCTGTGGGACATGGAGTAGTACTTTAAGGCTGTTCATGTGCCAAAAGGAGAGAAAGTTACAATCACAAGCATGTACCTTACTGGTGATGCTAAACTTTGGTAGCGAACACGTGTCAGGGATGATGCTCGGCCAGAGATCTCAACATGGGAGACTCTTAAGAAGGAAATAAAAGAACAATTCCTTCCTTACAACACATCTTGGGTTGCAAGAGACGCCTTGAAACGGTTGAAGCATTCGGGATCAGTGGGGACTATGTGAAAGAATTCAGTTCTTTGATGCTTGACATCAAGAACATGTCAGAGGAAAATAAACTCTTCAACTTTATGTTTGGGTTGCAGAATTGGGCCCAGTTAGAACTTCGGAGACTTGGTGTCAAAGATTTTCCCTCTGCCATGGCTGCAGCGGATGGGTTGTTTGACTACAAGTTAAGCAAGGAACCCACGACTGAAACCAGCAAATCCAAGAAGAAAGGAAAAGAGAAGACGGGAGAGAAGAAGTCTGGTTTCAAGAAGGGAAAAGAGGGTTCCAAGTACAAGCAAAAAGGGAATTCTCCTCAGACCAATGGTGGGAAATCTAACAAAGGGTATTTCATCTGTGATGGACCCCATAGAGCAAAAGACTGTCCCAAGCGTGAGAAAATTAACGCTATGGTCGCGGAAGATAACAAAAGGGAGTCGGATTCTGAGGGGTCAACTAGGGTAAACCCCTTATAATTGCTCAATGCAATTCATGCGGACAAAACCCCTATGACTGGTCTAATGTACATCAAGGTGACATTGGCGGATACTGACATTGCGACAATAGTAGACACCGGTGCCACGCATAACTTTCTGTCGGAAAAAGTTGTACAGACCCTCAGATTGCAAGTTACCCAAAGTGCTAGTCGAATCAAGACAGAAAACTCAGTGGATTAATCAGTACAAAGAATGGCTTCCAAAGTAAAGATCATAGTTGGAGATTGGACTGGACGGATTAACTTGATGGTGGTTCCTTTGGATGATTTTGATATCATCTTAGGAAATGATTTCTTTGTGACTGTAAAAGTGGCTTTGATGCCATATTTGGGTGGGATACTTATTTCGGATGAAGACAAGCCTTACTTTGTCGTTGGTTGTAGTAAATCAAACAAAAACAAGGCACAAAGAGGAAGACAGAGACCCTCTCAGCGATTCAAGTGCACAACGGTTTGAAAAAGGGCGCAGAGACTTATCTTGCTGCCTTGGTGGAAATCAAACCCGACCTGTCGGTAGAAGTGCCAGATAAAGTGGCAGAAGTATTGAGGGAATTTGAGGATGTGATGCCTCCGGAGTTACCAAAGTCCCTTCCTCCTCGGCGTGCCACCAATCACAAAATAGAGTTGATTCTGGGTGCTAAGCCTCCAACGAAGGCACCCTACAGAATGTGCCCAATGGAACTCACGGAGTTGCGAAGGCAATTGACGGACTTATTGGATGTTGGACTGGTTTAGCCATCCAAGGCCCCTTACGGTGCCCCAGTGCTTTTTCAAAAGAAGCAAGATGGAAGTTTGCGCATGTGTGTGGATTATCGGGCTCTAAAAAAAATGACTATAAAGAACAAGTACCCAGTCTTTTTGGTAGCAGACCTATTCGATCAATTGTGCAAGGCCACTTACTTCACAAAATTGGATTTACGTGCTGGCTATTGGCAAGTCCGAGTAGCTGAAGGGGATAAGTCAAAAACCACATGTGTTACAAGGTATGGGTCTTTTGAGTTCCTAGTAATGCCGTTTGGGTTAACTAACGCCCCAGCTACATTCTGTAATCTTACGAATGATGTATTTAATAATTATGTCGATCAATTTGTTGTTGTTTATTTGGATGATATTGTAATATATAGTGAGTCCCTAGAGAATCATTTGTCCCACCTTCGGATGGTGTTCACTCGGTTACGAGAACACCAGTTGTATGTCAAGAAAGAAAAATGTAAGTTTGCCTAGCGGGAAATTAAATTCTTGGGGCATGTAATTTGCAAAGGCCTCGTAAAGATGGATAATAGAAAAGTGCAAGCAATCATGGATTGGCAAGCACTATGCAAAATGGCTGAGTTGTGCTCCTTTTTGGGTTTGGCCAACTATTATAGAAAATTCATTGATGGATACTCAAAGAAGGCAGCACCTCTCACGGATTTGCTCAAAAAAGACAGACCCTGGAAATGGGATAAAAGTTATCAAGCGGCCTTTGACAAATTGAAAGTGGCTGTTGCAAGTGAACTGATTTTGTGGTTACCTGATTTTGAACTTCCATCCGAATTACATACTGATGCCTCTGATAAGGCTAGTGGCGGTGTTTTGGTGCAAGAGGTGCACCCGGTTGCGTTCGAAAGTCGGAAGTTAAATGATGCTGAGAAGAAGTATTCTGCCCATGAAAAGGAAATGATAGCGATTGTGCATTGTCTTCAGATTTGGAGAGTTTACCTGCTTGGAACCAAATTCGTGGTATTGACGAACAATGTGGCAAATACTTTCTTCAAAACACAAAAGAAGTTGTCTCCAAGGCAGGCTAGATAGCAAGAATTCCTTGAAGAGTATGACTTCGAATGGCGACACAAACCTGGGCGTCACAACTAGGTTACTGATGCTTTGAGTCGGAAGGAAATTGCGGACTATGTCGCTGCGATATCAAACATTGAAACTCAACTGTTGGAAAGGATTCGGGCAAATGCTACAATTGATTCTGAATATCAAAGGTTGGTTCAGCAAGTGAAGGAAGGCACTGTGTGTCGCTATTGGTTGGAAAACGATCTACTCCGCGGCAAAGGAGATAGATTATATGTCCCTAGTATTGGTGGGCTAAGATTCGAGTTGCTTAGAGAAACTCATGATCCACAATGAGTGGGTCACCCCAGACAACAACGCATGATGGCTTTACTGTCTCGTTCCTATTGTTGGCCAAAAATG
This sequence comes from Camellia japonica, assembly GCA_030407325.1. Classification (NCBI taxonomy): domain Eukaryota; kingdom Viridiplantae; phylum Streptophyta; class Magnoliopsida; order Ericales; family Theaceae; genus Camellia; species Camellia japonica. Next base: position 167,257,142 of record JAPPVO010000017.1, read on the forward strand.
GAGGAAGATGTAGAAGCTTATGTCAAAACTTGCTTAGTGTGCCAACTAGACAAGACAGAGAGAAAAAAGGTGGCTGGACTACTGCAACCGTTGCCTACTCCAACGAAGCCATGGGTGTCTGTTTCCATGGACTTCATATCAGAGTTGTCAAAAGTGAACGATATGCATTCTATTAGGGTTGTTGTTGATTGTTTCTCTAAATATGTTATATTTATCCCTGCCTCTCATGCTTGTCCCACCGATGTTACGGCAGACCTATTTTATAAGTATGTAGTGAAATATTTTGGTTTGCCCGAGGATATTGTTAGTGATAGGGATACCCAATTTACGAGACGGTTTTGGATTGTGCTATTTAACTTGATGGGATCCGAATTAAAGTTTTCTACAGCAAATCATCCTCAGACGGATGGACAGACCGAGAGAATGAATGTTTTGCTGGAAGAATACCTCTGACATTATGTGACTGCAAGTCAGAGGAATTGGATTGACCTGTTGGATAGCGCCTAGTTTTGTTATAATCTGCACCGGTCATCTGCCACAGGCATGAGCCCATTTGAATTAGCCACAGGGCAACAGCCCCTCACTCCGCATGAAGTGGCACGGACTGGCTCAAGGGGTAGATGTCCCGTAGCATACCGGTTTGCAAGAGTTAAACAAGACATGCCGGATGAAGCACAAGTTAGTTTGGCTAAGGCAAACAAGCTGATGAAAAAGTATGCTGACAAAGGACAGAGACCATTGGAATTCAAAGTAGGAGACAAGGTGCTGCTGAAGCTTACTCCACAGATTTGGAAAAAGATAAGTAGCAAGACAGCGCACCGAGGCCTTGTTCCAAAATATGATGGACCCTTTGAAATTCTGAAACGTGTGGGAAATGTTGCTTACAGGCTTATGTTGCTTGACCGGTTGAAGATACACCCAACAATCCATGTTAGTTTCCTGAAACCTTATCATGAGGATTAGGTTAACATAACACGGACGCAAGCTCGACGCACTTCTCCAGTGATTAGAAAATAGTTTGATAAAGAAGTGGAACAGATTTTGGACCACAAGACAGAGGGGCAAAGCAAGAAAAATCGAAGAACGCATTACTTGGTTAAAGTGGAAGGGTTCTCCTGAAGCAGATACGAGTTGGAAAAAGGATGTGACTCTATGGCAGTTTGAGAAACAAATTACAGACTACTTAGAGGCCTTACCAATGAGGACGTCGGCTTCTTCTGGTGGGGGTGGTTTGTTAGCACCCTAAGACTTGGACACCTAGGTTGGCATGCGGTGGCACCTTGCACCTATGTCAACTGTCCAAGTCAGGCATGAGGGAGGCATGCCTAAATCAAGGTAACAATGTGGCGGTGGCAATGCCACCAAACTCAAAGGCAAGTGGTATTTCATGTGGGCAAATGCACGACTATACTTAGCCCGAATGCTGCTGGCAGCATAGACTTGTTAGGTCAAACAGATCAGTGGGCATGACACTTTATGGCAGACCAAGACTTACAATTTCGTGGGTTAAACTCAGAAGGTTCAAAAGGCTAAAATGGATAGGCAGTACAAAGCAGTTTTATTTGGCATGATGCAAAGCTGACAAACAGGGCAGTTTATAGCAGTTATGCTTGCAAGAAGTCATGACAAAGCCTGCTAGAATTAAGGAATTGGTCCAAGACAGTTCCAAGCAGTTTCCAGCAGTTACAATCTACAGCAGCCTTGTTGGTTTGAATTTACCCTAGCAGTTGGGGGTGTCAACTGCTCATAACTAATTTGTAAAATGCCTATAAATGTCAAGGCATAGAGGGATTTAGACAGATCATGTTATCTGTACGAATACTCATGTATCCTTGTATTATCCAGTGGTAATAAAGGTTAGGAATGATTCCTGTAATCTATTTGTGTATGTTTGCTTGTTTACAAAACTTATAGTGGGTAATTCGTGTATGCTTGGCTGAGACTAAGTGCTGTAACTTAGTGTCATTACAGGTTGGAAATTGAAAACGAAAATTGACTCTGTAACACACAGGCTGATGAATTTACAACAAATGACAAGTGAAACAATTATGGAATAATGAAACTCTGTCACAGCACCTTGCTTCTATCAAAGGTTTGAATGCCCAACCTCTCATACGAGACTGTCTAAGAGGTGTCATTGGACTACAAAACCCTCGAAAATATATATTTTAAGGCCGAATGAAAGGAATTTTTGGCCATAGACTCCTCTTAATGAAAATATATTGCGTGAACATCTTTCCCATAGGACTCAGAAGCCTGGCCCTTCACTAAGTCCTTTACTTTTTTGAGGATTCAAAAAGCTAAGCTACTGGGAAGGTGAACCCGCAATAGGTAGCAAATGATACAAATGGGGACTAATCAAGTTCTACCACTCAAGCGAGATTTGAACCCCAAATCTCTTATATGAGTGTTGGAGAGGTGCCAAATGCAGGCCGAAAGAAAAAAAACACCCCTATACATATAATGTCTTCCATTTCAAATTATTTCAAAACTTTAAAATATCACAACTTTTGTTTTTATCTAAATGCGATTTGATTCTTGGATTCCATTTTATTCTTACAAAGCAGCATTTGTGAACCATGCTATCCCCATAATGTGCTCCACTCAAAATTTTATTCCTTTTTGTTTCCTTCCAGCACTCCACACAGAACTTCCATTATTGTCCATCAGAAAAAAAAAAGCAGAAAATAAATTACAAACCCATTGTTGAAGACAATTTTTACATTCATTCTCAAGTTAAAGTTACAAGAAATACACTCCAAACTTTACTGATCTCAGTATCCACCTGTGACAATAACAATTTACACCCTATTGCCCCTACAATCTCACCAGGTAAACCAAACATGCGCCATTCAAATCGTTTGCCAATTTGGAAATGTTGATTGGGCGGTGTTAAGTTGCTCGTATACTCTTTAATCAATTGTTGTGAAAATAACTATACCTGCTCGGCTTCTATTTCCATTGTTCATTCACTTCAGTCCCAATGCGTAGCTTCACTGGAAAGTTTGTCATCCGCAATTGCTTATTCCTGAAAAAAAAATATATATATATTTGATCGGAATTGCTTTTACACTATAGTGCTCTAAGAGAAGCAACTGATTGCAACAACAAAGAAGACCACACCAAAATCAAATGACCACCAGTTTACCATCACTTAATGCTACAAGTTTCCATTTATGCTCGTGTTACCTAGGAGGAAGTTTGAAAGCATAAAAAAAGGGACAATCCACTGCACGAGGGTCCTGTTAAAGAGGGGGTCTGGGAAAGGCAAGATGTACTCAGTTTTCTCCCATTTTTTTAGAGGATGTTTCTATGACGTTAACAGCAAGCCTTACCGTGGACCAAGCTGCCCTAAAGTTTGAAAGCATGATATAATAAATCAAAGTTAATAAAAACTGGACACTACCACTTAAGTCAATAAAAGGCCTGAATGCCAAGTACTGGTCCAACTTGAATTTCCGGGGTCCATCATCGCAAGATGTGACTTGAGTATGCATCTACCTACCTCAGCCCTCCTCACTTGGCTACTTCAGAACCATCACCATGAAGCTATTAAGAAAAGTTCACCAAATACTGATATCATGATATGGTAGATTAATCCATTTTTCAAAAGGCTTTCGAACAATAACATTATAATAATCCTAGTGTAAATCCAATTCAGCTACCAAGGACAACATTGTAACAAGCTGTGAAATATATTTGAAAACTGCCTCATCAAAAACAATAACTGAGAGGCTAACTTTCCACACAGCATAAAGAGGTAAGATTAACCACGACAGTTCTATTTGCACAAAAACCAATCACAGAGGATTGTGTCCAGTTCTGTAATCGGTTTTTGTGTTCCTAGACTTTTTCTAACTATCAACTTGAGTTCATATGGTCTCATCACTGCATTCGAACCATTTCTTATTTACTTGACGCTATTGATTAATATTGCTTACCTCACAAAATATGCTGTTTACATGTTGAGCAATGAAGGATTGAGGATTTTTACTATCTCCCTTTTTTAGACCTAAATGCAGTGTAATTGCTTTCTAGGTTTCAAACTTGGAGATAAATTGAGCATATCATAGCATGCAATTAGAAAAGGAGATGAAAATGGCATGCCTGAGAATGCCAACAACGATGCAGCATTGGTATTATCTTATAAATTTAACCAAGATGCAGACTTATAAACTTTTAATGGATATCTCGTGACTCATGAGGCTACCTTCTCTGGATCCTCATGGAGATTTTGATCACCTCTCGCATCCTCAAAATTAGCAGAAACTTCACTGCTTTCCATCTCAAGGACAGAAGTCTTCTGGTCTTCCTTTGAGTCCACCGTAGAAAGATCACCGTCCACGACATGATGTCCGGTACTGGACGAATTGCTAATCCCACTCATAGAGTTACCACTTTCAATCTTGGTATCACTTGACTCAGCTCCAGCTCCACTTTCCCTCTGAACTGAATCCGCTTCGTTCTTATGTCCCCCATTTTTCCTCCATTCTTCCTCTATCTTCTGTCTTCTCCTTGCCTCTTGGTCTTTTATTTGTTTAAATCTAGGAAACACCAATACCTTAACACCATAAACAACAGTTGCCATAGCAACAATGTAGTCGGGTTACAAAAAATCAACTATTATTAACCTTTCACCAGGATGAGGCCCCTCTGAAGTCAACTTCTCCACTTTGAGCTCTGTTTTGGTGGTGCTCGTTTCAAGCATGGACTTTCGGATTTGGGATTGCTCCTTGATAATGTTATCACTGAACTTACTCACTGGATTTTTGGCACCCCCCAATTTTTGAAGCCACACCTGTTGTGCTGTGCCCAATATGTTACTTGTTAACCTGCACAAAGCATATGTCAAATTCTGCTGTATTCGTGGAAGTTAAGGTAGCAAATAGACAGTTTTTACGATTGGTCATCATGACAATAGAAGTTCTAGCCAAAAAAAAAAAAAAACAGTTTTCATTAATAAGGGAGCATACAGTTGCTCACCAATAAAGGCTTAGCCCAGAAGGAACTGAAAGAGAAAAATAACCGATCATTAAGGGAAGAAATTTTGTAATGGCTTGAGAATTCTTCAAGCTTGGATCATTACCCTGAAAGTTTAAGAGACATGTTAAATAATATGGGAATAACAATCCATGACTGTGATTAGTAATTCATACATCATTATGGTGGAAGTCACAAGGCCCACAACATTTGCAGAGAAACTAGATTTAAGATGAAGGGATAGATTCAAAGAGCAGAAGTAATATCTGAATACTTAACTAGCACAGACATGTGATGCAACACAACAACAATTTTAAAAATTGCAAGACACAATTTGTTTCTAAACTCCTGGACTCCTCAAGAAATTCTAATATATATATATATATATATATCACTTTCTTACTATATTGAAATATGGAGCACCTATGTTATACATTCCTCAGTCTAGCCCCTTATCCTAAACAATGGAGACATCCAGCTACCGGGGGAATGAGCAAATATGTTTTATCTTAACAAAAATAGTCGTTCGCACTCTTGGATATTTGCATTTTGTTAAATTGAAAAAAAAATAAAAAATAAAAAAGATAAAAAACTAGTGGCAGATCATTTAATTTCCTGCAGTGGGCGTATTGAATACAAAACTGACTAAAAGAACAATCAGTGGTGGAATGAGAAAAAAATTAAACAAAAAAAGAAAAGAAAAAAGAAGATGACTTTGGTTTAATCATTAGCAACAACCATCAAATGCACAAGTAAGAAATCACTCGCCACCATATAAGGAATTATAGCAAAAAGTAAATCTGACACAAAGTAAGTAGGCCAAGCCTAAGTCCCAAGGGGGAGATCATGGGTTCAACTCTCTTTAAAGGGGAGTTGAATTAAGAGGCAAGCACTTGGTGCTTTGCAAGGGTGAAGAGGCTAACTCTCATAGGTGCTATTCTAACAGCAACTAACAATTGACTTTCGTGGATCAAAAAAAAAAAAAAATTAATCATATTGTTGAAGCAATGAAATAAAAAATAAAAAAAAAAGTGAAATTTGAGATATCAAAAGAGATCATAAACATCAATCAAAAAATAAAATCCTAACCTGTGATGACTGCATGATTTGAACAGAGATATACTGTGAGAGAACCAGCAACACAGGCAGTATAAGATATGGCAAGGTATCTGACCATCCAAGGGGAGGATGACCATCCTGCAAAGAAATTTGAGCATCCAAGGATGAGAATATCGAAGGCAACTTATATAAATAGCAAATAAAATCCCTAGTGAGGGAAGCGTCAGAGATACTGTCCTAATATCAAATGAAACAATAACGCCCAATTAGTACACATTAATGTGTGTTTGGGAGGAAAAAGATTGAGTACACACCTAACCTTGCATAGTGCACAAAGTGGTTGTCCCGTGATTTGAACCCATAACCTCAAGTTTATTAGGCCAAAGTTTTACCATTGGACCAATGATTGCCCCCTAACATATACATGTTAATTATACTAAATTGTAAATAGGATATTGTGTACTCGTTCAACAGGGATACATTGCTCACTACATGGCGGACCAAAAAACATTTATAACTAGTAATGTAGAAAATAAAACTTGCAATATGCAAATAACTAATAATCTATATTCCAAATGAAACTCACAAGCCAAATGACTACATAAATTCAGCGAAAATCACACAAGACCCATATGAAAGAATACACAAATTTAGAATGGATGCAGCACTTACTACAAAAGGAAAAAGCCAAGAGATGCCAATGCCATTTTGTCGAGCAGCAATTGTAGTCGGACCAGACAGGGAGGGTATCCAGAAGAAGCCTTCTGTCAAGAGTCCCTTAATATTATAATGAACATTAAATTAGATGCCAAAGATGCTTCAGTGAGAAAATAAAAGCAGAAACAACAAAGGGCACGAGGACTCAAAAAAACATATTAGCATGTTACCTCATCTGCTGCATTTGATAGGACTCTATAAAGTCCAACCCAGATGGGTATGGTGGCTAGAGTTGGCAGACATCCTGGCAAAGACAAAAAAAAAAAGTTACATCAGAATAATTCTAGGTTTACAACCACAAAGTGTATCAGGAAGAACAAGACCTCAAGAAATCAAATATTTTCATACAGGCCTAATTGCAAAAGACCTAGAGGAAAAGCTAAAGTCTCATTAATGAGCTGCTCGAAATACTCTACCTGTAATATTAACAGAACCATGTCCAATGGTTAATGCCTTTCAAACTTCTTAACATTTAACACTTAAAGACGAAAGGCCATATGTTTTTCAAAGACTACATATATATATATACATAACAGTATGAATTTGCAATATATCCAAATTTTACAGTCAATTCAGTGAAAAATCATTTAAAATGTACAGAATATATTTACAAGTAATATATCCATTGATTGCAATACTTGAAAAGCAAACACACTTTTAGTGGCATATATTCTGTTACTCTCCCTTGATATACTTATTTCATTAATACAAAACATCATATCATGTGTCTTCATCGATAAATGATGGAAATGTTCCATGAAAACAAATATGCAATCAAATCCCTCCACAATAAAACTCAGTTACTAGGAAATGAGCAAGAGTATCTACCTGCCAATGGATTTATGCCAGCTAGTTTATACAATCGAGCAGTTTCAAGATGAATTCTCTCCTGCAATCACATACAAATGTGAGGATTGGATATTGATAATGCGAGAGCTCTTTTGTCAACACACTTTGAACCATCACTGGCTTTTCATAGGGCAATAAATGAATGGTTCACATTATAGGCCAAGATGCTAAGTAAACTAGCAATTATTTATAACCACTTAATTTGCTGAAGTCATGTCAGATCTAAATGTAGTTTACAAATACTCAAAAAACCAGCTTGAAGTGTAACTATTAACCAAACAAAAATTCTGTTGTTTACAAATACTCTCTCTCTCTTCTTAGCACAAATTCTGTGCCCCTTGCCTTTGTGTTTATGTGTAGTTTTATATATCAGAGCATATATAAAAGCCGGCACTGATAATCTGATTCTGTGCTAAGAAGAAAATGTTCCAACAAAGAACGGGATGAAAGGTAACCTGGTCTTCAGCGTACCGTTGCTGAATGGCCTTTATTTGAGGTTGTAGGGATTGGATTGCCATTGCAGATTCTACCTGCCCATAATAATTTTAGAAGACATTCATTATAATAACTAAAACTTGAAGAGGATCTCATTTCCAAATTTGGATAAGTTAGCCAACTTAAAGCAAAAAGTTAGATTTTGAGGAACTCAATCAATCAGCTTAATATAAGAAAATTCCAATTCAAATTTAGCAAAGACAAAAGAAAAACCTGTTTCTTTGATAAAGGAAAGGTAGCAGCCTTAACAAGTACAGCGAGGAGAATAATTGCGAAGCCATAAGCATAAGGAACATGTAAAGTAGCTAAACCATCTGCCAAAACCTGAAAACAATAAAAATAGATTTTGAAAACCCATATGACTTATGAGACATACTAAATCACTGGTTGGTAAATTATACACAAAACAGTAAACAAAGTTAACTTTTGATGCAGTTAGTTGGAAGGTTCCAACAACTACAATAGGAAGGGAACGCAAATAACACTATGATCAAAACTGAAAGTATGCAAATTAAACTTTAGGACTGATTTATACAAAGTCCAGCAAGTAAGAATTGAACTTGATGAAGCTATGGGTCTCAAACTAACCCATAGAAGTACCAAAATATGGCTACAATAAAAAAAACCGAAAGCTGAACTTTTAATTTCTCAAAAAACTAAATAAACCAAAGTAAACTCTTGCAAAGGAATGATTGCAGCATTATACGTGAATACAAAAAGAAAGAACTATATCAACTATATACTGAAATCCTCTTAAAAGTCTATACAAAATGCAAAAATCGGTTCAACTAACCGGTGAACAAATTTGGTACTTCAAGATTATGACAACAGCTCAATTCTACACATAGTAGTTCATGTACTGACTTATCGACAAACATCAACTCCATTACTTTGGTTGCTAACTACTGTTTCATAATATGCCTCTTAGACTCACTTCTCTATCCTTTCACAATAGTTTGGACTTGTATTAAACATCTCCAACCCAGACTAAAATCTTTTATCAAATTTAAATTTGATGAAAATTTAGTGAAAACGTGTTCCACCAGTTTCACCAAATTGTATCAAATGAAGTGAGTCCTACCTTTTTCATCAAATCAAGGAACGTTTAACCTTCCATCAAATCTTGTGAAACTTCATTTGATACACTAGGCCGGACGACCGCCCAGACATCCTCCCAGTCGCCCTCTCGGTGGACTGGTTGTTTGATGAAAATTGAAAATTTAGCATTGGAACTCTAATGAAACTTTTAACCCAAATCTTTACTCAAATTTGATTTTAAAAAAAAAAAAAAACAGCGTTGGAGATGCTCTTAGCATTAAATCAAATATCCCAATGCTGGCAATTATTGATCCAATTTTACATAAACACATTACAATAAAAACCATCCTCACTTCACAAACTGGCAAATACAATAACTAAGCAAAGTTTGAATCTTGTACAGACCTTAAGAAAATTTTCCATGTAAAAAGTAATTCCAGAAAGCCAATCACTGTTCTGTTTGGTGCTAGCAGCGGCATCGGCAATCGTGAAAAGAAAACTTTCTGATCTTCCAAACAGGTGCCAAAGCAGATTCTCCACACTATCAGGATCAGGAAATTGTACCTGATTGAACCCTAGCCTGACCAAACCCAGTGTGCCCCGAAGGAGGGACTATGATTCGATAAACCCAGATGGTGGGTTCGGTGGAGAAGAGGGTTTATGGTCCTGGTTCGGTCAGGGAAGGAAGAGAGGACCAAATTTGGTCCAATTGTGAGGAGAGTAGACATATTGGGGTTGTTGTGCAAACCCTAGAATGCAAAGGCAATATGTATATATACATACATACATACATATGATCTGAGATTGAATGGGAATTGAGAAGGGGAGAGGTTGATTTGCCACTCTGTTTTTTGAGTTCTGAAAATGAGGAGAAAGAGCCAACAACATCGGACACTTACCCTGTTTCCCATTTCATCCCATATTTTCTCATGAGGGGTGTAAATCTGGGCCCAGGCTTGTGCTGCCCACTGTTGGGCCGGGCTAGTTCTCGCTAAAATTCGGACTGAACTGGGTTACATCATAGAAAATTAGGCTTAGTTTGGGGCATTCAGGCTTAGAGGGTTGGGGGGTCAGGCTTGGACCTGTGCTCCGGCTTGGGTAGGTGTGGACCGGGCTTGACTATTTTTTTTTTTTTTTTTTTTTCCATCAATATTTTATTTTATTTTTTATCAAAAATGACATTACGTCTCTGGCGAATAGGGTCATGAGTGGGTTGATAAGCTGGGCTTTGGGTTGAGCCTAGCGAGCTAGGCTCATGGATCGGATCGAGCTTCGAAACACGACCCAATCCCAAGCCCAAGCCCAGGGTCTCGGGCTCGGCTCGCCCGGGCCTAGACAATCTAGCTGGCTGCAGGTGGGCTTCGGATGGGCCGCAGACTAGTAGGCGAAATTTACACCCCCACCCCTTGTTCATTTATTTTAGGATAAATCATTGATGCTTTAATTTGAATAAATTTTTATTTTAACTTTTGTACTTTCAATCTCATCAATTATATCACACTTTAAGTTTGTCTTTCATCAATTTAAACAGTTAGCATTTTGAACAGATTAAGCCATATGCAATTCACCTGAAAAATTTATCTATTCCTACACAAGAAAGAAAAATAAATAAATTACGTCAGTAACTTATTTTTTTTTTACGAATTTTTCTTTAGTTTTTTAGTTTCATCCAAGTTGTTTCTTGTTTAAAATGTTAACATCAATTGACAGAGAGATTACATTAAAATGAAATTGAAAATTTAGTATTTAAATAAATAAAATTAAAATTACAGTGATTGAAAGTGAAATTTTACTCAAATCAAAGAGGCCAATGATGTAAATTACCCTTGATTTTACAAGAGGTACGGGAATAGAAATGAGAGAGAAGTGAGCACCCACACACACTCATACAGTGTTTACATGATTAGCCATGGATGAGTGTGGGATTGGACCGTCCATCCCGGCTCATAACTTACATGGATTGGATGACTTCATAAAGCTTTGTTATTGGCATACTTCAAATATTCTTATTCTCATTCTCATTGAATTTTTTTATATGGTACAGTTGTATATGTGTACATAAAAGAATGCGATACAAAATAAACAAATCTGAAATAAAAATTATTCTCATCTATAGTTGTAAACATGTTTGTATTTATAATTGTAAATATTTTATCTCACATTCATTCTATATTTGATTTTCTTTATGCACCTAATTTTTTTGGATAAATTACAAATACACCCTGAGGTTTGCTTAAAATACAAATTACCCTATGGTTTGAAAAATTACAAATACCTCCCTGTCATAATTTTTTATTTAACAGAATTAATTGAAAAAATAAAATTTCTAACTGTTCACCTATACAATAATAAAATTATCTAAATTATTAATTGAAATAAAATTTTAATATTATTAAAAACTATTAATTAACTTGATAATTTATTAATAAAATGACCTATTTGTTATGAAATTAAAAACCTTAGGAGGCATAATGTAATTTCTAAAATCACAGGGGATAATTTGTAATTTACGTAAATCTCAGGGGGTGTGTTTGTTATTTATCCAATTTTTTTTGTATAAAGTAATTCTAATTTTTTTATATTAATGACAAACTTTACTATAAGGTCAACTAGTGAGTTATTATTCTAACATTTCCAAAATAAAAACAAGTGATTGTCTCACTATTTCTACTCTAGATGGTCTAGATTCACTATGGACATCTCTACCCCTTGATTCAAACTTACATTACATTTAAATTTGGATAAAAATCACTCAAAATTCTCTTGACTCCTCAACTCAAATTTGTATCAAATTAAGTTTTATCCATTTTTTTCCCCCCCAAAATTTAGGAAGACTCAAATTTTTACTCGAAATTTTTAAAAAGATTTTGTAATTTTCAAATTTAGAACTCTATGAATTAAAAGTTGGTCTATTGAAGTGGTCTCTAGGAAATCCTTGAAGACGAATAAGTAATATTGAGAATTCGTTGCTTAATTGGAAGAGGGATAAAAATACCAAGTGCTTAGCAACAGATACACTTTAGTGGTGATGAAGTGATAAGAAGCTTTGTTAGGGGATGAAATATGAGGTCCATATCTCACCAATAGCACTTTGGATAAGAGAAGCAATCCACATATCACAATTCTATTGGATCGCATTTTTCCATCACAGCCAACCCTTGAAGCTATTCTCTCTCCTAAGCTTTTCTCTCATCTCACAAGCCTTCCAATCCCACCTACAGAATAAGCTAAAGCTAAGCTCAACAAGAACACACGACACCAATGGCAGCAACTATAGCAACGATGGCCATGCTCAATGCCAAGTGCTTCACCACCCCTAAAACCCACAACCCATCTAAGCCAACAACAAAACTACCCACCACCACCACCTCCACCTCCCTCCTCTCCATCCAAAACCTCCCAAAAGGCCTCACCATCTCTAACCCATCACCCCTATCCAGCACTGCCCTCGCTGGAGCCATTTTCGCAACCCTAACCTCATGTGATCCAGCCATGGCAGCCCAACAAATTGCTGACATCGCTGAGGGCGATAACCGGGGCCTAGCACTCCTCCTGCCAATCATTCCAGCCATTGCTTGGGTTCTCTTCAACATCCTCCAACCAGCTTTGAACCAGGTCAACAAAATGAGGAGCATTAGGGGGGTCATCATTGGGCTTGGTGGGATAGGTGGCTTGGCTGCTGCCTCAGGGTTCATGTCAACCCCTCATGCGATGGCAGCAGCACAGGCTTCAAGTGACAATAGGGGGCAGCTTCTGTTGTTTGTCATTTCTCCTGCTATTCTTTGGGTTCTTTATAATATTTTACAGCCAGCTTTGAACCAGCTCAATAAGATGAGGTCTGAGTGAAATGGGTTTTGGATATATGTGGGGGATTGAGGTGAAGAACTAGTTGTAATTGAACCTTTTGTTAATGAAACTTTTGTGTTAAATATGTTTTTTTGGGGGGTTTGTTAATGGATTTTCTAATATGATCATGCCATGGTTGTCTCTACTTGTATTTGAGATTTCTGTATAATTATTGCGTGTATAGCATAGCCCAAGCTGATCTCCAACTACATGTATGTGGTTTGTTGCTTAATTGTATCCTTGTGTGGTTATTGAGTAGTTTGGGAGCATTATCGTAGCATGTGCATATGATACTCTCAATTATAGAGGTCACACAAATGAGATGGATGAGATTAATCTTATTTCCTACTCCATCGACTAAGATTATTTAGATCAACTCTATTCATTTTGTGACTATTGTTCTTATCAATCCAAAAGTACTATGTTATTGTGCTAAGTTCATTCAAAAATTGTGCTCTCAGATTGGTAAGAGTAATCATCACAAAATGAGTAGAGCTAATTTAATCACCGTGCTCAGTAAGATAAAAATAAGATCAATCTAGTCCATTCCTTTTATGCCACCTCTATAATTAGAAACATCATGTACACATGTCACGATAGCTTCATAGCCCACCTATTACATCAACTTCCTCTTCAAAAATTTATGGTTGAATAGTAAACCAAACCATGATCTACCTTCCTTGGTTGGCACTGTGTTAGTTAGGGGCCTATTAATTGTTGGGCTGCAGCCTTCACGCAGTTAATGAACTAGAGTGAATTGGTGTCTCAACCCCAATATGAAGCCCAATTGTTCAATGGGCTTGACCTTAGGACCCAAACACAGCCTTAAAGTTTTTTTATTTTTTATTTTTTTAACTATATATTGAAACACTAACTTACATGTTACAATGGCAGAATTATATTTGAAATTGTATTTTGATCATAAATTTGAATAGAAATTTAAAAAGAGAATCAGAAAGGAAAAATGTGAGAGAAACGTAAATAAAGGGTAAACTAATTTTTTTTCTTCATTTTTCTTTCTTTTTGTAAATTTTTTTCAAATTTATAATTCAAACACAATGTAAGTATGAAGTTTTTATCACAGTACCCCAAAAAGGTTTTTGGAAATTAAAAAGTTCATCAAATATTTAAGGGCTATAGAGATATATACAAAGTCCAAGTACCATTAATATCCAACTGTGCCAAGTAGGTGGCCCAAATAAGGCCCAAACCTAGTTCGAAGACTAAATGCATTCATTTGTCAAGAATTGAAGGATGCCATTGGGCATTTCAAAACAAAGAAACATGTTTGGTAAGTTTCCGAATGCGGTGGCTAGCGGCAAAGGTGGCTGGAGATCAGAGGGGTGGTTGGCCGATTGCCCGAGCTCACCGGATCGCCGTCAAAGATTGCAAGAGGCTTGCCAGAGATGTCTGGTAGAAGGAGTAATGAGTGAAAACTTATTTTAAAAATAAATGAAAACGTACTTTTTTTTGTTTCAAAAAATTTAAAAGTTTTGGAATTTATTCCACTTTTTAAAAAAAACAAAACTAATATTTACCTCCAAAAAAAAAAAAAAATCATTTTTAATTTACCAAAAAAGAAAACAAAGATGAAAGCATTGTGATAAAATTTTATGAGAAATTTGATCAAAAATTCCTCACAATAGTTTTTCAATGGGAAAAAGGCTCCTTAACAGTTTTTAATTAATAAGCTCCTCTATTTTTGAATTTTAATGGATAAGGTCCACATTTCCCATATTTATAATTTTTTTCTTGAGACTGATTTACCGTATTTATAATTTTTTTGAGATCCACTGTGGTTAATATTTTTGCTAGCGACAATAAGAGTTAGAATAATGCTATATGTATTAATTAATGTACACACTAGTATACTAATAGAAGATATGATATCATTTGTATAGTTTTAGGTTTTTGTAACTTATATAATAAATATGGTCAATAATAATATCATAACACTAGTTGGTACACTAATGTGTACACTAATTAATACACTAATTAATACATATAACACCATCGTAAGGGTTATGGTATGTGCGGTGGTTTGAGATGGTATTGGCGGTATGCTTTCACTATTTAACTGTTAAATTCATTAGTGGTGTTCATAGGTTGGTTTTGGTTTGGTGTGACATTAAATTTGGAATTAATTTAATCATAATCAGTTCTAAATTTTTACACTCAGAACTAAACCAATCATGTACTAAATCAACCCAATCTAATCCAATGTAGCTCGGGTTGGTTCAGGGTTAGAATTATGGTTCCACTATATTAAAAATAAGCAAATCAACCAATAATAAATAATTAAAATAAATAAGTATTTAACATTTAAACATTACACAAATAAAGAGCAAAATATTATTTAATGCAAGTCAATACAAATTAAATTCAAGTCAAGTTTAAATATAATCAATACAAATTAAATTTATTAATACAACCGATACAAATGAAATCACCTACCAAATATGACTCAAACTTCTAGTACTTATTTCGTTTACCTAATAATTTTTCTATATGGAAAATTATTAGGTGTAATCAAATCCATTTTAATATAGCTGTTTGCACCATAAATATTTTTTCTGTCGATTATGACCTATTGATTGTGGCTTATCGATTGTGGCCAAATATAATTTTATTGATTGTAGCCTGTCAATTGTAACCGGTCGACCATGGCCAAATCTAATCTCATTGATTATAGTGTATTCATTTTGGTATGTCGATTCAGATCATAAATTATTTTTAAAAACTTATTATGACCACATAATTATTATTATTATTATTATTATTCGTTTGGTGCAAGATCATGGTACCAATTTACCAAGGAAGTGTCCTGTTCAAAAAAAAAAAAATAATAAAATAAAATTTACCAAGGAAGTGGGACAACATAGTTTGTGGCAGCAACGTTTGGTCATGGTGGAGCAGTTTGTGGCAACGGCAGCAACATGTTATCATGGTGGAGCAGTTTGTGACAGCATGGTTAGCAATAGTTTGTGGCAATGTCAAGCCTATAAATAGGCTGAAGAAGGAATAAGATTAAGCAAGGGATCAAGAAATCATCAAATTCATTAGAGTTTTTTCTTTATTTTTAGGAGTACATTATCTTAATTTTTAGGAGTCATTTTCTTTGTAATTTGTGACTTGTAGTTCTTGTAAACTTAGATAATTTATTTGGAGTTGTCTTTGTTTGTTTGGATACTTCACACTTTCAATTGTTAATTGTTCCAAAGAAGTCATTGTACTTTTAATGCAGTTTAGAACCTTTGCACAGTCGTCTGATTTTCTGTTTGATTGTTTGGTTAAAATTGTTGTTAAGTCTCTGTCAATCAAGACTTAGCATAATTTTTACTAACAATAGCAATAAGATGAAAACATGTCAATATAAATAAAATTTTAAAATATATATAGATTCAGTTTATGTAATACCTAAACCAAGAACCAAACTAATTATA
Source organism: Camellia japonica (assembly GCA_030407325.1). Lineage (NCBI taxonomy): Eukaryota > Viridiplantae > Streptophyta > Magnoliopsida > Ericales > Theaceae > Camellia > Camellia japonica. Next base: position 167,273,569 of record JAPPVO010000017.1, read on the forward strand.
TCGGTTTGATGGTTTAAAAATCTAAAACCAAACCAATGCACTCAAAAACAAAACAAAACCAAACCAAACCAACCCAGCCCAAAGAGATCGATTTGGTTCGGTTCTTTGATTTATTGGCTAATTTAAACACTCCTAAAATTCATATAGTAAAATTTTATTGTTCAAGCTAATTTTAACATAATGAAATTTTCTTAAACTTAGTTTACTAAAAATATTTATAGAAAACATAAATCATACTCCATAGATATCGACAAGATAATTACAAAAATGCTATAAAAATTTATGAAACTTTAATATTTGAAAAACAAAATGAGCATTTTCACGAGAGAAATACAAACTGTACACATATGTACATTCCGTCCTTGGTTGTGGCAAAACTCAAACGGCTATCCCATTCACATTAAAATTTTACGACCCGTAACACAGTACTGACAACAAATTCTTCGAGAGAAGTAGATCGATCAAATTGGGTAGTTTAATATAATGTCTTCAAAAAAAACAAAAAAAGTCTCAAAGCTTTGAATGGTTGCATGACTTTCGTGACTGCATATTATATGCATTGTTTACCTACAATTAGAGAAGTTATTGTGAATGAGTGAATGGCCGTTTGGTAGAACTGTGGAAAAGTGATTATACATTATAGTTTAACAGCTTATAACTTATAACTGTGAATATAAGCTGTTTTTTTACTTATAAATTAAGCTTCTCCTCCCCTACTTAAAGAATAAGTTTATTTTTGACTTACAAAAAACTATAAGCTGTATTGTTAAGCTGAACCAAACACATCAAAATAGTTTAAATTAAGTAAAAAGTTAAAATAAAATAGAAATAAATCTTACCAAACAGGACCAATAAATGAGAGTGCAGCAAAATCGGGTGAGGGGTTAGACAATTTAACACATTGTCCATGTGCAGTACCTACCGACAACCAACAAGCAAGAGCCTTTCTGAATTTTTACTCTTTTAACACTTTCTTTGCATTAGAATTTACACAGGAATAAGAAAAAATAAGAGAAAAAAAGAAGAAAAAAAGACTTGACTTATATTTCATTCTCATTATTTTTATATTTTGTCCTTTTTCTTTTTAAATTTTTAGCTAAATCTATGATCTAAGGCTCCATTTATAAAGGCATTTTCATTAGAGGTGAGTATGGTTCGGATTGGGTTAAAATCAGGACCAATCCATATTTTACGATTTCTGAAAAATTAGAACCAATCCAATCCATTTAAATCATGGAACCAATCCATTTAAATACGGATTGGATCGGTTTAGGACTACGGATTCACATAATTAAATAACAAAAATATAAATATAGTGCTATATTAGTTCCACAATAGCAACATTGTCACGACCCAACCCCCGGGCTTAGGGTTGGAATCGCAACTTGCTAACTTATTATATTCGTAGCAAATTAAACTGTGCAAGCGGAAATAAAAATAATTAAATAGGAAATTACTCCATTTTACTATTTTAATAAGAGAAAATACATCTATAGGGTTTTTATTAATTTATTATTCAGGGACCGGCCCCGAGTAAACAAAAAGGAGCAAAAATATATTAAAAAAAAAGAAGAAGAAAAGAAAGACAAAATAGTGGTTCAACATCAATCCTCGTGCGGGTTCCATTACGTGAGGTTATGGGTTCTCCCTACATCTCGTCACCTGAAATGGTAACAGTTATAAGCACACAGCAGAGTGAGAAATATTATGCCAAGAGTATAGGGAATACAAAATAACTATGGATAGTTAGTTAGGCCAAAACATTTACATAACTCAATTTGGTAAATAAATCATTTAAATGGCAGAAACTGAAATACAAAAATTATGTAAATAAATGACCATAACCACGGTACAGAACAGAACAGAACAGAGGTCACAGAAGTGACAATCAGAACAGAGGTCAATGGATCCATGACAAACAGAGGACCACAAAGTGGCCAAACAGAGGCCAATGGTTATTTAAGTCCCCCAAGGCGTAGGACTCCCGTGATGATACTTACAAAACATAATTGTTTATAAGGTCATAGTCAAATATATACTAAAATTTAAACAAATATATTCATGGATTTCATTTTAAACAAATAGAGTTTAGAAAATAACCCACGTAATTGAAATATTAATATATTTTATAAAACCTAACTTGTATAAAATAAATTATGGTAAGTCAAAACATACGTAAAATATACTATGGTGACTCAAGGTATAATATAACTCACCTTGATATTGAGTCTTACTAATTGCTTTCTATTTTTGCTATATTCTCTTACTTCTATCTCCATCTCCCTCTCTCTCTCTCTTTTTCTTTCCGTTTGGTCTCTTATTATTTCACTGGCCCCTCCCTTCATATACACATTGCTTAGTGCTGATTCATCCCGTTATGATGGCCCCATGTTGTGGACTCACCTCTCCTATTTGTTTAGGTGGCACAGGTAGCTTAATACTATATTTCCAAGACAATTGCCAAATCTCCTATAATTAATGTTTGATTTGCTAATCTCCAAAAAATCTCCTATATCGTACCTAAGATAAAGGCAAATTGATTCTTTATATATATATATATATATATATTATTTTGCCTTAATTTTACATTAACTCTAATTAATAAATTAAATTATATTTTATAACATACCATCATAATATATTATTTTGTTTTACTATTACGTATTATTATTATTCTTATTCTATATATTTATTTTATTATTATTGTTATTATTAAATAATATATTACTACATACAATCATAATTATATAATTATAAATATTTATGTGATATTTAATTAAACGTTCAGGGTGTCACAAACATATCTTTCTATAATAGCGACATACTGTTCTAGAATTTAAACAACCATAAGAAAACTGGTTTCACCATAAGTATTTAGACCATTACAAATTAAAATTAAAAACTAATAAACAAAAGTAATAAAATAAGATATTATGCAGGTTTAGGTTTGAGTTTAGGTTTTATATGGAATAAGAAAAGATACTATGGGGGAAGATATATAATAAAAATATAGACTGTTTGTATACGGTCCGGATCGATTCCAATCCGGAACCGTGGGGTTCAATTCGGAACCAATCCGTGGACTACGGATTTTTAATTCTTCAATCCAGAATCGAACTACGAATTTAAAAAACCAATCCAAACTACCTAAATTAAATTAAACTGGATCGAATTACGAATTTCACGAATCCCTTTTAGCCCTAATTTTCATCCAGAACCTCTTCCATTGAATGGCTTGGAGTTTGACTTTTTTTTAAAGATTTTTAAAAAAAAATTTTGTAAGTGAAAAAAATTATTTTGTTTGAAAATGACTTTTTAATTACATAAAAAACCATGAATGAGTGAGATGTATGAGTTTCTTTTTCTTTAATAATTTTTAAGTTTTTTTTTTAAAAGAAAAAAAAAATTAACCAAAAAAAAGCTAACTTTCCAGTATCTATATATACAGTATTATATGAAAAATACTGTGTTATTTTATGAAAAATGCTAAAAACAACATTTGAGGTTGCTGTTAGTATTAAAAAAGGGTGTAAAATGTATATAAAAATGTATTAAAATGTGTGAAATATATATTGAGATTATAAGTTTTTTGATATTTATTTTTTTATTAACAACTCTTATGACTATCATTAACAAACTCTTGTTTTATATAATATACTGAAAAAAAAAAGTGTGGGGTGCATTTCTTCTATAAATGATAAACATATAACAAAGAATCATTTTTATTTTTAATTCAAACTTTGAAGTACCTTCTCCTTTGCTGAGCTAGACCTGATTTGAATACCGGTTTTATGACCTGGGACCTGCTTCGTCAAATTCAGCAACCAGTCATAAGCCGAATCAAACGAAGAATTATCCACCATGACCCATGGTATTCTTCTTCGATTTGGGATGAAGAGGAGCGCTTTGACCTATCGTAGCTGGCACGAATGGAATCGATAGCAGGGTAAGGAAAAACCTTTTTAAACCAACCGCTTGAAGAAGCTTATTGTGTGTGAAAATAAAGTTGGGGAATCCAATGCAAGCTGTAAATCAAAAGGCATTAAAAAACGCAGCGGATTAAATGTTTAGATCATACCTTTTAGCGAAGAACCTCGTGGGTAAATCACGTGCTTCCTGAATCTGGTCAATCAACCCAGCAATGGGGTGATATTACAATAGTGAATATCACCCACACAAATCACAGTGTAATAGGCTTGATCGTTGTTTATGGGAGAGAGTCAGAGAGAGGAGAGTCTGGGAAAAAGGTTATGGGTAAAAACCTCATAACGTATCTGATATACGTATCTGATTCAATATATTAGATTAACCATATAATCTGATATATAACCAATATCTATCTATCTATCCATATCCAATGATATGATAGATATAGATATCTTGAATGGTTATCCAAATAAGTTTGAATTTTAATTCAAACTTACATGGATAAGGTTCAAGAGGTTTAGGCTCAAAAAGCTCAAAGGGCCATGCCACATGGGCGCCCAATTTCTAACATCTCTCACTCGCACATGAGTTGGCATGACACTGCCACATCTCTATCTCAATCTCCCATAAAATGAACAATCTCATACTAGCCAATGCACCGTGCGACTGCTGAGAACACCTGCATGTGGGAGCTCTATACTAGAAACTCAAAATCAGCCAGCATAGAGACATCAACCCAAAAGGAACAAAAATAGTGTCTCATATACCCCAGACCCATCTAATTACACCGGTCCAAAAAACATCTCTAATCCCTCAAAAAGAGCATGTTTGACCCTCTCAATTCTTGCAATATATTCACACTCAATCCGCTTCTCATACAGAGCGATGTGAGTTGCCGGTAGTGAATATACATCAGTGGTGTAATACTAGATGATCTTCCCTTTGCCCTCATGCCATTTAGTTTAGGATTGACCGCTTTCCCAGTGATATCCCTTAAGGCCGAATCATACATGACCGCAGGCAACATACCAAAGTAGCAAAACATCAACCCCTTACCTTATGACATAGTCAAAAGTCACAAAAGGGTACAAAAATGAAAGTCATATCAATAATGACACGTAAGACTCACACGGTGAGGAAACAGGGATCCATTCTCTCACCTCATTACTCAGTCGCCAAGCACATATAGTATGAATACATGTTACGGTGGAGTAACTCTTCCAAAAGAGTGACGTCATACTCGATACACCGTACAGATATTAGTCTAGTCGCTTTCTAGCGCCTAACCCGAATTCTCTATCTGCTCGCCTTCTAGGCGCCAAATGAGATCTCGCATCTGGCTAATCATAACAGGCACAACATGGAAAGTGGGTACTAACATCCATGTTTGGTCCTTAACACGACCTCATCTTGGTTGTAACCAAGGCGACATGCATAGTGGATAATTTTAAGCCTCTCTTGGCTTCAAATAAAAATAAACCACTAGTCTCATCCTCGCTCGCTCTCAAGCGCCAAGGGCGATTGCTCGTGTGAGTGAGCCAATCTTGCCTGCTGACATCATCATCTGCTAATCATTATGACACATACCATAATAGTGTCAACATCCCATCATCTCAAAATAAGTGATCGATTTTCAAAAAATTTGATCACAGCTTGCGCAATTCTAGATTCCAAACATAAGCCTTATCAGCACCTCTTGCGATAAGTATATACAACGGAATCCACCATGTGCGCCTCACATGAAGTGATTTAAGATCACTACCTCTTGCGCAATTACCTCTCTAAAGATATTTTGGTGACCAATTTGCGTTCATTCTAGATGCGCCCAACTAGCGCAGATGCGCCCAACTAGCGCATTGAATCTTACAATGAGCAAATTAATATACCACTAGTAAAGTATTTTATCCTCAGTCTAATGAGCAAGGTCAATGTCTAAACAACTCAGTTGACCATTTACCAAAGATAACACTTATCATGCTGAATACGCCCACATAGCGTACTTTAGGCTCCCACACAAAGAAAAGATCAAGGAATATAGGTCATCTGTTTCTCCCAAAGATAATCCGAGGATTCACTCAATAGCTAAGGCTCTGGCTTTTACCGAAGTAAGTCAATGGGTTTGCAATTTTGCATCTAGAATCATTCTAGGATATTCCTTATGTAAGTCATTGAAGACAAACCGAGAATTTTTCCAAAACAATCCCTAAGGATCGTTCATCCGAGCATATAAATTACATCACCCATGTCCATCATATCTAAAATAGAGGACTGCCCACCCTAGGTGGCGACATCCTTATAAATTCCTGGCTCATAATGACTAAGTAAGGAAAGACTTCTTTTGGACCATTGATCATGCCTCAGTGGTCTTCAACGATCATCGTTTGCCTATCATGGCTTGACGAAATCTAAGAACCACTATTTGGATAACTGTTTTAGGCTGTAAAAGATTTATTGGAACTAGCAACCTTTTTGCGCTCCTAACTTTTCACCATAAAAACATAAGGTAAATCCCTACGGATCTACTTATCCAATTCTCTAACGAGAAAGTTGGGTCACAATGTCCACAAATCAATGTTCCGAACTTATGTCAATCATAGCCTAAGTCACAATAACCTCACTCCCCAGGAGGAAGTCTTCTCATAGTCTACACTTTCCTCAATGGTGTGACTTTTCGGTATCTAGCGAGCCTTATGCCTCAACAATGACTATCCAAATTACGCATAACTTTAGAACAATTTCGCGTCATAATGGAAAGTCAACCAATTTTATAGAAATGGTTAATCCTCAAAGACTTTATCTTAAACTGCGCAACATTAATCCACTTTCTAAAAACAGGAGACTAGAGCCTTTGGCATTATCCTAGGCTCTTTATCATCTTGCGGAGCAATCATGAATGTTTCATTCTCAATCACCCAGTGATGACGTGGAAAATTTTCATACTTGCTACCACACAACTAAGAATGTAGAGTATTTTCTCTAATGGAGTAATCCATTAGTAGGCACATCGCTCCCACCGTCCCTAGGATATTGGAAATTTCTTTCCATTCTCAACTAGGCTACATAAAAGCGCTATGCTTAGAATTCTCTATCTTATAGAGTTCCAAAACTCTATACACGTCACCTTTACTAAGAAAACTTTATGTGACTTAGTTACACTACCACAAAGCTGCTTACCTATATGTATATGACCCGGAGGGTTTACATGACCGCATACAATAATGCGCCACACAACCCTATGTGTTTACAAGACAGCATATAATAATGCGCTATAGAACCCTAGGTCTTAACTTCGCAACCTTATGAGAAGTAAAATAAAGATAAGCTGCTTAATGGTTACAGATCGCCCATAGATGGCTCTCCGTTAACCCATTACTCAAATGGAGTGTAAAATCTGATATGGAGGGCACTGAGTTAGGGATATAGGCAACAAACTAGTGCAATTCCCAATTGGGAAACATTTTGCGCCATTATCCACCTAACATTAACAATATTTAATTCCTTATCTCTACTACACCATTGTGTTGTTGAGTATTAGGAATAATCAATTTTCTAAGCATCCATTTCTCTTCACAGAGTTTTCTAAAATAACTCAAATAGATACTCGCCACCTTGATCAAAACTAAAAACACAAAAGCTGTCATTTAATTGATCTCAACCTCATATGTGCAATGTCAAAAAATCATCTCAAAACTTTTGACTTATGGGAGATCAAATAGTCTTGACTCAGATGCGTATCGTAATCTATAAATGTGTCGAGATTGAGGCCTAGCTATCATACCCTTACACATATCTAGTCACAAAAAACATAGTAGACTAAATACGCCAATACAAATGACCTTTTACGGCTTTCCTACTTACTTGTGCGCACCCATTGCGAACAAAGTTACACATTATATGAGAGCAGGATGTCACAACGAGTGGGCCCGAGAAGGCCTACTCAAACCATCGTGTCATCATCTCATTAATGTGATTAAGTATAATAAGCCACCGGTTCATGACCAATGTCATAAACTAATTCCAATCATCTTAATGTGTGAGTTCTCGAAGATAAGTTTAAAAGGTTTAGACCCAACTAGGTAATGACTCAGGACTAATTCATATTCACTAGATCATAAAAGGATGTCATGGAGATATCAAGTGCGCCTAAGTCGCAAATTTAACTAGTAATGCTAATCCCCTGCACCTTCAAGTCAATTATATTCTCCATACACTTTAATGCATCTAGTTGAAAGATGACGATACTCCTCTTGCCATATCTATTTTTTCGCTTCATAGTTACTTGCAATTAATTCTACTATCCACAAGAAGAGAGAATAAGCTATCAATCTGTGACAGCTCTTGAAGTAACTTAAGCGGGAATTAGGCTAAAGAGTCTAATTCAACACAATGCTCTCACAAGCGATGCGTCAAATTCTTAGAGTCATAACAACCTTGTCGGCCTTGACCTTTTCATTACTATGCTGCAACGTTTGCGCTTAGTGGTAAACGTTATTCAAAAACGTTAGCCTAGCTAAGGAATCATACAAAGAAGCCCTCCTCATGTTTCACACTCAAGTGTGGAAACATAAGTGTCCAGATTTAGACAAGTTGGCAATGCTAATAGATTTTGCAGCCACTAAGCGCTAATCTTTTCACTTAGTGTTAATAGATTTTGCAGCTTCTAAGCGCTAATCTTTTCACTTAGCGTGATATTTCAACGCACACTATTATAGTGCATGAAATTTTGCTCCATCCACTCCCAATAATTGGGTAGAGAGCAAAACACTGCTCATACTGGCTACTCGTCTTACACTTAATGACTAATTTATTTAAGCTCGCATTTCTTGGATGACGTGACTCTTGAATGTTACTTCATCCAATGATGTAACATTATTTACAAGTCAAATTTACAAAGTCAATCCGCGCAGCTCAATAGTCAAGATCATATACAGATCTATTGAGGGCTTACTAATTTCATAACTCCAAAACTCGCCAACCAAAACTACATAGCATGCCGCTAACCATAGCGCAGACATTAGTTTTTATTGTGCCAAACAAGGCAACAAAAACACGGCGACTTTGAGTCATGTTTCCTTACTTTGGCTCAATTAAGGTTTGACCTAAAGTCTCCAAGACTTTTGCTCATCTAAAGAATGGGATTACATTGTTCACATTTGAACATCTCTACTAAGTCTAGGTCAACCAAATTAACTTCCATAAGCTAAATCAATTTAGTGAGAAATTCGCATTGGGATTAATTTGATTAGCATAATATAATTTTGCCGCAAAAATCTAAATTAAATAGTGACAATATTACACAAGTCGCAAGATCGAAAATCCGCTATGCTCGTAATCATCTCTTGCGCCACAGGTGACAATTATCCAAAATTTAATTTAATTTATGCGCAAAATATTGGTTTTCGGGAGTTAATCTACAAAGATTTCTCTCAACCGAATAACCTCCCACTGATTATGGCATGTCTAAAAGCATGATAAAAAATTCTAATTCCATACAACAGCATCATAATGTAGATTCACAATCAATACATGCTATGTTACATTGAATAACGGAATTAAAATAAAAAAAACAATTAATGCTATTCTAATTACAACATATTATAAAACTAGGCAAAAATAAACAACAACATGCTGTATTTAATATTCAAATTATGCCATAACAGAAAGTATATCACTTCTGGAATTTTCTGGAATTTTTTTTTGGTATTTTTCTGGAATTTTAAATAACTAATAAACACACATAAAATTAGAAATAAAAAATCCAGAAACTGATACACTGAAACAATTATACTAGTAAATAGTAAAATATTTCAGAAGTCTACAATAAAAATTTCAACCCCAGAAAATTATTTATGCAATACCAGAATCATTTTAAAGCATAAAAAAAATGAATTATTAACACAGAAAAAATATTTTTTATTTTCGTAAAATTTTCAAAATTTTACAGAAGATACAAAATTTAATTCTGAGTCTAACGGTACCAACCATGCTTAAAACAAAGCTATAACGAATAAATTATGGCCAATTAACGCGATTCATAATTAAAAAAAAACAAACAGAGCCTTAGAGCCAAGCCAGCGCAGAAAAACGGCTCGGCTCGGCTCGCCGCTCATCGCAGCGCAGCTCAGCGCAAGGCGGCTCAACGCGGCGCGGATCGAAGCGGCGCGGCTAACGCGCGCGCGTGGAAGGGAGGGGACGGCTCGCGCGTGGGGGCGCGTGGAAAGCGCGCCTAGCGCGTGACAGCGCGTGAGGTCGAAGCTGGCGCTGCTGGGGGCGTCCTACAGGCCGTCGATTTTTTTTACTGTTCGGACTCCATTTTTCCACAATAAAAATATTTATGGCATTAAAAATGACATTTAAAGAATATAAAAATGAGGTATATCACTTTCAATCTAATGGAGTAAAAATGCCAAAAACCGTACGCTTCATCTTCCTCCTCCATTAATATTCATACATATATCATGTATATATATAATATATAAATATACACATATTTTAATGCATAAAAATAAGCACGAAAATACCCATATTTAAGGCTCTGATACCAATGTAAATCAAAAGGCATTAAAAAACGCAGCGGATTAAATGTTTAGATCATACCTTTTAGCGAAGAACCTCGTGGGTAAATCACGTGCTTCCTGAATCTGGTCAATCAACCCAGCAATGGGGTGATATTACAATAGTGAATATCACCCACACAAATCACAGTGCAATAGGCTTGATCGTTGTTTATGGGAGAGAGTCAGAGAGAGGAGAGTCTGGGAAAAAGGTTATGGGTAAAAACCTCATAACGTATCTGATATACGTATCTGATTCAATATATTAGATTAACCATATAATCTGATATATAACCAATATCTATCTATCTATCCATATCCAATGATATGATAGATATAGATATCTTGAATGGTTATCCAAATAAGTTTGAATTTTAATTCAAACTTACATGGATAAGGTTCAAGAGGTTTAGGCTCAAAAAGCTCAAAGGGCCATGCCACATGGGCGCCCAATTTCTAACACAAGCTTATCCTTGACTCTTTTTTAGAGCGTACCAGTATTTTGAAATAATAAAAAAAGGTTTATGGATGAAGTAATCGGAATGACAAATGGTTACGGTTACGGAAACCGGAGAAAGTAGTCTCGGGAGGTGGACTTCTAGTTCCCGATTACTAGTTGACAACGACTAAAACTGAAAAAGTCTTTTAAGGGCAGAAGATCTTTCTTTCGAAATAACTAATTTAGCTTGACTTCTTTTTTTTTTTTGTTTGTGTTTTTAGCTAATTTAGCTTGGCTAAATCAGCTTCATTTAGGAAGAACTCTTAACTTTTTTGGTTTTGATATGATGATTGTGAGAGAAAAAGTGAAATGATTATGATATGAATATGACATTTTGTTTTACTAATATATATATATATATAATGTGGTGTGTGTGTGTGACACTTTATCTTATTGATTAAAGGCCACAGCTTCTCTCTAGTCCAAATCGGACTAGATGAGACTATTGGGCCTCTGTGGGCCCATCACGGAGCCGCGTCGATAATCCAAACCGTTCAATGTGAGTGTTTGGGAAGTGGTTATTTTAGAGACTTTTTAGCTATTTTAATAGGCTATTTTAATTTTTTTGTTTGGGAAGATATAATGAATTTTTATTTAAGTTGTTGTATTGAAAAATGTGTTTGAAATGATGTTTGAGGTTGAAATGATAAATTTGTCCCTAACTTCACTTTTTTCAAAATTGGACTATAAGGGCAAAAGTGTCATTTCAGCCTGTGGGACTAGGCTGGCCTTACCCTCTGCCTACCCTCTGCCCATTGCAGGCTACTTTGGTTTTTTTTTTTTTTAAATATAAATTATTAGTTTAGGGTACTATTTGAGATTATTTGGTTTTTTTTGTATTTGAGGCTATTTTAGCCTCAACTTTGGGTTCCCAAACACTCCCAATGTCTAAGCCTCGTCAAGTATTTTATTCCTGTAAAAAATCATATTAATTGAATATCGATAGTCACGTAATCATATCATATTTGTGTCAACAATAAGTATAATTTTTAAAATAAATTATTTGTACAAATGTAATTTGATCAAGTGACTATTAATATTCGATTAATATAATTTTTTATAAGAATAAAATACTCTACAAATCTTACATATTAAATAATTCAGATCATCGATGAAGATTCCATAGGGCGCTCACGGAGACCCAATAGCACCATACTCAACTAGAGAGCAGCCTCTCAATTAAATTAAACTATTTTATCTTTTTTTACTAATTTGGCCACTTGAACCCTTCCCAAACAAGGCATACAGTTGGATCGTTGCACAGTTATTGGGATTGCAGCAGATTTGTTGACTTTTAGCATTTACACATTCACCTTATAATAGAAGTCGTTATGTACAGATTGATTTCTTAATTAATCTCTCATTACCAAATGAAAATTATTTAAGAGCTCTTAAACAGTGGGTTTTAATAACTCTAAATCTACTGTGCTTCCGTTTGGGAGTGGGTTAGTTTTTTAATTTTTTGACTTTTTTAGCTATTTTAGATTGGGCTAAAAAACTTGGTTTGGAAGGATTTTTTGACTTTTTCACTTTTTTGACTTTTTTTGTGAGAGAAAAGTGTAATGATTATGGGTTGGATGTGATGTTTTGTTTGTTGTGGCTAAAATAGTCTATTTTGTCTTTTGTGGCTAAAATAGCCCCAAACCTCCTTGCCAAACGGAGCCTGTAACTTTAATTAATTTGATATTTTGTTCTTTGTTTTTTTTATATTTATTTCCTACACTGCCAGCTCACTAGAACTGGCTTAGTACTTCTTTTTAGTGGTATGTATTACCACTGTTACCAAATATAGTAGTGTTTTGAGAAATTGGTAAAAAATTGATTTTTTTTGTTTTTTTGACTTTTTTTACTAAAAAAGTTGGCTTTTTTTATGACTTTTTGTATAAAAAAGCTAAAAAGTAAAGAAATTGACTTTTATTTCAATTCGAAATTAGCAAATTATTTCGGGAGAGGCATTTATTAATTACTAATTTAAAATAGAAAAAAATCAATAATCAACAAAAAATAATATAATATGATATTTCAAAAATTAATAGTGAACACAAAACATAAATATTTATTACAAAAAAACAAAAAAATACTTTACAAAAAAATAAAAGTGTAAACAATAATATAAAAATTTCTTGTGAATTCCTTAGTCGCAGTATGGATCCTACTTCAAATATGGTGTAAAAATATGATTGTTGTAACATTATTAGCCGTCAAATTACACACATTGTTTGCATATTTCAAATTCTATATTAATCCTCAAAGTAATTGAGAAGAGTGAATTGACCATTTTTTTCTTCTTAATTTATGTTAATTTATTTATGGACATTACTAACTATATTAAATTGACATAATGTAAAAAAATAAAGGATAAAATTGATGATGTAATTGAAACTATAGAATCAAATTGACAGAGTGAAAAATCTATAAGGACCATATGTATAATTTTTCCAACAAGAAAAATAAGAAGAAAAAAAATAGAGAAAAGAGAAAGAGTCATCTTTTTTTATAGACCATATGTATAATTTTTCCAACAAGAAAAATAAGAAAAAAAAAATAGATATAAGGACCCGTATCATTCATCTTCCAAGTATCAATTAAAAAAATCGATTCGAATTATTAAAGCGAGAGTATAGCAACCCACATTTTTCATCACAATCAAGATTTGTCCTACCTTCATGTTTTATCTAACAATCTCACATGCTCATTATAAATAATAGGGCAAACTTCACTTTATCCCTCTATGGTTTAGGCCATGTACGGATTACCCCCGACGTTCGAATATCACCACATAACCCCCCTATGGTTGATGGAGTAAAGTGCACACTAACTTCTATTAACAGAAGTTGTAAATTGACAATTATACATTCATCCTCATCTTCATCTTTTTCTATCTCTCCATTTCATCTTCTTCATCTTCTTCACAGTTCACAGTTCATCTCTCTCTCTCTCTCTCTCTCTCTCTCTCTCTCTCTCTCTCTCTCTCTCATGTGGTGTTTGATGATTAGCAATCATATATATATATATATATACACATACAGTAGATGCAAAACAAAATCATATATATATATTTGATTTCAATTTTTTCAATTACATACACATTTATCCACATAAAAAGTAATTAAAAAAAGAAACCAATTGGGTCCTTAACAGAGAAAGAATCCAAGTGTGATCTTGGTAGATGTTTTTGTATGCATGTCAAACAATCATAGAAACTAATTAAAGATCGAACAATATTTTCAAAGATCTTGAATTTTTGATATCTCTCTCTCTCTCTCTCTCTCTCTCTCTCTCTCTCTCTATTTTTTCTCTCCCCTTGAAAAGCTTTTATATATATTCTTGTTATCATGGCCATGGATTCAGATTTCTCGATGATTCTTCCAAGAAGCTATCAACAACAGATGATTCATTATCTATACAAAAAGAAGCTACCAAAAAAACAAAAAAAAAAAAAGATCATAAACATATATATGATATGATCTATTCAAATTAAAATATTAGGATCTAAAATAAAAATTGTTGAATCGATTCAACTTAAGCAAACTATATCTCAGAGGTGTTCAATCTTCTCTTTCCCGATCTGTTCAATCTCAAACACAATTTTACAACAATAAACAATGGATTACAAGTATGGACATCATATATGTATATATATATAGAGAGCGAGAGGGCGGATTTGAAAGTATCGCCTCCCTCATTATTGACTTCTTAGGCGGCAGCGCATGGAGGAGTTCAATTCGCCCAGCGCGACTTCACTACGCTCTGCCGACGCCAATCGTCAATCACGAACTCAAGAGAGAGAGAAACACAGTGGATGAGGGGGAGAGAGAGAGAGAGAGAGAGCGTTTGATACGCGACGGCGACGGTGACAGCGAGACCGTAATGGCGATGGCGAGACCACAATGGTGAAGGAGCTGCAGAACAGAGAGAGAGGACGGCGCTATAGAACTAGAGATAAGAGAGAAAATAGAGAGAGACAGAGAACTTTTGGTTTCAACGGAGAGAGAGAGAGAGAGAGAGAGAGAGAGAGAGACTCTTATATATAGAGGGGTATTTTGGTCATAAAACAAAGTTTACTCTCTTCATGGCGTGTGAACCTTACAGCCTATTAATTTGGATGGAAAAGCTAACTATATACTTTACTCCATCAACCACAGGGAGGTTATGTGGTGACATTCGAACGTTATGGGGTAATCCGCTCATAGCCTAAACTATAGGGGGATAAAGTGAAGTTATCTTAAATAATATTACACTTACCAAATTTTATATTATATATTTTATTTTTCTATTATTTAATATATCAACTTTTACAAATCTTGAATATTAACGAGACTCAAATATATAGAATCCAGTTGTTTTTCATCAATTATGAAAGTATCACATCAATCAAAAAAAAAAAGAGAGAGAGAGAGATAATACAAATAAAAAAGACAAAATTCAATTTATTTTGAACTAAATTACAACAATAACACTCTTAACGAGAAGACATGAAATTACCTTAATACCCCTCTGCCCTTTTATCTTATTTTTTGCTTCTCTTTTTTTATTTCTCTCTTCTCTTGTATACATAATTTCTAACTTAAATAATAATAATTTTTCATGAAAAAATAACAATAATTCAATTAAATTATATATTAACTACCCATACAAGAATAAATAAATAAACTATAAATCTATAGTTATTTATTTTAATTTTATTATATTTTACACAAAAAAAATATATACATACACATATCTATCTATACTATTATTAAGTGAAAGTCTAAATTGGTTTAGTAAAACTTTTTTCTCCTCATGCTACATGACAACTTTATATATGCTAAAATAAAAAAATTATTATATACAACGTAAGCAAGTTTTGAATTCAAGACCTTGGGTTTCATTAAGAACATACTTATCACTTAAGCAATATACATATTATGATATTGTTGGCTACATATTTTGTACAAGCCAATTACAAGTCGACGCATGGCGAAATAAGGGTAATATAGAAAGACTATTCAGGTCCTCAATCCTAATCGTACACGTGGCAGTTAGTATTGGTTATTAAGAGATCTGAGTAGCAGCGGATCAACAAAGGAATACAAAGTGACGTGGCTTCAACGGTTACTCGCATTTCAGATTCAAATTTAGGAGGGAAGCTTAACTGCAAATAATGGCGTAATGGAGCTAATATTGGGGCAACATGATCGATGATCATGGAGGAGTAGTTCGACGGTTGGAAGTGCAATTCGATGGTCACCCTTGAGCAGTATAAATAGTAGAGAAGGCCCCAGAAAAAAACCCTCAGACTCAGATCCAAAAAACCAGTTCTTTATACTTATTTTCCTTTCCAGTTTTACATTTACAGTTCTTTACATTACTGTACTTTAAAATTCCTGCACTGCACTTCGTTTCATAGGAGTAGTTCCAAGTAGATTTGCTGTAAACCTCTACGAGGCTGAGTTTGGATCATTATAAGTCTTTTCATCTTAATGAAATACTTCGATTGTTCTTCAATTCATTATTATCTGTTTAATTCTCCTAAGTCAAGCCACCAGTAAAAGTCCTCTTCATTGAGGCTGAAAGAACTAAAACACAATCGTCTGATAATTGGTTGCCAATTAATTTTCTGTGAGGACTAATTGATCCTTGCTGGCACGCTCGCAATTACCAAAATAACCTTCGAAAGCCAAAAAATCAACATATATTTTTGGCATGCCCGGTGGGACTACATTTAAAATGGCTAGACATAGAAGACAATGAGAAAATGAACGCTTGGACGAAGGCGTGGAAGGAGAGGTAGAGATACCTAATCCAGAGGACAATGTGATAACACATCCTGTGGAAACTCCTATTTTATCAGAACCTATGGTCGAACAGACCAGCACTTCAGAACAAGTACCATATGCTCATAATATTGGACGAGACCAAGGAATTAGACCATCCACTGTTCCATCTACTCAGCCAATAAATCCATGGGGTGGCTTAGTAGATGCTATGGAACAGCAATTAATGAACACAATGGAAAGGTGGGCAACATCCTTTTTGGATCGAATGAATAACCACCAACCAACAAGTGCAAGACACATCGAGGAAATTTCAAATGTCCCTCAACAAAGATTGGCTAAAGATAAACAGCTTATGCAAGTTAATGGACATTCTAATGGTCAAACTAGTAATCAGAACTATGAAAGACCATTACCTCAGTCTTGGTACGAACCTATTCCGAGGCCTATACCAGGTCAAAATGCCTCAGTACTTAACAGTGAAGCCACGCAATTTGGCGGATCTGGCCCAGTACAAGAAAATGGCATAAGAATGGTTCCAAATCCTATGTTCGAAGCCATACCTGGCACAAGGGGGTTCACTAATCCCTTATTCGAATTTATACCGAGGGGGTTGGAAGGTTTTCCTACAAATGGAAGAGATACAACACCAATTCCAGCACCTTTCGCAGGACAGGCTCAAAGGGGTTTACCCACACCCCCAACAGCAACCTGTACCACAGGGACAACCAATCCCAAATGTACCACCTTATGGACCAAGAGGACCACAGGCACAAGTTTGCCCACCAAATCTTGTGTTTGCCCCTCCAGTAGTGGTTCAACAAGCACAAAATATGGTCCCTATAGACCAAATTGCTGACATTGTTACAGAGATGTGTAGACCAATGGCTCGGGGGGTCCAAACTCCAGTGTACAGGAAACCGTATCCAAAATGGGTAGACAGGGTACATGAATACCCAAGAGGTTTCAAGATACCAGACTTTGCCCTTTTTTATAGGAATGGAAACCAATCAACAGTAGAGCATATTGCTAGGTTTGCTGCTCAATGCGGCGAATTTACTAATAATGATTATATGAAGTTAAGGTTATTCCCAAATTCCCTAACTGGGGGAGCATTTATATGGTATATTAACCTTACACCTGGCTCTATCTAGACTTGGCAACAAATGGAAGAGGCATTTCATGCCCAATTCTTCCAATCAGAGCCAGAGGTTTCTATGGCAGATTTGGCAAGATTAAGTCAAAGGCCTGATGAGAAGGCTACTCAGTTCATTACCAGATTTAAAAGGGCTCGAAATAAATGTAGAGTCATCTTACCAGAGCCAAAATTTGTGAGATTGGCTCAAAATGGTCTAGAGTTTAGGCTTCGAAAGAAGTTTGACTCGACTGAGTTCAGAGACTTAGTAGAACTCACCTATAAGGTGTCTAGATACGAAGCATTGTTAGAGGAAGAACAAAATCGAAATAATGCATCGTATAAGACATATTATAGAGATCCTAATTATGAGATCGATGCAGCAGAGATTGTGGGGAAAGAACCTGTAATCTGTGAAGCATTAATTCATAAAGATACAACAATTGACCAACAGTTTAAAAAGAAAGACCTTCACAGGAAATACTCTTTCGATTTAACTAAGGCAGATGGCATTTTTTATCATTTGCTTGCAGCCAACTTCCTTAAGTTACCAAAAGGAGTCAAAATTCCATCTCCTGATGAACTTAAAGGAAAAGTATATTGTAAATGGCATAATTCTTGGTCTCACTCGACTAAGAACTGTATTGTTTTTCGAGACAGGATCCAAGAACAAATTCGGAAGGGAAGTTTGAAATTCCCAGCCAAAGCAGAAAAGGCCATGGGAATCGACAGTAATCCATTCGCAGAAATTGGGGAGGCAGCAGCCAATGTCATTGTGCCAGACCTTCAGAACCTGTCTTTGAAAGAATTGGAAGAAGTCAATGTGCAGATGCATGTGGCCAACCAGACAGCTACCAAGAGAGGCACTGGAAATCTACCAGCTATTGGACAAGATTTCTCACACCAGGGGGAAGATTCTGATAAGGAAGCACTGGATGACGATTCCTTAGAAGCAGCTATAATGCAAAGGATGTGTCCCAGGTGCAGACTAAGTTACAAGTGGTTGAATGGGCTTCCAATTGATGGGAAGCAGTACTACAAGGATGTGCAAAGACGTCCTAAACCAACCAATGCTTACAATAAGAGGGCATATCCATCTGGTGTTAGGCAGCAGCCATTAATGGTTGAACCAACGGCCAATAGAATGCGTTTTAAAGGCAAGAGGCCTTTGTATGAATCCAGATCACCTAATTATTACAAGATGGAGAGCAGTCATTTTGAAAGGAGACTGGAGAAGGGTTCAGTTTATGGGATCGAAGCCAGGGATTGGCCCCATAGATCAATTTCACGCAGGACAGAAAGTGGACACCTTCATCGGAGGCCTGAATTAGGCCCAAAACATGAAGTCAGGGCCAAGCAGTGGCCTTCACAGACAGCTTCGAAGGTAGCTTCGAAGGAGGAAAAAAGCAGTTCAACAGTTGGGTCAGTAAGTTCGTGGGTACCTGGGGTCCCAAATTGGTTTGTGATGCGAAACAAGCCTAGGGAAGTGTTTACTCAAAGAGAGGTAATTGGAAACCAAAGCAGGATGGTCAAACCTCCTTTGGTGGCTCCCAACAATTGGGTGTTGCTTAAGCACCCAAAAACAAAGGAACCAGACATGGTCCCTGTAATTTCTAGATCACAAAGGAAGAAAATTCAGCGCAGGTACACTCAGTACCAGCAAGACTTGAAAGAGAGTGGAGAGAGGTCTTCATTGGTCCAGACAGAAGGAAAGAAGAATCCAAAGTCAGACCATATTCTAAAACCAACTCCACAAAGCAAAATGGGTTGTAGTAGAGAACAGTTGGCCGAAGTTCATTTTGAACTAAAAGCCAGGGAGAAATCCAGTCTAGTAGGATTGGAGAAGGCATTGATGGAGAGTGATAGCGAGGCAGAGAAAGAAGTTGGCTTAGGCCAAAAGAAAGAAATGGTTGAAGAAGAAATGTTCGAAACCTTCATGGCCGAACAAACATTTTTGGTTGAAAAGCCAGTCGGAAAAGACCATTCGAAAGAATCTGTTAGGAATGAAGTGCCAAAATACAGCATGGAGGATGCTTCTGAAGTGGCTGAACAAGGTAGCCAAGAGGAGAAGCAGACACAACCAGCCATCCAATTTGGCTCGTTTCCTCCAGTATTAGTAAATATGGTACACATACTATTGCATGAATTCAAAGCTGGAGATGAGAACCAAGATGGGCAAGAAGTGGACCCAATTCCAGTCTCCAGTGAAGACTCACAAGTGAGTATGGTGCAGGATGATTCCGGAATGGCTACTCCAATAGAGACTGAATATGAGAGTGAAAAAGAAGTGAGCATTAACCTTTCGTATCCTTTTGAGTATCCCTCAAACTCTATGACACAGCATGTCAAGCCTTTGTATATCAAGGCTTTCTTCGATGGGATACAATTAAACCGAGTCTTGATAGATAATGGGGCAGCGGTGAACTTACTACCGAAATCTTCCTTGAAGAAACTAGGGAAAAGGAATCCAGGTTAATCCTAACCAGCACAACCATTGCTGGTTTCGCTGGAGACAAGCAGATGGCTCAGGGAATTCTGCCCATTAACCTGAGTGTGGGAACCAGAGATTATATGACAGCATTCTTCGTCATCGACAGCAATGCTAAGTACAATGCTTTACTTGGTAGAGATTGGATCCACACTAACAAATGTGTGCCTTCCTCTTTGCATCAGAAAATAATGATGGCCTTGGGCAATGGGGAGACAGAAGAAATTGATGCAGATCCTCAACCCTTCATAGCCTGTGTAGACTTTGCAGCGAGCCAAACTGTATATTGAGGGAGTGACACCACTCAGTATACTAAGGAAACCTGATGGCTCAGCCGAAGTAACGGTGATGAGGAAGTGACACACCTGAAGCACTTAGTTCAGGAGAGTGCTGATGAGGAGGTTGTCGTTAAGGATGACAATGATGTCTGGTTGTAGGCAAAGAAATGAAGTCCAAGAAGCCAAGTCTTTGGCTCTAATTAAGTTCTCAGTATTGGATGTAAAGTCAATAGTCCAGAGAGTGCAAGAGCAAGGGAAAAAAGCCATGATGATTGGCTGCAAGCAGGAGCAGCAACAGGCCAGAGTTTTGGCCCTTGACAAATATTGTGCATTGGACATTGAAACAAAAGTCCAGGAGATACAGGAGGAAGAGGCCTTATGGACAGATTTTGTTTATGAGGAGGAGGGTAAGGATGTTGAATTAAAGAACCTGGGAGCAGAACAAAGTAAGAAAATTGCTTCGAAGACAGAGGGGATCAAAGAAGAAGCTTTAGTAAGTTATCAGATTCTAGACCCTTTAGAAGAAGTAAATTTAGGGGAAGGTTCTATACAACAGCCCACCTATGTAAGTGCTTGTTTAAATGCTCTGGACATGGACCAGTTGTTGGTTGTTTTGAAGAAGTGTAAAGATTGTTTTGCATGGTCTTATAATGAACTACCAGGATTGGAAAGATTATTAGTAGAACATAGGCTCCCTATGAGGCCTAATTTCAAGCCATACAAGCAAAAGCCAAGAAGAATGAGTCCAGAAGTGATTCAGAAAGTTAAGGAAGAAATTCTTAGACTGCTCAAGGCAGGCTTTATTAGGACAGCAAGGTATGTTGAGTGGCTATCCAATATTGTGCCTGTGGTAAAAAAGAATGGTAAAATGAGGGTATGCATTGATTTCAGAAACTTGAATCTAGCAACTCCAAAAGATGAGTATCCTATGCCTATAGTAGACTTGTTGGTAGACAGTTCAGCAGGACATCGAATTTTATCAATGATGGATGGACACTCTGGTTATAACCAAATCTGCATTGCAGAGGAGGATGCTCACAAGACCGCATTCAGATGTCCTGGGAATATTGGGACCTTCGAATGGGTTAAAATGCCATTTGGCCTAAAGAATGTTGGGGCTACATATCAGAGGGCTATGAACACTATCTTTCATGACCTCATTGGAGGGTGTTTAGAGTGTTATATTGATGACATTGTAGTTAAATCCCAATCCATGGAGGAGCATCTGTTTCACTTAGAAGCAGCCTTTGAAAGAATGAGAAAGTTCAAATTGAAGCTCAATCCTCTTAAGTGTGCTTTTGGCGTATCATCTGGAAACTTCTTGGGCTATGTGGTACACAAGAAAGGAATACAGATTGACCAGAATAAAGCCAAAGCCATCATTGAAGCCAAACCTCCATCAAGTAAGAAAGAATTACAAAAGTTCCTTGGACAGGTTAATTTTCTTCGAAGATTCATTTCTAACACTACAGGGAAAACTAAAGTTTTTTCTTCCTTATTAAGGCTAAAAGATGAAGATGAATTTGTGTGGACAGCAGAGCATCAAATTGCTTTCGAAGGTATCAAAGCCTACTTGGCCAACCCTCTAGTGCTGATGCCACCAAAGGGTGACAAGCCCTTGAAGTTGTACATAGTTGCAGCAAAAGATTCATTGGGAGCTTTCTTAGCCCAAGACAATGAAGAAGGCAAGGAGCAAGCTGTTTATTACCTTAGTAGGTTTTTAAATTCTTCTGAATGTAAATATTCATCTGTAGAAAAGCTGTGCCTTGCATTGTATTTTGCTGCAATGAAATTAAGATACTATCTTTTGCCAACAACTGTCTTGGTAATTGCAACTACAGATTTGATTAAGTATATGTTATCTAGACCTATGTTGAGGGGAAGAATTGGCAAATGGATGTTAGCCTTATCAGAATTTCATTTAGAATATGTTCCCCAAAGGGCAGTGAAAGGACAAGTTTTAGCCAATTTTTTGGCAGATCATCCATCTCAAACAAAAAGCCAAGAGATAATGGAACTCGGTATGGCTAGTATTAAGCCATGGCAAATGTGGTTCGATGGATCGAAAGCCAATGGCCTAACTGGAATTGGTGTAGTAATTAAGTCACCACAAGGAATAGAAACCACACATGGTTTCAGAGTGGATGAAAGTACTTGTTCTAACAATCAAGCTGAATATGAGGCCTTAATAGTGGGATTGGAAATTCTGATTGGACTACAAGTTCATATAGTTGACATATTTGGAGATTCTCAATTGGTGGTTAACCAAGTGAAAGGAATTTTCAAATGTCAGAATATAAGCATGTTGCCATACTATGTTGTTGCATTACATCTGCTTTCTCAATTTCAAATAGCAAATGTAACTTATGTCCCAAGATTCTTGAATAATAGAGCTAATGATGTGGCTCAGAAAGCTTCGAATTTCAAGAGGAGGAATAATACTCAAAGGGACATAAACCAAGCAACATACCAGAAATCTATACCACCCTTAAGTAAAAGGAATGTGGTCCTGGAAGTCAATCACAATGATTTACAGGAACAAGATTGGAGGCATCCAATAATGCAGTACTTGGCTGGTCCATCCTCGAAGGCCAGCAGGAAAATTAAATTGCAATCCATGCAATACATCATATACGGCAATGCTCTCTACAAAAGGGGGGGAGATGGTTTATTGTTGGAATGTTTGGGCCCAAAAGAAGCATTAACAGCTATGGCTGAGGTTCATGAAGGCATCTGTGGTGCTCACCAACCTGGTGTGAAAATGAGATGGTTGCTTCGAAGGCATTCCTACTATTGGCCAACTATCCTTAAAGATTGCATAGAATATGCAAAAGGTTGCCAAGCATGTCAAAAGTATAGCACAATAAGGCATGTGCCCATAACTGACCTGCATGCAGTGGTAAAACCTTGGCCATTCAGAGGATGGGCCATGGATATGATGGGGAAAATACACCCACCTTGTTCGAAGCATCATTGTTTCATTTTAGTAGCCACTGATTATTTCACTAAGTGGGTCGAAGCTAAGCCATACAAGGCTATAGACCAGACTGAGGTCATTGGGTTCATCAAGGATTTAATCCATAGATTTGGCATCCCACAAACTATAACAGTTGATAATGGGACTGTGTTCGATGGGAAAATGGTGAAGTCCTTTGTGGCAGAGTTTGGAAGTAGCCTTGTTAATTCTACCCCCTATTATGCACAAGCCAATGGTTAAGCTGAATCATCCAATAAGTCCTTGAAGAAAGGAATACAAAAGGTCGTGGAAGACAATCATAGGGATTGGCATAACTTATTATTGGATGTATTGTGGGCTTATGGAACTTCCCTAAGGTCAAGCACAGGAGTTACTCCTTATGCCTTGGTATATGGGCATGATGCAGTGTTACCTGTGGAAATTAATGTTAAATCATTGAGGGTCAGATGCCAAGACCAGCTAAATCCTTAGCAATACCATCAGAGTATGTGCTTGGAATTAGAAAGCATAGATGAAACCAGAATTCTGGCATTAAATAGTATTCTCTTTCAAAAGAAGAAAGCAGCCAAAAATTACAATAAGAAAGTCAAATACATTGGCTTTGATGAAGGTGATTTGGTATGGAAGACAATACTCCCAATAGGAATTAAAAGCCATAAGTTTGGTAAATAGTCTCCTAATTGGGAAGGACCATATCAAATTCATAGAGTCCTGCCTTTTGGGGCATACCATTTGAGAAATTTGAATGGATACATACATCCCACAAAGATCAATGGCAGATATTTGAAGCCTTATTTCCCAACCATTTGGGAAACACAAGGAGTAGAATAAATGTCAAGCAAAAGAACACAAGAGCACTCAAATGATAAATCAGAATTTGTTTTTCTTCATAAAGAGTTAAATACATTCTGCCATAAATTAGCCCAAAAATCATTACAATGCCTTAGTTGTTCTTTTACAACAGACTTCCTATTCTTAAATGAGGGAACCAACTGAATGGCTGTGGTCATTTCTTGCTTTCGATCGGCCAATTCTTGGTTGGTGATCTGCAGTTTGGTGTCAGTTCGAATTAAGGCTTGATTCACTGCAGACAGCTCCTCCTCAAGTTGAGCTTTCCTCTCCAATAGTTGTGTTCAAAAATGGGAGGCAGAGGAATGTTGTTCCTTTAGCACTGAGACTTCAGAATGTACTGTCGAAACAAAGCTCTGATCTCTCACTAATTCCTCCTCTACAGCCTTGGCAGTATGACAAATGTTGATGTAGAAGTCGATAATAGCTGCTACCTGAGATAGATGACTTGAGACAGTTATATTGTATTGCTCAACAACTTTGCAGCACTGCAGGAAGCTATTTCTTATTTTAGGCCTTTGTAAAGCCTCGAAAGGAATCCTTGAAAAAGATATCAGCAATTCTAGACAACTGTCTAAATCCATTAGAGGTGCAGAAGGCTTCTTACTGGAGGAAGATGAGCTCTCAAGGATTTCTAACAAAGAGTCAGCCAAAACTAACGGCTCGGCCTCATCATTAGTTATTGGAGAGGTAGAGGGTATGTCGAAGAGACTGGCTAGTCTTGCTTCGAAGACATCTACTTCGTCCATGGACATGGGGGGTGCAGAAAGAGTGGTAGTGGGGAACACAGAGGACTGCATAGGGATAGGAGAAATGGATGGAGCATCCTAACCAGTCTCTATGGTCCTAGCCACCAATACGTCAAGGGAAGAAGGGCTGGAAGTAGGTAAAGGTGATAAACCATGGGTCGGAGAGCTACCAGCACCCTCTTTAGGGGAATCAGCTATCATCAAAGATGGAGCAACAGTTGGAACTTCCTTAGGGGGAGGGGAAAGAGCAAGGCTTGGAAAAGAATTGAATAGAGGTGAATCAAAAGTTAAGAAAGGGAGATATGGATTCAATCCAAAGGGAAGAGATACAGGAATGTTTGGTCTCAAAGGGGGTACATGGAATGTAGGTCTAGGAAGTGGGAGTATTATCTGAATGGTCTTCACATTTTGCATCTGATCAACCTCAATTGAAACTGAGGGAGTTCTCATTGGAAGAATAAGCTCAGGAGTTGTTGCTGCAAAAGAAGAGAAGGACAAAGTGATGTCAAGGCTCGATACCAAAAAAAATTTAACAAGGAAAAACAGTAGAGGCTTTAAAGAAGTTACTTGTTTCAAAAGTGACAGTAGCAGCAGGAGAGCTTCGAAGAGAGTAGTGCTCAACAATGTGTTGTCTTCTTGCAGCATCCCTTTGAATTGCATCAGCAGCAGCAGCTTCATCTCTTAAGAGTTGCTGCTGCCGTCTCTTCTCAGCTCTCTCAAAGACAATTATGGCCTTGGAATGCTCTTGTTCCACTGCCTTAGCAGCTGCCTCATGTACAGGGTCCTCGACAAAATCAGAAGGAGAGACAGTTATCTTCCTTCTCTTTTTTCTTTGTACTGGCATTGGGTGTTCTTCCTCAATTTCTTTCTCTCCAATTTGGGATTCAGATTCTTCAGAAGTGAGTTCCTCTACTCTGACAGTTGTCTCATGTGTGGGATCTTGGACTAAGTCAGAAGGAGGGACGGTCACTCTTTTCCTTCTTTTAAGGGGAGACTCCTGCTCTTGAGTTAATTCTTCTTCTTCTTCTTCTTCTTCTTCTTCTTCTGCTTGCACCTCAAAAACTTCCTTTTCAGGCTCAAGTAGAAGTCTCCTTTTCTTTTGTTGCCGTTTGCTTTTGAGGAGATTTAGAGCCTGGGTCTTTTGAGGGAAGTCTCCCTGTGAGGCACCTGCACCACCTTCACAAAAAAAGAACTAAAGATAAGATTGAAAGCATTGTAAAGAAGGTAAAAAGAGAAGAGATGAGGGTATATACCTTTCTTCGAGGTGGCCCGAGTAACTCTAGGAGGAGTTGAAGCAGCAGGGGCAGATTGTGTGGAGGCAGGCACAGAAGCTGGAGTGGTCAGAACAGTGGAAGAAGTAGCAACTCCAGCTCCTTTGGGCTTGGGCACATCCAACACCGTTAGTAGATCTTGAGGGGAAATGGCCAAGTGCACTTCCATATTGGTCACCCACCAATTTTGGTATCTCTTCAAAATGTTACCTTGGGGAAGGAAGGAGATATACTCAAAATCGATAAAGTCCTATATAAATTTGGAAGTTGCCTCTTCCAGTCTGGACCTTCGAACTTTCACATCCCTTGTGGTAAGACTTAGATTGGTGTTACTACAGAGAGGTATTGGGACCCCCTGAGTGAAGCCAAATTGTCTAGCAAATTATGCAGGACAATAGGGCTCAGCAATGCATTTGTAAGCTCTGGGGTTCATGGTCCCAATGAATAATTCTCTGGGGATTAAAATGGAGGCCCATATATCTTTGTGAGCAGGTGAAGCACAGAGCCTATCACTTAGGAAATTGTTCAACCAAAGTGGGCCAATAGTATTGGGTTCGAAGGGGCGGAAGCAGTGGGAAAAAGGAGAAGCTGAAAGTTGGTGGAAGAAAGAGAAGTAAAAAGCAAAAGTATAAGGATAAAGGGAAGCATTGGCTAGCCTCATGCCATGAGTAGGAGGGTCTGGTTCATAAAATTTAAGGCATTTGGCCTGTAACTCAGGGAAATAAGCAAAAAGCCAAAGCTGAAGAATCCAAATCGGCCCCCCTTGATTGACATCTAAGGGTTTCTCACAGAAAAGAGAGCAGGCTCTATATACGTGACCTAGAACGTATGGGGCTAAATCCACCCTCTTCTGTAAAACAAGGGCTTTGGCAAGAGGGGCAAATTCAGGCATAATTCTTTGGGAAGAGGTGCGGAAAAGGAACTTGCAAAGCCAATATAATAAGAAAGAGAAGAATTCCCTATCGGTCACAAGACCCTTCCTTCTATTCTCAGCCTTAACAAAATCACTATAGGATGAGTTAAGAGAGGGGAGGGAAAAAGGGACGGCTAGGTCAGGATAGTCTGGTCCAAGGGGAGTTCCAATGGGAGATAATCCTAAAAGATGGCAAATGTCAAGAACAGTAGGGGCCATCATCCTACATCTGAATTGAAAGAAATTAAAAACAGAATTCCAAAAGCACAGAGCAGTAGGAATTAAAAAGGGGTCCTCTGAGATGGTTAACCTGGATAGTCGGAGGGCGTCGAGGAGGCAGAGTTCTTGAAGGTCCAGGGTCCTACTAGGGACGACTCGATCGTACCATTCCTGCCACTCCGGTCTCACCGTGGGCCAGCATCGGTGGGGGCAGTTTGTCTTCCAGTTCCTCCAGTCAAGGCCACTTTCGTAAAGGAGACAATGGTCTTCCAAACGAGGATATAGAGTTGGAAGCTCAATAGGAATCTCCTTGAATATGGGGCCAAGTACATAGTCTTGTTGCACATGACGACGAGGGATGAAGATGCATCCGTTAATGGCACTTTTCTCCCCAGCCTTGTACTTTTCGCATTCTGCATCAATGAGCCTTTTCAGGGCTACAGATGGGCTCACACGCTCTACAACTGGCACTTTCGATGAAGAGGAAGGCATTGATAGAACGCTTTCTCAAAGGACGAAGCTGGGAAAGGGAGTAGAAAGAAGTGAGAGATGAATAGAGATAAAGGGTTTGTATGTCAAGCGAGCAAGTGATTTCAGAATGTGAAATAAAAGGGTTTCAAAAGCCTTTATATTTGAAAGATACATCGCGTAAATTCGTTAAGTACTAAAAGTACGAATACGAAGAATTTCCTTCAATATTGATACTCTTGGAGGGAAAACACATCCCAAATGTTGATACCAACTTCGAAGTAGAATGTTTGGCTTCGAAGCCAGATTTTGGTGCCAAAAATCAAATAACAAATGGCTTCGAAACTAAGAAGCCAACTTCAAAGCACATTCCATGCTTAAGGATGTAAGAATACTCAAGTATTCATTTACTTCGAAGGGGATTAAAAGACCTATTTTAGGTTTCTTAGTGAAAGTAATGTCCTTCGAAGTGAAACTTGAGACCCTGTGAAGATGGGAATTGGTGTTCAAAACATAACACACCAGATTTTGGCGCTAAAAGTCCAATAACAACGGCTTCGAAACTAAGAAGCCGGCTTCGAAGCACATTCCGTACCCAATAGATGCAAGAATGCTCAAGTATTCGTTTACTTCAAAGGGATTAAGGACCTGTTTTAGGTTTCTCAATGAAAGTGATGTTCTTCGAAGTAAAACTAGAAATCTCTTAGGAATGGAAATTGGCATTCGAAACATCAAAACCAATAGTTGGTTTATATATATATTCAGAAAAGTTGTCTTTTCGAACTAAAACAGTGCAACCCTTAAAAGGAGCTTCCATATTTTTGAAAGTATGGACTGTTGTTCAAGACAAAAAGATCAATTTAAAACTGATTGACCATAATAAATCATTGACCATATGTTGGTTGTGATTGAAACAAGTTTTGAAGAGTAAGATTGTTAAATTCGAAGCATGGATCCTAAATGGAAAAATAACAAAAACTATCTGCTGCATTCCATAAATTGGAAAAATTCATGGTCGTTTTGTTGATATTCATTTAAAACGATTGAATTCAGGTTCGAAGGAAAAGATTGTTCAGTTCAAAGCTTTGAAATTGCTTTTAAAGACAAATGGAGACAAGATCAAACTATATCAAACAAAGAGAAGTCTTAGTGGTATTAAAGCAAAAACAGTTACATCGAATGGCCCTTTTTGGGTACAAACTCAAGCTCATAAAAATAGGGAATTGAATAAATAACAAGATCATGAAATTTAGTCCAACTATGATCAATGAATTTCTATTCTTTCTTTATTCTGTTCTCTATTTTTTCTAACATTGGCTGCATGAGTTGATGTGCTCTCACTTCGTAAAAGAGCTCTTCAGCCTTTATTTCGAAAGCTGTTTCTCTCAATCCTTGCTCCAATTCGTCTATATCCAAGTCATCCCAGTATGCAGAATCTTTATTCTTGAAATCATCGAATTCTTCAATAAAGTTTTCTGCTTCGTATTGGGCATGAATTCGAAGGGACGAAAGTTGGTCTAAAGATTGTGTGGTGTTCATAGAGGTCCGATGTGTCACGTCCTCAAAATTAAACCCATAATATATAATATTAACATGCATCGATATAAGCAAACAAAATATTATTTCATTCATCAGAGTAATCTTATTAAAAGACATTACATGTAATAACGAAAGTAAATGCCCTACGGGCTTACATCTTTCCAAGCCAACACTTGGACACAAAAGTATGAGTACTAACTCATTTACACATTAAGCCCTAGGCTTGAGTTTACATGTAACATCAAAATAAAACAAAATAAACAACTAATCTAAACAGAGTCTTCAACTCCAAATCCATCCAAGCTAAGTCATTGGAGGTAGCATATCACCTGAACCTAAAAATGATGTTCCCGTATAGGGTGAGCCACAGCCCAGTAGAAAAATACTAAACCAAATATAAGAATTGACTAAAGCAATAGCATTCGATAGATGGTTAACACAACACAATCAATACATCATTATACAGTTTCATGACACTAATGTCCATGACAGATTTCATTTTCCGTTATTATTCAACTTTCCAATTATATATACATGGCTCAGAACCTGGCCAAACCACAATATGAGACTATAACTCACATTAACATTACTTTCAATATCAACAATTCAAATGAGACCAAAGCTCATATTGAAACACTTCCATAAATCAATAAGTACACATATTAGTTGTACTAATGGAGTCCATCCCCTTTCTCCTCCTAAACAGGTTTGAGAGTCCATCCCCTATCTTCCCTCAAACCATGGAGTACATCCTCTATCTCCTCCCAAACAATATGCATATACAATGTATTAAACACATGTCATACACAATATTCAATCAATACACAAATTCGCTATATTAATTCAACCGTCATATTTAATGACTCATTCAATGTGATTAGTTCCAGTTTTTCCTAATCAACATGCAATGTCTACAACAATCACGACTATCCTCCACCGATAGCCCAAAATAGTTACTTCTAAACAGGAAATAAATGTATCAACAAATATAAATCACATTCTCATAGGTAAGTGATTAAACTACCCAACTACACCAATTAAGCTCATAATTCCCAAATTTCATGAATTAGACTTAATTCCACAATTTTCCCAAAATTAATTATACAAATTAATTTTATTACAACAATTAGGGTTTTTCTCCCTTTTCTCAACATCAACCCTAAGGTTCAATTATCTCAGTTTAACACACAAACATATGTTGTTTAATAGATGAAAAACCCATCTTTCAAATTATAGGACAAACCCTAATTTCTCAAAATTACCACATGACACCAACATATCAAAATACCAAAACTTAGGACAAAACCTATAGTATGGAGTAGGAAATCCCTACCTCGAAGTGAAGAACTCAAATGGTGAAGATGGTGAAAACCCAATGTGCTCCAAATCCAAGATTGTTCAGATTAAAATGTAGCCCTCGACCCACTCTATCTTTTCAACAAAGGATCTAGGGTAGAAATACACTATAAGTAGATCAAACCTACGAGAGAAGATGTGTAGAGGGAGAGAGAAGACGGACCTAGGGTTTTAAAATCAAAAAGAGGCTGAAAAAATGTTTTAAAAACCGCTACTGCCTATTTAAATAAAACAGGCTCGCTCGAGCGAAGACTTGGTCGCTTGAGCGACCAGATACAGAAAACCCTCGCTCGAGCCAATAAAGCCTCGCACGAGCCAACAACCCAGAAGCTCGCTCGAGCGAAGAAAAGATCGCTCGAGCCAACAACTCAACCCCTCAGGTCTGCAACCAGACGCACGCTCGAGCGAAGGAACGCTCGCTCGAGCGAAGAACAAACCAACTCGCTCGAGCGAAGAAAAGCTCGCTCGAGCCAAGAAACACAATCCTCAGGTCTATACCTAGACGCAATCGCTCGCTCGAGCGAAGACACCCTGGCTCGAGCGACGGACCAAAAACAAAGATCTCGCTCGAGCGAAGAACTGCTCGCTCGAACGAAGAGTCCAAATTCTGGGCAGCAACCCTTGGCTCCCAAACATTACCAACCTGCAACAAACCTGCCCGTTGCATCCCATAACTCAGAAATAAGAAATTAAAGGACGACAACAACAATTTTATAACAATAGGATCCACGGAACCTAAGTCCGGATACAACAACCAAATGGGAAAAAACCGGGGTCGCTATACGATGCCAGTGAAGAAGCAATGGAAGTTGGTCCAAAAACATGTGAAGCTCTGTTTGGGCGAGGGGATTGAGGACATGACCCCGAGTTAGAATATCACAAGCCCATCGAAAGTTCTTAAGAGGGACTTCGTCCTCAAGGACATTGAAGGGCAAGTGGGAAAAAGCAACGAGCAAAAGTTGAGCTTGTTTCCGCTCAGCCGGAGTAGGGGAAGGTGGTGGTTTGTAAGGTAGAAAGACCTTATCCGCGGAGAGAACAAGCCTCAGTTTCTCTATCCAGCAAGGATTTGGCGGAAGAGAATGTGTGGATGCTTCTATCTCAAGAGGAGGAGCAAGGGCAGAAGGAACAAGGGCATTGATATAATCGAGCCAGTCAGAAGAGCAAATCTTCGCCTTCTGAGCTAAGAATGATGGATTGTATCCTTGTGCCTCTTCTGGGTATCGGGCAACATGCACTTTCTTTGTAGGCATGGAAGATGTATACCATGCCACAAGCAGATTCTCCTCTAAACTGCGTCGGTGGTCAATGGGCACGTAAGGATAGACCACCGAGCTTCGCGCATAGGAAGGGAATTCTAAAGGGTCAGTAAACTCAACAAAGTGATGGTTGATTCGTTCCCTTAAATCACAGACCTCGGGTTTGGACTAGTTTGTCCAGTCAGAAGCCCCAGAAGAGGAAGAAGTTGCAGCCTTATCCCATGCAGAGGGTTGTGAAGGAAAACTTCCCATGTCCATATTTGCAACTTTCTGAATCAAAGGATTGAGAGTAGTTTGTTCGTAGTCTGAGAATGAGTCAGAAGAAGGCCTTCCCATGTCCATAATTGTAAGTTTCTGAATCGAAGGATTAAGGGCAATACGTTCGAAGTCCAAGGGTTGATAATCTGCAAAGGCATCCATGACCTGAATATAGAAGGGTGGGTAAAGGTGGCTAATTAATGCATGGAGGTTCTTTCGAGAGGAACAACATCATCATATGACTCTTCGTGTGCTCGATCAATGAAGGGAATAATTGATTCGGCCATAAAAAGTGTACCAGTCTGTTCGAATACTAAGGTGGTGGAGGTCTTCAAAAGATTGAAGGGGAGTTTAATACAGATGATAAATAACAGTTGCATTTCTGGAAACCATGCATGTTCTAAGACGTGGGAAAAGACTTTTGATCCACTAATATCACCAAGTATTGGGTATATTAGTGCGGGGGGTAATGTTGGCTACATATTTTGTACAAGCCAATTACAAGTCGACGCGTGGCGAAATAAGGATAATATAGGAAGACTATTCAGGTCCTCGATCCTGATCGTACACGTGGCAGTTAGTATTGGTTATTAAGAGATCTGAGTAGCAGCGGATCAACAAAGGAATACAAAGTGACGTGGCTTCAACGGTTACTTGCATTTCAGATTCAAATTTATGAGGGAAGCTTAACTGCAAGTAATGGTGTAATGGAGCTAATATTGGGGCAACATGATCGATGATCATGGAGGAGCAGTTCGACGGTTGGAAGTGCAATTCGATGGTCACCCTTGAGCAGTATAAATAGTAGAGAAGGTCCTAGAAAAAAACCCCCAGACTCAGATCCAAAAAACCAGTTCTTTATACTTATTTTCCTTTCTAGTTTTACATTTACAGTTCTTTACATTACTGTACTTTAAAATTCCTGCACTGCACTTCGTTTCATAGGAGTAGTTCCAAGT
The DNA here is from genome assembly GCA_030407325.1 of Camellia japonica. Lineage (NCBI taxonomy): Eukaryota > Viridiplantae > Streptophyta > Magnoliopsida > Ericales > Theaceae > Camellia > Camellia japonica. The sequence goes on from JAPPVO010000017.1 coordinate 167,307,020, forward strand.
AGATTTGCTGTAAACCTCTACGACGCTGAGTTTGGATCATTGTAAGTCTTTTCATCTTAATGAAATACTTCGATTGTTCTTCAATTCATTATTATTTGTTTAATTCTCCTTAAGTCAAACCACCAGTAAAAGTCCTCTTCATTGAGGCTGAAAGAACTAAAACACAATCGTCTGATAATTGGTTGGCAATTAATTTTCTGTGAGGACTAATTGATCCTTGCTGGCATGCTCGCAATTACCAAAATAACTTTCGAAAGCCAAAAAGCCAACAGATATTAAATTTTTTATTATTTGTTTTTATTATTAGTTATCTGAATTGCACACGCATTGCGTGTGCCACCCACTAGTCTATACTATGTAAACAACTCACTTTAATCTCTTGAAACCTACTCTCTCTTGTTGCCAAGTGAAATTTTTTATATCAAAAAAAGAAGAAAAAATTATAAAGTAAAGTGCACAAGATTTGAACTTGAGATTTTGAATTTGAAAAATAACACTCTTATTACTTGATCAATAAATCTTATATATATTTTTAATTCAAAATCAGAATTCGTATTTTACAAATTTAATAACATACCAATCGGATAGGCTTACCCTCCTCGTGTGTGTATATGAGCAGTGAAGAAATTGGAATCAAAGCACACAATTTTAAATTTCTGATTTTTCAACAAATATCACCAAATCACCTGATTCATCAAACATCATTTTCATTTTATTATATTCTACACAAAGATATATATACATATGCGTTGGAATCAAAGGACAATCATATGCAAAAAGGAGTGGTCTTGGTCTTGAAGAATCGTTTCTCATATTTATTGTTTTGAATTTTGTAATTTCTTGGCCTTTGCTGTTATGTGTTCCATAGAATGGAATGTGGCTGCGGTGGTCCTTCAGGGGATAGGAGAAGAGGTGGCGGCTAGAGGGGCTAGAGTGGCGGGAGGTGGCTAGTCAACGAGAGGGATTAGGGTTAGGGTTTCAGTTTGTTGAAGAAGAAGATAAAGTGAAGGGCATATTTGTCTTTTAACATTGAATTTTGACTTGGATTTTTATTTTATTTTCATTGCCAACTCTCAATTTTGGTAGTATATAACACTTTCCGTCATTTTAGACAAAATTAATAACAGCAAGGAGGGAAAGTGCACGATGGTCAAAATCATAAGAAGATTTATTGGTGATTTTTAGAGGATAAGGGAGTAAAGTGTTTCAAAATGAAATCACATGGGCTAAAGTAAATTTTACACAATAAAAAATTAAGGTAAATATAAGATTATTACAATTTCTTCTCCAACAAGATTCAAGTCAGTCGCAGAGTCAGGAAATTAAGTTAGAAGAGACACTTATTAATTATAATTTTTTATTTAAAAAAAATCATGATCAATATTAAGATAATAATAATTTTATGAGTTAAATTTAAGCATAAGAAATTAAAAATCATTATTAATAGGAACAAATCAAAATTCTACAATAATGTGTAATAGCTCAGTGCGGGTTGGTGATGTAAATTTGTAATTTTAGCACAAAAAATTATGGATCAAAATTCCTAATTTCAAAAAATAAAAATACATCATTTATAGCATAAATTATTATAAAATCTATTTAATTTTTATTTGATAGAAAATATTAAAGAGATGATATTACTTATAAATGATGTGTTTGAATGGAAATTATAAAATAATCTTAGAGTATCATATGGCCTTACTGTTTTTTTTTTTTTTTTTTTTTTTTATCATCAAAAAGAAAGTTTTATTGGTGAAAAAAATATAAAGTATGATAAAATACATCAATAAAGAGGATAGTGCAAAAAGTATCACATTGAAACATTAAGATTCCAACTAAGTTGGCACCAAAATGCACACCAAATCATTTACACACCATATGGCGTTGCCTATGTAATGTTCAAAACATGAGAAATCACAAATCACATTAAGTAGTTTGTCAACTATTTGAAAATAATAAGTTAATTATATTCAATCTATAAGATTTTCCACTATACTATTGGTTTAGACTACTACATAAACAATACCACATAGTGCTCCCAAAGTATCAAATAACTTGTACGGGGGCGAAATATTCTTTGCTCTCCGTACGCCTTGAACGTCAAGCTTCTGGTAACGGCGTCTATCTCTGCAACACAAAAATGGTGAGCTGCCCAGCGGTGGTGTGCCGGAAAGACTCTCCGACGATCAAGTCAGATTTCGGGAAGAAGACAATGAGCAGAGAGTGTTTGTGAGAGTGAGTTCGCATACCTCTAACGTTCGTCTTCCCCCCTCTTTCTAGGCTGGCCATGCAGCCCAAGATTGTGCGCGCACTACCACTGCTGTCCTTCCCTGGACAGGTAGCAGTGCGCGCCCTTTACCACCTTACGCGTGTAAAGGTTTTGTCCTTCCACCAGTACACGCAGAACTGTCCAACGGTATTGAGGTGTGCGTGGAGCAGATGTCCTTCTCCCTCACGCTATTGGCCAAGGTGGCACCTTTAACCGAGATACCATGACCGGCCTATCACTGGTGGAGAATCGCCAACACGCGCACATGACCGTGCTACGTGTCACCATCCTGTAGCTTGGGATCAGGCGAAAGCCTGATCATCTCAGCCGAACTACCCTTGATCGGCTCATCAGGACCAACCGGCTGTGAGGCATGCCGACCTCCAACCGTTCTATGTCCAATCTCGGTCACACGAAGCTTCGTCGTATCGACCTGTCGGTCAAGGGCGCGCCGGCCACGATCGCGCCCGTAGTCCATCTCGGACTACCTCTTAGCTTGGCATCGTCATCCGTTACTCTGGGCTCCGTCTACTACGCTCAGTCGCAGCTCGGCCGCGACAGTTGATGTTTGACGGTCAGTATCTGACCGTGCAAGTCAGGCTGCCGGCTTCGTCGACGGAGGCGTCAGCTCGGGGCCGTGCAGTCTGTCACGTTTGACGTTATCCCAGCCTGGCCGTACAATCTGGTGCAAATCTTCCCTCTCAATTGCCCCTTAAACCCATCCGAGCTATCGTGATTGGGTTTATCATCTCGACCGAGCCATGGTCAAGTCACGCCACTGCCAAACCGAGCGTTGATCGGAGAAGTATCTGTCGCCGAGCTAAGGTCGAGTTGCGCTCCTGCTGGGCCGAGCTGGATTGGGGGAACATCCGCCGCCGAGCCACGGTTCGGTTGCGCCTCTACCAAGCTGAGCGTAATTGGCGACATACCAGTCGCCGAGCTGTCTCAATTGGCCGGCCATTTCCTCCGTTGTCCCATCAAAAGTCGTACAGCCGTACTGACAGCCGCCCTTTCAGGGCCACGTGGCTTCGCGTCATTGGGTCGTGCATCCAGCTGTCCCCTACGCCCCGAATTTCAAACGGCTGCGCCGTTTGGGTTTTCCCCCCATCAATAAACCCTACATGAAGGGTCTAAACCCTCACTTCTTGTTTTCGTCTCCAAGCCAAGAACCCCAGCTCCCCAAGCTTTTGCATCCCTCCTGCCGTCACTGTCTTCAGGCTCCCGTCTCCATTTCCATTCCTTTCGAGGGTTGCAGCCAAGCTTTCGAGGCCCAGCTCTAATCGCACTCGCTTTTGGTAAGTTACAATGCCCTCCACGTATTTTCTCTCTAGTTTGTTTTTCATTTTTCCTGTCCCACTGTTTTTCATACCCTTTGTTTGGGACCATTTTGGTGCTCCCTTTCCTTGCTTAGAGCCAATACACCCTAGGATGAACGGAAACATTGGGAAAGGATGGGGCCTTCGTGCCCCTTGTTCTTCCTGGGTTCGACCTGTTCATGGGAAGAACAATTTGAATCTGGGTTGGACCGAGCTAAACGCGCGCTTAGATCCGTAGGCAGAACTATCACCGAGCAAAAACGGTTTGTGGCTCCTTGCTGAAACCGCAACCGAGCTGGATATCCCATTAGATCGGCGAGTAGGGCGAACCGAACTAAAGTACACTCCGCCTTAAACCTTAACCGAACTGAAGGATCAACTAGATCCGTCACTAGGTCACAACCGAGCTAGAACCGAACTAGGAGAATTGAGCGCAGATGTAGTTGAACCGAGCTGGGACTCGTCGATCAAAACACCAGAGTCCTTCACTGAGTTATTCCCAATAAGAGCCGTGCAATATCTGTCGTGCTAACCCTTGGCCTTATTTTTCAACATGCAGAACAAATAGAACCGACCAAGCCAGACCGGCATTACCATTGGTGGAGCTCAAAGCCCGAGCAACCACACCACATTTTTGACCGAGATACAGAGTAAATAAGACCGACCTAGATGGGAAAATACCGGTTTATGGTCAGCACGCCCGGCACGATGGCTGAGTTCCGTAAAGACTACAACATCCCGGACGACGTAGTCTTAGAGCTCGCTAAAAAAGGGGATACGCCGTGGGGAGACTTAGACCGGTGCCCCTTCACGGTCGTTTCCATCGTCGAGGAAGGGCTCCGCTTCCCCGTGCAGCCGTTGATCTGCGAATTTTTGAGGCAGACAAGGCTATGCCCGTCCCAAGTGTCCAATAATATGTACAAGATAATAAACGGAGTCGCCGAGCTGAATCGAAAGCTCGGTCTCAATCTCGGCCTCGCAGAGATCTTCCACCAATATAGCTTAAGTAGGAATAAAAGCGGGCTTTGCTGGTACCTCAAAGTGAAGAAGGGCCGAGCAAAGCTCATCGAAGGCAACCCGGACAAAGAAGCCAACGATGACGACTTCCTCTGGGTGTCCGGTAATTACGAGGACACCGAGGCGCCCATACCGGACTGGTACATTAGGAAAGATTTGGGCCGAGCTGGTGAGTAGCCCGGCTGACCACAGTATATTCTTTCTGTATTTCACTTTTGTCATCTTTTGCCGGTCTGACACTTGTCTCCTCCTTGCAGATAAGCACTTGGCAGCAGACTACCACCAAGCCAACCGAGAAGCCATCCGAGCTCTTCTTCGACACCCCGAGGAGGAAAGGGCGGCGTCAAAACTTCTCGGTTTCGAGCAAACCTACAACTACCAAGCGCCGCGCAAAAGCCGCGTGACTGATTTTCTGCGCGCTCCGTCCCCAGAACCAGACCCAACTCTTCCACCGATCAGGCTCGTTCCACTGACCGCGGAGCAAGAAATGGCAAAAATCCGAGCCATTAAATCAATGATCACCGGAGAGGAGGGGGAGTCCCAACCCCCAGAGGCGACCGGGGGAACTTCCTCCACCCCCGCCGAACAAACTGAAGGGGCAGTGCTCGCCCTGGCAAGCGGACAAGGGCTGGCCGGCCAAAGAAAAGGCCAAGGAAAGACAAAGCCGGTCAGAGCCTCGTTGACGAAGACTCAACCGAGGTTGGTTCAACCGAGCTAGCCGACCAGACCGAGCAGCCACTCGCCCGCAAATCCAAGGGCAAGGCCCTGCCACCCCCCGGTCTGGGCGCCGGAGTTCAATTATCAGGGATGACCAGTTTCGGCCGAGGATTCAGTCTACGCTGATAAGGATTACTCCATTGGCTTCAACATGACCAAGGGGCTAATCCTTCCGGCCGACATGAAGAGGCACGACGAGCTGTCGGACCTGAAGGTTTTCCGCTCGGCGGCAAAATCCATTGTGTTGGTAAGTCCCATCATTTTTGTTTTTGCTTCAACTGGTTGCTCGGTTTTTGCCCGGTTTTTGAAGCTGATCGGTTTGGCTTTTGTATGCAAGCCGCGCAGAAGAACTACCTCGCCCATGACCGCATGATCAAAGTACGGCAAAATCTGCGTGAGGCCATCGCCGAAAATGAGGCCCAAAGAGCCGAAATATCAAAATTGAAGGCCGCGCAAGAATCTATCGCGGCGGAGCGAGATAAACTGCAGCAGAAAGTTGACCGAGCTGATGCTGACAAGCAACGAGCGTGTGAAGTCAACCAAAGCTCGGTACCTCGCCGAGCTGAGGAAGCTTCGAGATGCGCACAGAGAAGCCGTGGGCAAGGCGGTTGACGATGCAGAGGACCGCGGATATGCTCAGGGTGAGAGGACTTATGAGCGGCAGGTCCAGGCGACCAAGGACATCTTTTTCCAGTGCGGCTGGAAAGCCGCCGTGGAAAAAGTTGGCCTTGGTCAGGATTCTGACATGTTCATTAATCCGCCCTCTGCATATATCCCGGTCTATATGCAAGCGTATGCCAACGCCGCACAGAACCGACTAATTGTAGAGGCGAGGAAGAAGGCTGAGGAGGAAGCCGCCGCCGCGCAGCAAACCGAACAGACTTCTTCTCCCGTGGTATCTCCAGATGCAGAAAATGAAGAAGTCATTGATCGGGAGGTTGTTACGGTGGAGGCTGACGACGCCGAGGAAGGCCTGTCCGAGCTGACAGTCGTTGCTGGCGAGCAAGCGGAAGAAACGGCCGACCAGAACCTTGCGCTAGATTGAAGATTTTTCTGTTTCATTTTCTTGCTTTCCTTAGCTTTTTGTTTCCTTCTTTTCTCTTCCTTGTTTTGCAATGTAACCGGGCTATGCCCCCCTACTTGTACTGAATTTCTCTCTTATCAATGGAATGTGAACTTTTTGCTCGTATATCTGTTATTTTTGTTCGGCTTGCATGTGTGTGAATTTATGGCTTCAAACTTTGTGAAACTGGCAGGTCGGCTGAACCGCACAAACGGTCGCCTTCAAGTAACCTTGCAGTTCCTTGCATTTCAAAAATGATATTTTGTATTTGGCCGAGCAAAGTCCGCTCGGCCTTGATCGGTTTGCAGGCATCAGCATTTTAATTCGGCCGAGCAAAAACCAGCTCGCCTTTCGAGTTGTTTAATGCGCCAATATTTCCTTTTGGCCGAGCAGAATTCAGCTCGGCCTCATAACCATTGGACAGGGCACCAATGTTGCCAATTCCACCGAGCAAAACCAGCTCGTTTTCCATATTGGAAAAGACACCAATATGCTGAATGGGCCGAGCAAAATCTGCCTGGCTCCTACATTGGGCAAATCACCGATGTTTCAGTTAGGTTGGTCACGCCGCCAACATTCCCACTGGGCGAGCAAAACCAGCTCGGCCCTAATGCGCATTGTTCCATACGCAACTGTTTATGCGGTCTGCTCCCATTCCAAGGAAAACAGTCCGGTCACATGTAGGCCGGTTCTTGCCCCTGGCATCCATAATTGCCTTTTGTGCCTTGTGATATCATTGGACAAATGTAATACTGAACAAAAAGAGACTAATTTTCATTACAAAAACATTGTTACATCTTACATCATACCAAAGGGCTAGAGGTCTAAAAAAGCTAAGCAACATGAACAAATTACAATTCAAAAGTAAAAGACCTTGAGGTTTGCTGCATTCCACGGTCTGGGGATAGCCTTGCCATCTAAGTCTTCCAGATGGTATGCCCCCTTGCCAGCAAGACCAACCACCTTGTATGGTCCTTCCCAATTTGCACCTAGCTTGCCTTCGCCAGGGGTCACTGTGTTGCCAAGCACCTTCCTGAGGACCCAATCCCCAATCTTGAATAGCCTAGGGTGCACTGCCTTGTTGTATTTTTTGGACAGTTCCTGCTGATAAGCCGCTATGTGGATCAATGCGCGCTCTCGCCTTTCTTCAGCAAGGTCCAGTTCTAGTGCCACGGTCTCATTGTTCAAGTCTGGCTGGAAACTTTCTGAGCGGATGGTTGGCATGCCAATCTCTAATGGGATGACGGCCTCCATACCATAAGCCAAAGCAAACGGTGTTTCTCCGGTCGACCGTCTTGGCGTAGTGCGGTATGCCCATAGCACATTAGGAAGCTCTTCAACCCACTTTCCCTTTGCCTTCTCGAGCCGCTTCTTCAGCCCATCCAGGATGGTCTTGTTTGAGGCCTCTGCTTGACCATTCGACTGAGGATAGGCTGGCGTTGAATTGTAGAACTCAATCTTCAACTCTTCGCAAAATCCGCGAAAGAGTTTCCCATCGAATTGAGTGCCATTATCTGAGATGAGCGCCCTGGGATACCGAAGCGAGTGATCACATTTTGCCAAACAAATTTCTTAACGTCCTTTCCTTAATGGTTGCCAGTGGCTCGGCCTCCACCCACTTGGTGAAATAGTCAGTGGCGGCGATGAAAAACTTGCAATTGCCCGGTGCAACTGGGAGTGGTCCAACAATATCCAATCCCCAAAGTGCGAACGGCCAAGGACTTGTGAGCGAGAGTAACTCCCTTGCTGGCTGGTGGATCTGGTGAGCAAATTTCTGACACTTTTCACATCGGCGAACGTATTTCTGCGCGTCTGCCTGCATGCATGGCCACCAGTAACCTTGGGAGATTGCTCGGTACGCCAGAGACCTGCCCCCTGTATGGCTTCCGCAGATGCCCTCATGGATTTCAAAGAGAAAATCCTCCACCCTGGCGGGGTGGACACACTTCAAATACGGCCCGGTGAAGGACTTCTTATATAAGGCTCCGGATGGGGAGAGCCAAAACCGCTCTGACTTTGCCCGGATCTTGTGGGCCGCTTTCTTTTCTTCTGGTAAAACTCTATCTTTCAGGAAGGCAATGATGGGGTCCATCCAGGAGGGGCCCAAGTCGGCGCAGAGTATCTCGGTTGCTTCTGATTCCTCAATGCTTGGCCGAGGCAAAAACTCTATCATGAGGGGGTTAGGAAAAGCAGTCTGAGTGGAGCGAGCCCAGCTAATTCGTCAGCCGTGTTGTTTTCTTCGCGGTTTATTGTTCCACTCTTATCGCGGAGAACTTCTTGATCTCTTCTCGTACCAGCGCTTGATACTTGGCCATTCTTTCATCCCTTGCCTCATACTCCCCTGAGACCTGATTGACCACCAGCTTGGAGTCGCTGAAAACCATAAGGGCTGTGGCTTTCATTCGCAATGCGCTTCTCAGACCGGCGAGGAGGGCTTCATATTCTGCCTCGTTGTTGGACGCTGGGAAGCCGAGCGTAATTGCTTGCTCAATAATCAGCCCATCTGGTGAAGTCAGCACAATTCCCAGCCCGGCCCCATGCCTGTTGGACGCCCCATCGACGAAGAGCTTCCACATCTCGCCAATGAACAGCTTCCAGCAATCAGACGGGTTTTGGGAGCTTCTCAATTCCAAGTTTCTGGTCGGTTCATTCTGGTCTCTTTCCTTGTCTCGGTAGGGTTTACCTTCCAACAATTCTCCAGTCTTGGCTGGCTCGATTGCGCTTTGCCCGTTTTCCTCTAGCCAACACCCGCTTCTGTTGCCAGAACCATGGGTTGTGCTAAGTCCGCACTACCCAAGTCAACCGGGCAAACTGGATGTGTGCCAGGGGCGAATTCCGCCACAAAATCTGCAAGGGCTTGAGCCTTGATCGCGGTGCGCGGTCGGAACTTAATGTCGTACTGGCCTAATTCCACGGCCCATTTCAGAATTCTCCCAGTGAAGTCTGCCTTTTTCAAAGAACACCTTGAGCGGGAACTCGGTTAACACAACTATTGTATGGGCATGAAAATAGTGTGCAAGCTTTCTTGATGCCATCATCAGAGCCAGCGCCAACTTCTCCAAAGGAAGGTACCTTGTTTCGGCCGGGAGCAGTGTCTTGCTTACATAGAAGATTGGTAGGTGCTGGACGCCCTCAGCACGAACCAATACCGCGCTCACTGCGTGTTGAGAAACGGCCAAGTAGATGTAGAGCTCTTCACCCGGCTGAGGTGTGACCAGAATTGGGGCTGAGGAGAGATACGCTTTTAAGTCTGCCAGTGCACGGTCGCACTCTTCGTCCCAGAAGAACTTGGACTTCAAAGTTTTGAAGAAGGGCCTGCAACGATCCGAAGACCGGCTGATAAATCTGTTCAGCGCGGCTGCCATCCCGGCAAGATGTTGCACGTCCTTTGTGGAATTCGGGCGCTCTAGCTCTCGTACCGCTTTGATTTGGGATGGGTCGGCTTCAATTCCTCGGTTTGTAACCAAAAATCCTAGGAACTTTCCAGTGCCAACTCCGAAGGCGCATTTGGAGGCGTTCAGACGAAGCTTGTGATGCTTTAGTATGGCAAACATTTCTGCTAGGTCGGCGAGATGTTGGGACTTTTCCTTACTCTTCACCACCATATCGTCGATATAGGCTTCCATAGTTTGGCCTAGGAGGGGAGCGAACATCTTTGTCACCATACGCTGGAACGTTGCTCCAGTATTCTTCAACCCGAATGGCATGACCTTGTAGCAGTATAAGCCTCTGGGGGTGGTGAATGACGTGATCTCTCTGTCCGGCTCATACATGGCTATCTAGTGATAGCCGCGATATGCATCCAAGAAGCTAAACCTCTGATGGCCAGCGGTCAAATCTACCAGCTGATCAATCCGAGGGAGGGGAAACCTATCCTTAGGGCAAGCCCGGTTGACGGTCTTGTAGTCAACGCAAACTCGCCACTTGCCATTTTTCTTGGGAACGACCACCGTGTTAGATATCCACCGAGGGTATTGCACTTCTTCAATTGCCCCGGCTTCTAACAAATTCTTTACTTCTTCTGCCACCACCTCAGCATGGTGCAAAGCTGAGCGGCGCGTTCTTTGAATAACCGGCCGTGAATTGGGGAAGACATTCAACTGGTGGCAAATGAAGCTTGGGTCGACGCCAGGCATGTCGTAAGGCGTCCACGCAAAAGCCTCCAAGTTGGAAACCAAGAAGTTGACATAATCTGTCCGCTCGGCATTGGACAAAGATGATCCCAGGAGGAAGAACTTAGTTGGATCGCTTTCGTCAATGCACACTTCCACCAAATCCTCGACCGATTTTTCCTCGACCTTCCTTCCCACGTCCTCAAGGACCTCATTTCCCTCGGGCCCCTCGATCATCTGGACAAACCCCTTGGCTGCTCGGCTACCATTTACCGCAACGAAGCATTGTTTTGCCATCACCTGGTCTCCCCAGACTTCCTCTATTTGCCCGTTCGACGCCAGAAAGCGCATTACTTGGTGGAAGGTTGAAGCAACCGCTTGCATGGCGTGCAGCCAGCCCCTACCCAAGATTAAGTTGTAGGTGGACGGAACTTTGAGCACCCAGAATTTCACTTGCTTTACTACTGAGCCCGCTTTGACCGGCAAAATGATCTTTCCGATCGGCCATTCTGGTTGTGAGTTGAAGCCGACCAAAGGGGATGTCGCAGGAGCCAGATCCTTGTCTTTTAACTTCATTTGCTTGAACGCGTCATAATACATTATTTCGACCGAACTCCCTGGTCGATCAATATTCTCTTGATATCAAAGTCTTTGACGCGGAGAGTCACCACCAAGGCATCATTGTGCGGCATCTGAACCCTTTCCAAGTCCTTGTTGAGAACGAAGGATGTCTCTTTCCTCGGTTTTTCCCTTCTTTACGGCGGGCTGGACTGAGAGCACTTCCTCATGTGCTCGGCCTTCTTAATCATCCCCCTAAGCTCGCAGACCCTTGCTGGTTCGATGATGCCGTGGATGACGTTGATCACACCCTGCGGGGGCGCCTCTAGGGCGGCCATGCCATTAGGCTCGGTCTGCCCGGTTGGTGCGGCCTTGACTCCCCCATCTATGTATTGGTCAAGATGCCCCGCCGCCACCAATTCCTCCAAATGCTGTTTGAGCGGCAAGCAATCTTCTGTCCGGTGCCCCCGTTCCTCATGGAAGGTGCAGCGATATTTTGGATTGAAGCCTCGCTGCGCGCTTCCTAACTTCGCCGGCCAACGGACAAATGGTTCACCTCGGATTTCGCTCAAAATGCGATAGATGGGAATTTTAAAGACCGTGGTAATTCCTGTCCGCGCCTTCAGTTTTCTCTTGGCATCTTCTGCTGCGTCGCGGGGTGCATCAGCCCGGTCATTTCGGCGACCTCTGTTTTTGTCATTCTGGCCAGTCCCTCGACGCTGTTCTTTTGGTCGGTCACTAGGGCGGTTTTCCTCCTGCCCGACCGAATGAACTTTCCCCGCTACCCTTCTGTCCACCGCGACCGGATTATCCTTCTCGGTTGCAGAGGCGGCATCGTCTTCCACACGAATGTGTTCGTTGATCCGCTGCATCAAAGATTCCATGGTGGTCAGCTGATGCATCGTGAGTGAGTCTCGCAGCCTATGTCCGACTGGGAGGCCTCTCTTGTATTGAGTGATCGCCAGATTGGTAGGGCAGTCGAGGATCTCATTGTAAGTCTCCCAGTACTTCGCGTTGTATGCCTTCAGCGATCTCCCAGACTCCATCTTGACGCCCAGGAGGTGGTCGACCTCCTTCGGTGTTCGAGTGTTGGTCTTGAATCTGGTGACGAAGGCTTCCGCTAGTTGTTGCCACCCCTCGATACTCCCCTCCGGGAGCTTTTCGAACCACTTCAAGCCCAGCTCTCCCAAGCTTGCTGGGAATATGAGGCACATCAAGGCATCGTTCCGACGGTGGCCAGCCATTACTTGCCGGTAATGACTCACATGCATGTACGGATCCGTCCTGCCGTCGTACAAAGTAAATTTTAGCTGATGGAATCCGGCGGGGAGTGGGGTGCTCTCAATTTCTGGGGACAACGGCGTGGATGTAAGCCTAGCCAGCTCTTTGTCCACCAGTGCTGGGGCTACGTTTCTAGGTGCCGGCATCACCACTTCTTCACTGCAACGAGCTGGGGCACTCAATCTCTGGAGCGCCGGCACCCTCTGGGCCTCCCGACGGCGCGCTCTCTCCTCCAGCACGTCCCTGAGATCTCTGGAACGAGAGGAGACAGAGTATCGCGACGTCGACGACGGGCGTGAGGGGCGATAGGTGCTGTCGCGAGTAATGAATCTGCCCTCTCGCTGGTCGGAATCTCCAACCCCATAGTTCCTGGTGATGGAGATGGAATGAGTCCTCCTCCGGCAGCGACTACTAGAACGAGGGGATGGGGTGCGCTCACTGAGGTTACCCTCTCCAGCAACACCCTTCCCCCTCACTTGGCGCTTCAGAAGCTCCATCTCCGCCGCCATCCTATGAATGAGGGCTTCCTGGTCCTTGAGTTTGTGCTCCAGGCACTCCTCACGGGACTCCCCCCGACGCCGGCGGCCCTCTGGACTCTGTGAACGATCTGAACTCCTCTCACGCTTGTCGCGCGCTCCTCGCGAAGAGGTTTCTAGGCCCGCCATGGTTGGAACATTAGGGGGGCCTTCTCTCCTTCGCACATACTCTAGAGTGACACCATCGACGACGGACAGCGGAACTTCGTCGTTGTTGGCCATGGAAATGGTCGAAGAAGCTTACAGAACAAGGGTTGAGTATCAAAAAAACTTTTTCCACAGACGGCGCCAATTGTACGGGGGCGAAATATTCTTTGCTCTCCGTACGCCTTGAACGTCAAGCTTCTGGCAACGGCGTCTATCTCTGCAACACAAAAATGGAGAGCTGCCCGGCGGTGGTGTGCCGGAAAGACTCTCCGACGATCAAGTCAGATTTCGGGAAGAAGACAATGAGCAGAGAGTGTTTGTGAGAGTGAGTTCGCATACCTCCAACGTTCGTCTTCCCCCCTCTTTCTAGGCTGGCCATGTAGCCCAAGATTGTGCGCGCACTACCACTGCTGTCCTTCCCTGGACAGGTGGCAGTGCGCGCCCCTTACCACCTTACGCGTGTAAAGGTTTTGTCCTTCCACCAGTACACGCAGAACTGTCCAACGGTATTGAGGTGTGCGTGGAGCAGATGTCCTTCTCCCTCACACTATTGGCCCAGGTGGCACCTTTAACCGAGGTACCATGACCGGCCTATCACTGGTGGAGAATCGCCAACACGCGCACATGACCGTGCTACGTGTCACCATCCTGTAGCTTGGGATCAGGCGAAAGCCTGATCATCTCGGCCGAACTACCCTTGATCGGCTCATCAAGACCAACCGGCTGTGAGGCATACCGACCTCCAACCGTTCTATGTCCAATCTCGGTCACACGAAGCTTCGTCGTATCGACCGGTCGGTCAAGGGCGCGCCGGCCACGATCGCGCCCGTAGTCCATCTCGGACTACCTCTTAGCTCGGCATCGTCATCCGTTACTCTGGGCTCCGTCTACTACGCTCAAGTCGCAGCTCGGCCGCGACAGTTGATGTTTGACCGGTCAGTATCTCTGACCGTGCAAGTCAGGCTGCCGGCTTCGTCGACGGAGGCGTCAGCTCGGGGCCGTGCAGTCTGTCACGTCTGACGTTATCCCAGCCTGGCCGTGCAATCCGGTGCAAATCTTCCCTCTCATAACTAATTATTGTGAACAATATAATAAATCCTTAACCAAAGAACATGTTAAGAAGAAAAAAAAATACATTTTAAATATGACCACAAAAACAAAAACAAAAACAAAAACAAAGTTCAAAATTGAAGGGGACACGTGACCCCTGGCCTTCTTTGACTCCGCCCCTTATTGAAATACATATATATTAAGGGTGTGTTTGTTTTGAAGGATTAGGGCGTGGGATTGGACTATTAGTCTGTTATTTGTTTGAAAAAATTTGCTCCGAACTAATAGTCCCCCCGGACTATTAGTCCCACAAATATTGGATTATCCTATCCCATGGGGGGGTGGGATAGAAACCATGGAATTGGTATCCCATGGGATTAATTTGTGAAATGTCCATTTTACCCTCATACTATTACTTAGTAAACAATTAGAAAAGAGTAAAATATATTTTGAACATTTATAAATTATTTTTTTAGTGTTGTTAATTTAAAATTATATATTAAATAAAAAATTTAAATTATAAATTATAAATTATAAATTTAATTTAATTAAAATTATGACCTTATAAATTAATTTTTTTTAGTGTTGTTAAAAAATTAAATTTACATATTAAATAAAATTATTTTTTTAGTGTTGTTAATTTAAAATTATATATTAAATAAAAAATATAAATTATAAATTAAATTTATTTAAAAATAATAAATTATAAATTATGGCCTTATAAATTAAATTTTTGCAGTGTTGTTGAAAATTTAATTTATATGTTCAATAAAATTATTTTTTATTTTCATTAATTTAAAATTATATATTAAATAAAAAACATAAATTATAAATTATAAATTTAATTTAATTGAAAATAATAAATTAAAATTTATGGCCTTATAAATTAAATTTTTTTAGTGTTGTTAACTTATAAATTATAGATTACAAATTTAAAATTATATATTAAATAAAAATTATAAATTACAAGGGTAAAATAATCTTTTGAACATTTATCCTTATCCAGCCCGTCTAACCAAATATTGGATTCACTAAAAATAGTCCAATCCAGACATATAATTCCATGACTAAACAAACATAGGATACAAATTCAGTCCAACTAAATAGTCCGGGGATAATATATTTCGGGACTAATAGTCCGATGGTTACAATCCGTCATTATCTAGCCCATCCAAACAAACACACCAAGGGTGTTTTGGAAAGTGTTCTTTTGACTTTTTCTTTTTTCTTTTTTGGGTTTATTTTTGTCTTTAGTGATTTTTTAAAAAAAAATTTCAAAAAGTTTTAAGTTTCTAAATTCAGCTTAATAAGACGAACTGAAAAATTATAATTTTAAAAAAAAAATCTAGAAAAAATAAAAATGAATCAAAATAAGCAGTCTCTTTGGCTTATTTTCATTTTTTGTGATTTTGTTTTTAAAATTTTTCAAAATAAATATACTACTTAGATCTGTCTCAACAAGACGGGTCGAAAAAGTAAAAAAATTTAATATATTTTTTTTAAAAATTACTAAAGTCAAAAAAATGTGACTTTTTTTCTTCTGCCAAAATGGGGCCTAATTTGCATGTACATGCTCCCATGGACGTACCACAGAGAGAGAACTATGGATCGTTGGAAAACTGTCGGTGGCAATTATACATCTGGGTCCTGTGCGTTTCATTTGACATAAAATAGAAGATGTAATTTGACGTGAGATTTAGTCATAATATATAATGAATATGATATATATATTAGATAATAATTTATATTTGTTGACTTAATATATAAGATCGAAGATATATTATCTATGTTTATTTTACAAAATATATTGTAGGATATAAATAAGTAATTTTTAAGATTACCCTCATAATATATTTTAAATACCCATATTAAAACTAATGCAAATAAACAAATTCAAAATTCAAAATTAATGCAAATAAACAAATTCAAAATTCATATTATTTTTTATTGGAACAAATTAAAGATTCATATTAAATTCAATAATTTTTCTAAACAAAAAAGAAATTATATTATATTAATGTCAACCTGATAATGATAAAAAAAAATTACATTATATTAAATTCAAAAAATTATGGGTGAATCACCAATAAATCTCAAAATGTGATCTTGTGAACTATTTAGTCCTTTCTTTTTTCTTATGAACCCAAAGGTCCTATTAAAGTGGAAATTACATAAAAGGGAAGTCATTGAAATGTTTGGGTTTAATTTTTTAAGGATAAAGGTGGGTTTCTCAAAATATAAAATTACACATTTAGGCAATTTGCATTATAGAAGTTTTGGATTTTTCTTCATTTTAGAACAAATCCAACATTACGAATAACAGCCTAACCCTCTAATGTAACACTCTAATAACGTAACACTTCAATGTAACACATTAAAAAACTCATTGGTGTATTTTTCCGAAACGTAACAATGTAACACTAAAAAAAAAAAAAAATCTTTGGTGTACTTTTCCCAAACGTAAAGCTCCAATGTAACAAAAAAAAAAAAAAAATCCTTAGTATACTTTTTCCAAACGTAACACTCCAATTAGTGTAATATCAAACGTAACACTTCAATGTAACATATTCCAATATAACACACAAAAACACTAAAAAAAACTTCTTAGTATATTTTTCCAAACGTAACACTCACAGTTTGAAATTATACATTTGCCTAAAACTTACTAAGGAATATTTGTACTCATTTTGGAATGGTTTGAAAAATCTCACATCTTTTCTTTTTTAATATTACAGTGGAGTGTTACATTTAGGAAAAGTAAACTAAGAATTTTTTTTTTTTTTTTATGTGTTACATTGGAGTGTTACGTTTGGGAAAAGTATACCAAATAGTTTTTTTTTTTTTTTTGTGTATTACATTAAAGTGTTACATTAAGAAATTTTTTTTTTAGTGTTATATTGAAGTATACTTTGGTGTACTTTTCCCAAATGTAACGCTCCAATGCAAAAAAAAAAATTAAAAAAAATAAATAATATTCTTAGTGTACTTTTTCCAAACGTAACATTCAAATCAGTGTAATCCCAAACGTAACACTTCAATGTAACATATTCCAATATAACATACAAAAACACTAAAAAAAACTTCTTAGTGTACTTTTTCCAAACGTAACACTCACAGTTTGAAATTATACATTTGTCTCAAACTTACTAAGGAATATTTGTACTCATTTTGGAATGGTTTGTAAAATCTCACATCTTTTCTTTTTTAATGTTATATTGGAGTGTTACTTTTAGAAAAAGTACACTAAGAATTTAATGTAAACAACTACTCACCTCCAAATGCACCTGTTACACTCGGCTGCACCTCGTACCAAATGCAAACCCAACACCAATCAGCAAGCATACCACATCCATAGAAAAAGAAGCAGAACACAATTAACAACACAACACTCACAAATGTTGCCGACGTTAGCCTCTACCATTCAATTTTATGTAAGAATTTTTCCTAAATATGACTTAATGTGGCTTATGCATGATTATACTAGATTCATCTCATTAAGAAAGATACATGTACATCAATTAGATGATGAGTAATCATTGATAAATGCACCTATATATACAATGTATAGAAGACTAATGGAGATAATGTTAATGCATTGAATGTGATAGATTCATTATGAATGAATCTTAGAGATGCATTATGTATCTATTATGAATATGTAAGATACATTAATCTATCTAATGAATTCATTAATATAGAAGATGCATTATGTATCATGAATGTAAAAGATACATTAATCTATTTAATGAAGTTCATTGAATGAATGGATTCTTTGATGGGAAGAATACTAGTATAAATAGTGTAAGGTCCCAAACCACACTCTTCATCACAAAACTCAAGTTGTCACCACAAGAAGGCTCCCATCGCCTAGAGAGAGAGAGAGACAGAGAAGTGGTTTGAAGATCTTAGGCAAGTAAAGAACTTTAAGATCAAGATCTTCCATTCAAGGTTTCTCTTTCTCAAAAGAAGATTTCATACTATCATGGATCAAGGTATGTATTTATTTATTTTGTATAGTAAAAACTCATATAGTTTTCATGTATAGAATTGAATCCTTAATGTTTTTAGTTTATGTTTCGCAAAGTTTTCTATCAATTGGTATCAGAGCAAGGTTCTCAATTCTGATGCATGAAATGTATAAGTATGAATTTCATTTTATGATGATGTTTTGTGTAACAAGTGCAAAACCTTGATTTACACTTGTCCAATTTAATTTTTATTTTTGGCCAATCTTTTATTCTAGTGATATTAAAATAAAAATTGAAAATTATTGAACAAGTGGTAATTAAGATAATGTTTTATGCACTTATAATGTTTTGTTACACACCTTATGAGTTGAAACATTATTGATCAGCCCAACGGAGGCTTAACACTATGTATGTTTGAACAACCGAGATGATTAGTGTGGGGATATATTTTCTGAGTACCAACACGTGGCCAAGGTGACGCCGACGTGTCAGCCGAAGTGCCACGTGTCCTGGTCATGACGCCGAAGATATCTCGGCAAGGCCGAGGTTATCTTCGAAGATATCGGAATTCGAGATAAGCGGATAAGGTACAAGAGTCCTAGATGATGAGAGGACTCAGCCTGGATAAGGATAAAGCTCTTAGGGAGTTTATCTCTATCTATTGAAGAGTCCTGGATAAGCACTGAGCTAAAGTCCATTGAAACTAGGCTTCTGTTGGGACAAGGATTGAGTTAACTATAAAAGAAAGGCACCCCCAATGGGTCTAAGGTACGCAATTTATATTCAAAACAGTAAGTTTAACAGTTGATTATCTTTGAGAGATATACTGACTTGATCGTCGGAGTACCCCCGGGTGGACGAACCACCGCCGGAATCTTCTCTTTCTGTTGCAGGTCAGCCAGGTGTCATCTATTCTGCCAGTACTCTCCAGCTGAATACTGAGTTAGCAATGTGGTCAGAAAATCACTCACACAATTTGGCGCCGTCTGTGGGAAGAAAAGAGAATAGATGGCCAGCAACGGACAAAAGGAAAAGATTGGGGACGACACTCCTGCTGGGAGTGACAGACCTATCGACTTTGACGTCGAAGGTGACAACCGCAACACAGAAACTCGTAACCAGAATCACAGTAACAAAGACGTCGGCCAGGATGGCGACGTACCAAAGAAGCCAGATCGAAGTGGGTACTATAACGAAGATAACCTACAAGTATGGAAGGACAGATGCCTAAGGAGGAACGAAGAGGTTAAAAAGATGGCGAACAAGTTGGCGGACCTGCAATCGGTCGTCAACTTCATGATGCAAAACAATGTCATGCAGCCACCATTCCCGCTGCATGACACGCCGATTCCAACGGCCAATGCCCAGAAGGGAGGACAGAAAACTATCCCAATAGCCCCCCAGCACCCCAGAAGCGAAAGACATTCTCACCGACCTTCAGGGGAGGTCGGGCGTGGAGAACCAAGAAGGGAAGAATCTCGAAGGACACATCGCGCCAAGGAGGGACCCCAGAGAACATCGGCATGTTCAGAGGCAGGAGTTGTGCTTCGACGCGACCAACGGAGAAAGATCAAAAAGGGCTCACAACGAAGCTGAAAGCAGTGCACCTAAGAGACTAAAATCGGGAGATAGCCGAGCTCCTGGGCAGACCAAAGAGGACTTGAGAGATTACCTCAAGAGGAAGCAAGATCATGCCGAGGTAACCTCAACTATTAAGCCGAGAACACCATTCTCGGTAGAGCTAGACAAGGTTGAAGTCCCGAAGAGATTCAGTATGCTGAGGTTCCAGATATACGATGGGAAGTCAGACCCCAACTTTCACGTCGGATTATACCTGAACGCGATGGCGTTGTACACTGGAACGAGTCGTTGCTCTACAAAGTGTTCCCCTTATCCTTCGGGGAGATTGCATCAGATTGGTTCCACAAACTACCAAAGGGAAGCATAAAGACTTGGGAAGGCCTGGCCGAGATGTTTGTGGCCAAGTTCGTGACAAACAAGCTGCAGCCATTGAGGGTGGACGCATTGATGGCTCTGAAGATCAGTAAGGATGAAAGCCTTAGGGCCTATGCAAAAAGATACTATGAGGTGTTCAACCGAATACCAAATGTAATCAAGAGGTGGCGGTCGTATCTTTCAAAAACGGTCTAAAAGACGACTGTCCACTACGAAAGTCTTTGGCAAAGACATTGCCAAAAAGCATGGAAGAGCTCATGGCGAGAATCGAGAAGTATGCCAGAGCCGAGGAGGACACGTCGGGGACTAAGGAGACAAAACAAGAGAAAGGAAACGGCTCCCCAAAGCGAGGCCGAGGTAACAATGGATCGAGCAAGCAAGAGACAGAACTGAGGGCTACACAGGCAATGACAACTGTGTTCCGAATCCCAATTCACAAAGTCCAGGATCAAATTCGGAATCAACCCTATTTCAGAACGCCAGCGAGGGCACCAGGAGAATTTATGGGAAGAAACCTTGGCAGGCATTGTGCCTACCACAATGAAGATGGACATATGACTCAGGGCTGCAGAGCCCTGAAAGCACACTTAGAAGACCTGGTGAGGCAAGGCCATCTGAGAGACCTTGTCGATGAAGCCAGGACAAGAGAAGAGCAGGAAGACTGCCTCAGGCACCAGTAGCTCCGCCTCCCCCAGCACAGTAACCTCAAGCAGGAGAACCTCGAGTAATTAATGTAATTCACTCGAAGGTCAAAGAGAACGAAATAAAGGGAGAGACTCAGAGGGTAAAGCACCTGCAGCATGTCTACCAAGTCGGGGAGAAGAGACATCGGGCAGAGGAGTGCCAGGGACCAGTAGTGTCCTTTACAAAAGCCGACCTTGAGATGGTACAACATCCACATAACGATGCCTTGGTAGTATCCCTCCAGGTTGGGGAATGCCAAGTGAAGCGCATCTTGATTGACCAAGGCAGCTCTTGTGACATCATGTATGTCAGATGTTACAAGGAGCTGGGCCTTCACCCAGACGATATGGAACAATCTAACAGCCCAATGGTCGGGTTCAATGGAATGCCGACATGGCCACTAGGCGCAGTAAGCATAGATGTGCAGGCTGGCACGAAGAAGATAACAACAGAGTTCACCGTAATCGACACACCCTCCCCTTACAACATCATCTTGGGAAGGCCATGGTTGCATGCAATGGGGGCTGTTCCCTCAACACTGCATCAACTATTGCAGTTCCCAACAGAGCATGGGATTGAGAAGGTCAGAGAAGATCAGCTGTAAGCAAAGAATTGCTCCATGGCAGCAATGAAATCCACCTGCAGCATTCGAGAACCAGAGAGGGCAGAGATCGAAAACGAGGACGTGGAGGTCCTAGAGGATGTCGGCAAAGAGCCAGCCGAGAAGAGTGAAGAAGCACTGAAGAAAATCCTCGTCCAGGAGGGGGATGAAGAACGCTTCTTTCTTCTCGACTCGGGCTTAGCCGAAGAAGAGGAAAGAGAGTTGGAAGCTTTTTTGAGAGCAAATATTGAGGCGTTTGCTTGGACACCTTACGAAATGCCTGGCATTGACCCCGAGGTCACTTGCCATAAACTGAACGTTGACAGGTCGGCCTCCAACGAGCAAGAAGACCGACATTGTTGCATGTCGAAGCAGTGGAGGAAGAAATAGACAGACTTCTGGAGGCTAGGGCCATCTGAGAAGTAAATTACCCGATATGTCTATAGAACACAGTAGTGGTGAAAAAGAAGAATGGTAAATGAAGGGTCTGTATGGACTTTACCAGCCTAAACAAGGCCTGCCCCAAAGACAGCTTCCCCATACCCAAGATTGACCAGTTAGTGAACGCCACTTCGGGGCATGGAATGATGAGCTTCCTAGATGCATACAGGGGGGTACCATCAGATAGCCATGTACCCCCCAGATGAAGAAAAGACTGCGTTTATCACTCCCAAAGGGCTGTACTGCTACAAGGTGATGCCTTTTGGGTTGAAAAACGCAGGATCAACTTACCAAAGGTTGGTAACCAAGATGTTCAGACACCTGATTGGCCGAACGGTGGAAGTTTACATCGACGACATGGTCGTGAAGACCAAGGAACCAGAAAGTCATCTGGCCAACCTCCAAGCAGTCTTTGAAATCCTTAAAGCATATCGGCTCCGACTCAATGCATCAAAGTGCGCATTTGGAGTTGGATCTGGTAAGTTCTTGGGATACCTGGTGACCAGAAGGGGCATTGAGGCCAGCCCAGATCAGATCAAGGCCATCCTGGAGTTGAAGAGCCCGACGTCAGCAAAACAGGTACAAATACTAACCGGAAGGACCGCAGCCCTGAATAGGTTCATCAGCAGAAGCTCAGACAAGTGCAAACCTTTCTTCAACTTAGTGAAGAAAGCCACAGATTTTTTATGGATAGAAAAATGCGAGGTCGCCCTGGCCGACTTGAAGAAGTATTTGACCACAGCTCCAGTTCTTTCAAATCCAGAACTTGGGGAGGAGCTGTTCCTGTACTTAGCAGTTTCAGAACATGCGATAAGCGCAGTGGTAGTCCGAGAAGAAAAAGGGGAACAAAGGGTTGTTTACTATGTAAGAAAAACCCTGGCCGATGCAGAAACGAGGTATCTACCCTTAGGGAAATTGGCGCTGGCTTTAGTAATGGCTTCAAAGAAGCTGAACCATTACTTCCAGGCCCACAAAATTGTGGTGCTAACTGAACACCCCTTGAAGTCCTTACTGCAACAAGGAGACCTGACAGGGAGAATAGCCAGATGGGCAGTTGCCTTGGGCCAGTATGACCTGGAGTACAGACTCAGAACAGCAATCAAAGGCCAAGTTTTGGCCGACTCGTGGCGGAGTTCATGCCAGAACCCATCGAACATCGGGTTCCGTTGAGCCAAGGTGAACGATGTCGAAACAAGCAAGGAAGAGCCCAGCCAAAGGCGAAAGAACAAAGCAAAGAGAAAAAACTCAGACCCTGTAGCATTTACATCAGCGACTCCTGTCGACTGTTCGTTGATGGGAGTTCAAACCGACAAGGAGCGGGGGCAGGAGTAGTATTGATATCTCCAGATGGGCAGGTACTAGAACAATCGATTCGTTTGGGGTTCAAGGCCTCAAACAATGAAGTAGAGTACGAAGCACTCATTGCAGGACTGAAACTGGCAGCAGCAGTACAAGCAGACGAGGTAATAGTTTTTTGTGACTCACAACTTATAGTCAACCAGACAACATGCGAGTTTGCAGCCCGAGATGAAAGGATGTCGGCCTACGCAAACGAGGTCATCAGGTTGGCAGCCTTGTTTCAGAACTGCCAACTACTTCAGGTCAACCGAGATGATAACAGTCACGCCGATGCATTGGCCAACCTAGCTAATGCAGTACAACCTGGAAAAGCAAGGACAATAATGGTTGACTATTTGTCGGGCCCGAGCATCGAACCACTGACCACAGAGCGTGGAGCAATGTGTGTGGACATGGGACCAAGCTGGATGGATGCAATGGTTGCATTCCTGAAAGAAGGAAAGCTGCCAGATGACCACAAGGAGGCACACAAGATCAGATTAAAGTCGACAAGATTCAGTCTAACAGCAGAAGGACATCTCTACAGAAGATCCTTCACTGGACCCCTTTTGAGGTGCGTACATCCTTCACAAATTGAAGATTTTCTATATGAAATACATGAAGGAATTTGCGGAAGCCACACTGGGGGCAGATCACTAGCTCATAGGGCCATTACCCAGAGGTATTGGTGGCCCTACATGCAGAAAGATGCAGAGGCCTATGTCAAGAAGTGTGAAAAGTGCTAAAGGTTTGCACCTTTGATACACTAACCAGCAGCAGACTTGAACCCAGTATCCAGTCCTTGGCCGTTTGCCCAATAGGGAATGGATCTTGTTGGACAACTGTCCCAAACAACTGGGCAAAGGAAGTACCTGCTGATAGCAACAGATTACTTCACCAAATGGATAGAAGCTGAGCCTTTAGCCAAGATCCGAGATGTGGACGTAAAGAGCTTCATATGGAAGAACATAATCACAAGATTTAGGATCCCAAGAGCAATAGTCGCAGACAATGGAACACAATTTGACAGTAAGCTAATCAAGAGCTTCTGCGCAAAGTTCAAGATCAAGAACTACTTTTCAACCCCAAGCTTTCCTCAAAGCAATGGACAAGCAGAAGCATCCAACAAAGTTATTTTGGATGGGATAAAGAAGAGGCTGCAGGCAGCAAAGGGAAAATGGGTGGATGAACTACCAAGTGTGCTCTGGGCATATCGGACTACGCCGAAAAGATCAATGGGGGAATCCCCTTTTGCCATGGCCTATGGCACAGAAGCTGTCATTCCGCTAGAGGTCGGCATCCCTGGGATCAGAACCCAGGGAGTAGAAAACGAGACTAATGATGTACTCCTAGCCCGAGATCTGGACCTACTAGAGGAAAGAAGGGAGAGAGCTGCAATTCAGCTGGCAGCATACCAGCAGCAGCTTGCTAGAGCTTATAATAAAAAGGTCAACCCAAGGGAGTTTCAAATCGGTGACCTCGTCCTAAGGAAAGTCGTCGGCAACAAAAATGATCCCAGAGAGGGGAAGCTTGGCCCAAATTGGGAAGGACCCTACATAATCATCTCAGTACTGGGCAATGGGGCATATCGGCTTGAAGATAATGAGAGCAAAGAGTTGCCGAGGCCTTAGAACACTTGCAATTTGAAATTTTTCTATCGTTAGAATTTCTTGTCATTTTGCCGAAGTAAATAAATAAAGTTTTAGCTTGTTTATATATGTTTATACACCTGCGACTGATAAAGATATATAACGTTGTTTCTGGAATACATGTATAATGAGAACCCAAGTGGAACTTAGGTTCACATTAGGGGGCAGAGACAAGAAAAACGGTTTTAACACTTGTTGAAACTTGAGAAAAGTTTACAAGTTGAAGTTAAACCGAGATGATGTTTAACGCTTGTTGAAACTTGAGAAAAGTTTACAAGTTGAAGTTAAACCGAGATAATGTTTAACGCTTGTTGAAACTTGAGAAAAATTTACAAGTTGAAGTTAAACCGAGATGATGTTTAACGCTTGTGGAAACTTGAGAAAAGTTTACAAGTTGAAGTTAAACCGAGATTATGTTTAACGCTTGTTGAAACTTGAGAAAAGTTTACAAGTTGAAGTTAAACCGAGATGATGTTTAACCCTTGTCGAAACTTGAGAAAAGTTTACAAGTTGAAGTTAAACCGAGATTATATTTAACACTTGTCGAAACTTGAGAAAAGTTTACAAGTTGAAGTTAAACCGAGATGATGTTTAACGCTTGTCGAAACTTGAGAAAAGTTTATAAGTTGAAGTTAAACCGAGATGATGTTTAACGCTTTCGAAACTTGAGAAAAGTTTATAAGTTGAAGTTAAACCGAGATTATGTTTAACGCTTGTTGAAACTTGAGAAAAATTTACAAGTTAAAGTTAGACTAAGGTTAAACACTTGTTGAAATTTTATGAACAAATTTACAAGGAGAAACAAAGGTTATGCCAAGAAAGGTACTTCTGTACTTGCCGAGGTAAATCATCAGTTTGTATAACCGAGGTGTGTCCCCCCGAGAAGGTTGCACAAGGATTGAAGTGTATATTAAAGATATGCAAAATATTCTAAGTATAGAATCATGCAAAAGCAGTAAAGAGAAGACAAAAATACAAGTATGCAGGAAAGGAAGCTGTATTAACAACCAAAATGAGGCACATCGGCCACATGGAAAGCTTACATTGTTTCAAAAAAGAAGAAAAAACACAGTACAAGACACAAAACAAAGAAAAAAGGAGAACACAAAATTCAAGACTCCTCAGCAACAGCAGATGGTTGGGTTTGAAGTTCAGACGACTGCTGGGAAGATATCTTGCAGCCTTCTCTGCTGCAAGCTCAGCGTCGATTTCTTGAATGGTTACTTCGAGGCTCTTGTTGGTAAGAGGCACGTCGGATGATGCTTTCTCAGGAGTAGCATCTTTGGGAACCTCCTCACCCTCCTCATCTTGAGTCAAATCCAGGACTTGCTCATTCTGAGTAGGGGACTTGGCCCCAGCGGCTTCCTTGGACTTCCTCACCAGAACCTCCTCCTCAAACTCGGAATCGTCATCGGATTGGCTTGGAGTTGGAGGGAATGGAAAGGGAAGGACGTCGGCATTCCTGAGGGGGGAGTCCTCGGGGACTTCAAGCTTTTTTAGCAAAGTCATCCAACCAAGGGTAAAACCCTTGTTGCATGTTTGCTTTACTTGCCTTTCATAGTCTGCCGTGACATCGGCCACCCCCTCGTTGTACCCCTTCTGGTCAGCCTCCTTCAGCTCAGCATCTTTGGTGACCAAGGCATCCTGGAGTTCTCTTTGGGCTTGGGCCATCTTTTCCTCAGACTCTTTCCTCTGGGCCTCAAGAACCTTGTTAATGGCCTCAGCAGCACCTGCTTTTTCTTCGGCGTCATGTTGAGCCTTGATAGCATCCTCGGCTTGATCCTCTAAGATTTTCATCTTTGATTGTAAGTTTTTATTAGTTTTCTGAAGACTGGAGACCTCCCTCTTCTTCTCGGCTAGCTTCTCCCGGTTCTCGAAAGATTGTACTGAGAAAGAATGGGCATGCTGGATGGCCTGAGAAAAAATAAATCAGAGCAGAGGTTATTACAAAATCTTCTAAAGTATAAAAAGAAAGAAAGAAAGAAAGAAAAACGACCAAATAAAGGCACTTACTTGAACAGAACGCTGAAGCATCAGAGCATAGTTCTCATATTCGTTCAACTTGACGTTTCGGTCAAGATCGCCGGGAAGCAGCAGAGCGGTACTAAGGGCAACGCCGACATTAATGTCATCAGCGCTATCGTTGGCCATAACTGGCTTATTTTCCAAAATGATTTGGGGGGCCTAGAGGGAATCATGCTTTGAAGATCCCGAGGTGGTTGCAGCAGATGACCTCGGCCTCTTTGATCGAATGGATTCGAATGGTTGGGCCTCGGCAGGCCTCTTCTCGGCAGCAGATATGGTCTTATCGCTCTCAGCCAGTTTTGAGATCGGCAAGGTGTCCTTAGTGTCAACTTGAGTCACCTTTGCCTTTGGCTGAGCCTTCTTTATCCTTTTTTGCTTCTGCTTTGGAGGTTGGGTTGGAGCTAGTTGAGCCTCAACAGAGGATGGGATGCTGGCCAAGAGATCTTTGGCAATTGCTTTCTGGCGACCCATATCGGCAGAAAAAACAGTTCGTCGCCGATGTTGGCACTGGGATATTGGGATCAGATAAGGAGCCGAGGTTGACGGCTGCTCGGCTGGATCAGAAGTTGATCCTTGATCTTGCCGAGATGTGGAGGCAGCCTGAGGAGTTGTGGCGGAAGGAGGAGACAGACTCTTCTTCTTCTTCTTCTTTTTCTTGGGGACGTCGGGAAGAGCTGACTTGTACATATAAATGAAATTACGTAGAAGAGGGGCCTTCCGTTTGTGGACTGGCAGATCCAAAAGTTTCCTCAAGCCTTTGCTGGGAAAGAAAGACTGACAGAAGCCCTTTGGTGGCTGAGGAAGAGCTGCAAGAAAAACAGAAGTTAGAAACAAACAAAGTATTGAAGACTTTGAAAACAAGTAAGTATGAACACAGGGCTCTTACCATTGCCCTCTACAAAAACTGTTCGAGGAAGAGAATAAAGATGGAGGTCCTTATCTGGAGCAAACTCCCAGTTCCCCGAGGTAATGAAGTAATCATCTCTAGCTCCCTTGTTGGAGTCTAGGAGGTCGGCTATGATTTTGTATTCTGTGGATCTTGGCTTGAGGTAGTAAACATAGCCCGTGTCTTTTTTGAGGCCAGACATGGTGTAGCAATACTGGATATCGGCTAAGGTAACCCTAACGTTTTCTTGTTTGGCTAAGGCTATAATGCCATTAATGACTCGGTAGGAGTTGATGGCAAGCTGCATTGGGTTCAGTTTATAATAGTGAAGTATTTCACAAAAAAAGATATTGAGTGGGAGCCGAAGTCCACACTCAATGAAGGCTACCACAGGGAATGGCATAGAATCAGTTGTAGGCATGATGGAGTCATCCTCCTCAGCCAACCTCAGATGGACGCCAGCAGGAATGGAAAACTCTCGCCTAAAGTATTCTAATTTTGTCAGGGTGTCTACCCTATGCTTCCACATACCCATAGCGTCGGCTTAAATGGAGGTATCGGATTTCAGGAAAAGTATTTTTGGAGAGTTTAAAGGACCTCGGCTAAAAACCTAAAATTGTACTATGGTAAGGGTTTGTACGGATCTAGAAGGAAGTCGTTTCAGTTTTTCCTAAAAATTTGTGGCTTCTACAAACAAATCCCAAAACCTAAGTCTGTGGGACAAAGATTGAAGGCAGGAATCTGGAAAAGACACAGAAAACAGAAAACAAGAACGTGTTTCAGAATCAAGAACAAGGGTGAACTACCAAGAACACTGTGACAGAGTGTGTGAAAGGGTACAAGGCCAAGAACAATGGCAACAGTGGACAAATGTGTGTGCAGGTTGTGAATACTCAAGAAGAGATTGAGCAAGAGCAAAGTCGTAAAATAATCACATTCAGATATATGATTCGTAAATCAAATGTATGAACAAAGCAATAATGGCAACGAGTAATGAAGAGCTTCGAAAACTGAAATGAGGAGAAACAGTAAACTCACCGAAGAAAAGAAGCCGGTGTTGAGTTTGCCGAAGTCAGACGAACGGCAGCTGCAGAAAAGATTAGCAAGAACCTCGCCGGAGGAGGTGAACGAAGCAAGTTGCAGAGCTTTAGAAGCTTGAACAATGGAGGATTTTCTAGAGAGAGAGAAAGCCTCAAAAACGATGGAGAAAAGTGAAAAAATAAGGAAAGGGGGAAAAAGTTTTGTTAAAATTTGAAACAGCGGCAAAACAGAATTAATGAACCTAGAACGACGGATCTGTCAGACGGCGCAAGCAAGCAGAATTTGACTTACAAGCGCGTCGCAAACACGATCCAGTAAGGGGAAGACACGTGAACGAAACGGTTGAGTTATTATGTATAACAGCTCATACGCGTGAAGAAGCCCTTGGAATTCTTGATCTTTAAGAAGACATGTCGGCCTATAATGAAGATCTCGGTTAAAGCCGATGTGTTGGCAGGAAGTACCGATATAGGTTTCATCACCTCAGAATGCCGAGGTAATAGAACCTAGGGGGCAGTTGTGGGGATATATTTTCTGAGTACCAACACGTGGCCAAGGTGACGCCGACGTGTCAGCCGAGGTGCCACGTGTCCTGGTCATGACGCCGAGGATATCTCGGCAAAGCCGAGGTTATCTCCGAAGATATCGGAATCCGAGATAAGCGGATAAGGCACAAGAGTCCTAGATGATGAGAGGACTCAGCCTGGATAAGGATAAAGCTCTTAGGGAGTTTATCTCTATCTATTGAAAAGTCTTGGATAAGCACTGAGCTAAAGTCTATTGAAGCTAGGCTTCTGTTGGGACAAGGATTGAGTTAACTATAAAAGAAAGGCACCCCCGATGGGTCTAAGATACGCAATTTATATTCAGAACAGTAAGTTTAACAGTTGATTATCTTTAAGAGATATACTGACTTGATCGTCGGAGTACCCCCGGGTGGACGAACCACCGCCGGAATCTTCTCTTTCTGTTGCAGGTCAGCCATGTGTCATTTATTCTGCCAGTACTCTTCAGCTGAATACTGAGTTGGCAGTGTGGTCGGAAAATCACTCACACAATTAGTATAATAAATATAGCAATAAGATTTTCTGCCCAACGGTGATAAACTTCCCACGTGCTTTAGTTAATAAAATAAAATAAGAGACATTGAGTTTTTTTTGCCCAACGGTGATAAACTCGTTGCGGTCTTAATGATTATTTTATTTTATTTTATGTTGTTTATTTTTATTAGTCATCTCATTTATTTTTATAAATTGTTAAAATATATTGTTATTCGGCCCAACGGAAGGATAACTTGATTTCGTATCTAACTAATTATGTTTTATAGTTAGATATATTTAACTTGTGGTGTTATTTTATGAGATGTGAAAAGTAGTTTTGTGGTGACATCATATGTCAGTAATGACATGATATCACTATTATATGAAATTTTTACTTAAATTTTGTAAAAATTTGATTTACCTTACCATTATATAATTTATTTTACGATTTAAATATATGACTTTTTTACATTGTTTATGATATACTAATTATATGCAATACTTTCTTTTCGATTTTGCTCGAAGTTAATTGTAAAATTTTATGTAAAATACTTTTGTAACAATTTATTTAATTTTTTGTACTTAATATTAATTCAAAAATCATTATTATCTTCTTATTGTTGGTTATGAAAAAAAAAAAAAAAAAAAACGCTGTAATGAATAAGTGTCCCTCCTGATTTAATTTTCTGACTCCGCCACTGCACACATTGCATGTACCACCCTCTAATATACTTTTTGGGGAGTGGGAAAATAAATTTTAAAAGTATATATATATTCAGCTTTTATTTTTATCAAATTAAATTTTATATTTTTAATAAAATTTTAAAAAATTAATTATGAAATTAAAACCAAACAGAGACATTGACCCCTAAAATGTAATGGACCACCAATAACTCAACATTTGAAATAAATCTCAACCTCTTAATATATTTTTTGTAATTCATTATGTGTTTTAATTGTTATGGGTAAATTATAAATACACCTCCTGACGTTTGATTAAAATACAAATCGTCCCTTGTGGTTCTAGAAATTACATTCCACTCTCTGAGGTTTCTAATTTCATAATAAATCACATTTTTTATTAATAAATTATCAAGTCAATTAACAGTTTTTAATGATATTAGAAATATATTTCAATTAATAATTTAGATAATTTTATTATTGTATAAAAGAGCAATTATAAATTTCATTTTTTTAATTAATTTTATTAAATAAAAAATTATGATAAAGAGATATTCGTAATTTTTTAAATCACAAAAAATATCTCTATTTTAAAAAAATTTTGGAGATGTATTTATAATTTACTTAATTTTTATTTATTTATACATCTAGAACAATTAAAGTCTATGAACTAGACGTGGTGCCTTTTACCTACTTGACTTGGACGAAAACAACACAAATTGATGTAAATATTCTCTCCCACTAGCCATGCTTTGTGGCCATGTGACTGATGTCTGATGGATTGAGAAATGCATGTGGATCTAAATATGTCAGTTTGAAATAAGAGATTTTACAACCATTTCAATATGTAAGGTTATCATCGTCAAAAAAGTGGAAGTATTAAAAGGGTATATGCAAAAAGTTTTACAAGACGAGAAAAAATGCTTTTTATATAAATAAAAAAATTCTTATAATTGTTAGTAACTTTAAAATTAATATGTTATATTTGTATTAGTAGTGAATAAAAAATTCCCAACTAAGATCAGGCCCATATGAGACAAGTTAAGTAAAAGATTCAAGATAATAGAAAATCCAAAGTAAGATCCTAAATCGAGAAGGGTGCACCAACTGATCTTGTTGGGATGAAAAGAATAAAATCCTCAATCATAGAATATTAAGAATAAAACAAAAAAAAGAGGTCAGCATTGAGGAGGCATGTCACCGATTAGTTCTGATTGACGTTTTGGGGGAAAAATGGCATCATATAGAGAACTGTGAGCACCAAACCAAGCCATATGTAAGAAAATATTTTATGAGAGACGACGGATCGATGACATTCATTCAACATCATAAAAGGGTAAAACAAAGGTGAAAACAATCTTCACAAAATAAATAAGAAAAATGAGTGAGACTTCTAAAAAGAGAGTTCTAAAGGAGCATTAAATTATCTTTTTTCCCTTTACGTTTTGTCTTTTACCCTTTTTTTTTTTTTTTTTTATATATATGTCAGCTCATTAGAGCAGTCCAAATTAGAGCTCTCTAACAAAACTGAATAAATAAATAGTTCTTACTCCTTGTTCTCTTAAAATAAGATAATCTATTGATTTAATCATTAGTCTCCTTCCTACTAAACACCTCGGTCAAACAGTTCTTATAATAATATTTTTTTTGTAGGGATTTAAAGCTTTTTTAAAATATATGTTTTTCAAAATGAGTAAAATTTTCCCACTCGGATTTCATCTGTCAACTTTCTTTTAAATGACAGTAAATTACATGATGAATTTGTATTTTTAATTGTAATATGGGATACAATTATTAATGTGCAAGGATTCACAAAATACATATAAATATTTAAAAAATTATCTAAAAATATATGAATCAGAATCATTTTGAGAGTGACTTACAAATTTGCATCATAAATTTATGTGGGAGCCGAATAATTGGACTTACTAATCGGCAAACAAGGCATATCCAAGCCCATCCATGATGGGCCAAACTCAGCAAGGCCTACTAGGCTCAAACAGTTCATTGTCGAGTAAATCCAAAGAGGGTCCGAAGTACATTCTGAGTACAAGATCTGTAGTGCTGAGGTTGAATAGATAAGGTAACTCGGTATAATGATTCACTTTAAGTGGGTCGAAGTTGTCCATTTCTAAGAGTGTAGTAGAGGGATGGGCTCTGACAGGGTAATGATAAAAAGTTACGGAAGGAAATATCTGTAAAAAGAGCTCTATAAAAGGAAGGCAATAATAAGAAAGAAGGTATGCATTCATTACTTACCCTCTAAAAAATATTCAAACACTTCTTCCTCTTTTCAAGAGACTAACTTGATCGTCGGAATGCTAATTCTGACACCCCGACTAGAGTATTTTCCTGTTTCAGGTATTAAGACGAGGATCTTTCGAAAACTTGTTTAAAGTGAAGGAGTATTATAAAATCACCCCATACCATTTATATTTTAAATAATTTTTAATATATAAACATTCCAGAACTCAGAAAATGCTTCTCAATCCTGGTGAGAGGCCAAGAATTGGTTGATCATTATTATATGCTACTATATCTCATTATCGGAATTGGCACAGATCAAGTAGCGCACGTGCCTGTCGAAGTTGAGAAAATATATACAATTATTAGTAGCTCATGTAAGATATACATTCTTTGAACTAACATTTATTTTCTCCAAAAACATTTTTCAAAATTGAGAGACTTATCAATGATAAGCATTGAGCAGAACATGAGATCTTATTGCTGATGTACCTTAATCCGTGTTAGCCTCTCATTTATTTATGGGCAAATTATATATACCCCTCGAGGTTTGGCTAAATTACAAATACCTCCTGAGGTTTGAGAAATTATAAATTCCCCCCTGAATGCTATATTTGCATAACAAATTAGGGGGTAATTTGTTATGAAATTTAAACCTCAGGGGGCAAATTGTTATGAAAATACAAACCTTAGGGGGCGGGATGTAATTTCCGAAACCTCAGGGGGTATCTGTAATTTAGCCAAACCTCAAGGGAGGTATATGTAATTTGCCCTTTATTTATTTATTTAGTCAATAAATAAGAGAATAATTATATTATAAAAAATATTTAGGGCAAATTACAAACACCCCCTCGATATTTGGTGAAAATACAGATTTACCCCTGAGGTTTGAGAAATTACATCCCGCCCCTTGAGGTTTATATTTTCATAACAAATTGCCCCCTGAGGTTTTTATTTTCATACAGATTCTCCTCTAATTTGTTATGCAAATTTGACCTTCAGGGAGCAATTTGTAATTTCTCGAATCTCAGGAGGAAATCTGTATTTTCACTAAATCTCGAGGGGGTTGTTTGTAATTTGCCCAAATATTTATATTATCTAACAGACTATTAGTCCAACGTACAGTACTAATCACATATAACCTCCATAATAGGGATAAAATAAATTAATCATTACAAAAGATATCAAACTCATTCCTATAAGAATTGAATCCTAGATCTCGTATCATAAAAATATTACATACTAATTAGACCAAATGTCACAATTAATGGTCCACGGGTTAGACTTGATGGAGATGGGTTGGACCCCAATGTTGGGCTTTCTCTTTGTACAGAAATGTAAACAAACCTTTGAGAACTAATTAGTAGGTCTCATCCTCAAAGACCTTTTGACCATTAAGTTAGAAATATTTTAAGGAAGGCAATAATTGGAGGGTTAAAAGTAGAATAAATAGTATACCTATACAATGTGACTAGATATTCAAAGTTTACCTCTCATGGTTATACTCCACGTGAGGCAATAAATCTGTTAATTTATTTCTACATTGTGACTAGATATTCAAAATGTGCCACGTGTATCGTTAAGATGAAAAAAGTTAAAGTTAAAGATACGATACTCCTTCTCACTAACTTATGACGGTTACTGTAACAACCCTCACCACTGCTTACCGATTAATTACTGATTACTGTTAAACTGAGACTGATTATGATAAGTAATCGAATTGATTGAAATACTGAACTGACTGACTGAAATCTGGAACTGAATTAATTGAGTATATCTGTTTAATTGCATTTCTATCTGTTGCCTGGTTGATTATCTGTTCATGTTTTTACGTTTAAACTGCTAATTGAAGGCCTTATCAGCGGCCGAATCTGAAATCGATTGATATTCTGTGTTAATTAGATTTTATGTGATTTTATGGTGTATTTATTAAAAATGTGTTTTGGTATGATTAAATTGGATCAATATTGATGAATTATATAAGTTGGCTTTAATTACAACTTTGCCATTTGAGTGGGCCACTACACCAAACTTTGTCTAAGACTTGTCTTGCATTACAAAACATTTCCTCAGCCTCATTCTTTGTTATAGTCGACCAAGAGAAGGAGAGTGTGAGAGATTGAGTTGTTCTTGATAGCTTTGCTTGGAGACTTGAGGAAATTGTAGAAGACTTGCAACATTGAGGCTCCATACCTCTAATTCTAGACCTAAGGTAGTGTAAACACCCTCTTGTTTATGAATTGAGCTTGTTCTTACATGATTCATGTCAAATTTAGTGGATTGAGTCATGAAATAGCTCCACATGTTGATTTGAGTTAGAATTCATGCATGCATGTGCTTATCCTTGCATTGTGAGGTTTGATTTCATGGCAATCTTGCATGTATGTTCATGTTTATGTTATTGACCATGTTTTCATCTTGGTTTTGAAAGAATTGGCTCACTTGAGCAAGTATTTGAAGCTTTGAATTGGTTTAAATTCATGCATGTACATATTTATCATGTTTATGAAATTTGGTTTGAAAATGAGTTCAATTGAAACACCCTTGCGCTTTGATTTATCAAATTGATCTTTGAAACATGTAATATTATAGGTTTTAAAGTGTTTTCCAGAAAATTAGCCCAAGAGGATCGAAATTTGTGCATTAAAACTTGGTTTTGAGCTTGAGGTTCAAATCTGAGATTTCCAGATTTTGGACCCACGCTCGAGTGAGGAACTCCACGCTCGAGCGTACACTCTGTGATCATGCCTTTTGCTAGGGCGAGAAAAGTGACGCTCGAGCGTGAAATCCGTGCATCCAGTACTTTGCATGAGCTTGCTGTAACATGCCCGGGAGGGTACCCGCGCGCGTTAAACAGTTCGGACTCCCGAGATCTCTTTGATCTCAATGTTTCACGAGTGCAATGTGAAACGTAGATGAAAGTCCAGATTTGGCAACTTTTATTGAAAATCCATTTTATTGCAATTTTGTTAAAAATGGACTGCGTCATCAGAACTCAGAGTCGCCACCTAATATTTTGGGAAATTAGGAAACCCATGACTCGGTGCCAAGGCCACTGTTCGTCGTAACCAAGGATGCTTGGCTCGGAACCTTAGGTATGAGAGGGGAAGGTCAATAATGAGCACCCCCGCTCACTCGATCAAAAGATCGGTCTCTACTAAACCATGATATGACTTTTATTTTCTTTATATGTTTATGTTCTGATTATTTTAGTAAATCCTAAAATTTACTATGTGAAGCATACAAGTATAGACTAGTTTGCTCAAATTGGAACAATTCAATTTCATGTTTGTTTTGAAAAGGGTTTGAATTTGCCACTTGACAAAGTGGGCTTAAGACGTACATTTATTGAATTATTCCAATTCAAACAACAAGCCTTCATCCACAGGCATTCAAACAGTTTATCACTTAAACAAATAGCCACATGGTAGGATGCTAAACATAATAAGAAAATCACACACAAATGGGATGCTAAAGCATAAAAACTCACAGATTGACCGACGTCCCTCGAACAACTACAAAACAAAAGTTAGTGAAATATGCATGATCTTATATACAGAATCCTAATGCAATTCACTCATGAGATGCACTAAAGATTCGGCTTCTAGAATATGCATGTGAATCATCTCAATAACATGAGGTAGCGCATAGAATCACATTGATTAAATCCACACATAAAAATGTAGCCGAATCTTAATGCATGAAACATAAATGTAAAGCATGGATATGCATGGCATGTCAGATATATACATACACACAGTTAGGGAAAGCGGTTAAATAATAGGATAGAAAGAAGCGGGGTGGGGGATTATTACAACACCTTAAATATTACAGATCCGAATAAAGGAGGAGGGAGAAATAATAAAATAAAATAAAACCTCACAAAACACTCAAAATAAAAATAAAATAAAGAACTGCATCACTGGCACATTCCACTCCTTTTCGCATGTCCCGGGTTCCGCAACACCACATGATTCGCATTTTCCAGATTCAAGCGGCAAACCGAGGAACGGATTTTTGTTTTACACCCATAAACCATTCTCACAAACCAAACACCCACTTACCACCTTTTCTCTCTCTAAGCCGAGAGAGAGAGAGAGAGAGAGAGAGTCATGCATGGGAGGTGGGTTGGTGATGGTTGTGCTGTGTTGTGCATGGATTTTGCCGTGGTGTGTAGCAGTGTTTTGTGCATGGGTGTGTGAGTGTTAGAGAGAGAGTGCCGTGGGTTTGGTGTGGTGAGTTGGTGGTGTGCTGCTGGGTTGGTAGTGCCGTGCATGGTGGTGTGGGAATGGTGTTTTGTGCATGGGTATGTGAGTGTTAGAGAGAAAGTGCCGTGGGTTTGGTGTGGTGAGTTGGTGGTGTACTGCTGGGTTTTGTGGGTGTGTGGAGAGTGTTAGCCGTGGTGAGTGAGGTGTGTGTATGTGAGAGTTGTGGGTTGTGTTAGCTGTGCTGTGTGCCCGTGTGCATGTGAGAGTTGTGGGTGTGCTGGGTGGTCTGTGTGGTGTGGTGGTGTGTTTCTCTCCCCTCTCTACCCATGTAGCTCTCTCTTTCTCCTCTCTCCCAAGCCCGCTCACCCGAGAGAGAGAGGTATGAAATGGGTTTGGTGCTGTATATTGAATGGGTCTTCCTTCCTCTCTCTCTAACCCGTGTCTTCCCCTTCCTCCTCCATGTCTTCAACACTCAAACTCCTTCAACCCATTTTTTTTTTCTCTCAAAACTCCTTCTTTTTCTCTACCCGTGGGTCTCCTTCTTTGTTGTGTCTCTCTTGTGTATCCCTCCTTTTCTTCCCCACTTCCTTTTTCATTCTTTACATTGTTTACAACCTCACCTCCTCCACCCGTGTATCCTTCTTCCCTCTGTGTTGTGTGTGAAGATGGTGGTGATGGGTCTCCCTCCCGTGGGTGTGTGTCTATGGGTTGCTCCCGGGTGGTGCCTCCCTTTTTTTATTCACCAGAGAGAGCCATTAGATGCCCCTCCCCCCACCCACTCTAAACATTATTATTTACATGACTCACCATCCACCAAAAAAGCTTCTTCCACCACCTCCCTTTTTTTCTTTCTTTTAGCTTGTTTTTTTTGACCCACCGAATTCAACCACTCCACCACACAATCTCTTTTTTTTTATTATTATCAATTATCCCCCACCACAAGTTATTTTATCTAATCTTCCATTTAAAAACCAATCATTTTGACCATTTTTTATTTTCTTTCTTTTTTTTTTGTTTTATTATTTTCTCCTTTTTTATTATTATTTTTTTTTATTATTATTATTTTTTTTTTTTCAATTTTCTTTTATTATTATTTTTTTTTCTTTTGTTTTAAAAATAGTTATCAATTATAAAATACACTTAAAAGAGATGCACACACCTAATTTAATATGTACACACACATTATAAAACACTACAAACTAGTGATGGCCAAAATGGGTGAGGTTTGGAATTTAACATTTCAATTTGATTTTTTTGTTTTTGGTGAGGGTGGTCAAAATAAAATGCCCAAGTCTTAGGGCCGGTCAAAATGGGGTGTCTACACTTGCAGTCCGCTCGAGCGAGAGAATTCACGCTCGAGCGAGGACTTGTGTCTCACACTCGAGCGAGGGTCGAGCGCCCGTCGAGCGTGAATTTTGAGCATCCAGTATTTTCACTGTAGCTTACAGTCCGCTCGAGCGACGGAAGTCACGCTTGAGCGGAGCTCCTTTGTCTGCATGTCCGCTCCAGTGTAGAAAGTCACGCTCAAGCGAGACCCCTGTTTTCTGAAAATTTTGTAAAGTGTCTAAAAGTGCATCTTTGTATCCTCTTTCCATCCTAGGCATTTCTAGGGCATGTTTAAGGCACCTTAAGGAGGATAGAGATGTAGAACCACACCGAGGCAAATTAGAGAGTAAGTTATTGTTTTCCCAACTGTGTAACTTAGTGTGTGTTCATCCTGTAAACTGTGTAGGGTTGGCATCTGGGGACGCGCTCTAGCCTAATTGTAGCCCATAACTCTGTGAGTAACAATTGTGTAAAGATATATTCAACTGTGAATATTTCTGACTGTTTAACTGAACTGTTTTCTGAACTGATACTGATAATCGAATGAATGTATATCCTATATTCTGAACTGTATTGTGGCATCCTTAGCAACTACTGTTTACTGTTACTGTTACAGAGATCTCTGTCGATTCCCTTGTTGGAACCACTACTGTTCACTGATTGATGGCCATCATTTACTGTTCGGTCTTTTAAGACCTACTGTTTACTGTACTGCTATGCTAATGGATGTACCACATACGACTGTTATGACTGAATGACTGTTATACCGAATCAATGAACTGTTTTCATTACTGAAAGGACATTCATTCTTAACCTCTTTGCGCATTATGTTATTCACTGGGTTTTAGCTCACTGTTTATATATATATGTAGGTGTTCAGGCACCAGACCGGAGCTAGGAGCGTGGGTTAGACTCCCCTTTTTGTCAAGCCAACTACTGTGCCTCACTGCGAGGTTCCGAGCCTACCAAGCTATGGCTTATGGGTGTTTTAATTTTTCCCCGTCTGTCTCTGTACCTCTTTTGTAATCTGTATAGACTGCTACTGCACTATTTAATAGGGATTAGGTCCCTGTTCTGAACAGTTGTAAATATTGTGCACACTGTTTTGTCACTGACTGTACATATGAATGAAAAGTCTTTTTGCATACAGACTGTCACAACTCATCGGACATTGTTTATTTACTATTTTGGCTTCCGCCATGCCCCTGTACTCTGTTTTACTGTATTTCTGTTAAGCAGGCCTTCGGTAATCTCAGATTATTGGCCGGTTACGGTGCTAAACCCATAGGGGCGGGTTTGGTTCGTGACAGTTGCAAACAGAGGAGACTACTCTACGCTGCTGCACCACATATCCCAACAATTCCAACTATAGAAAAGATTACGTGCTTCATGTCGAGTTGGCATTTCCCAAGCTAATCACGATCGTTTGATGAGGTTGAGAATGGACTTTGCTTATTAGCCCGTGAACTCCTCTAATTGGATAGACCTCTTGACCAGGTAAATATGGATAAGGATGTAAATGAATCGAGCAGTTCACGAGCTAGCTCGACTCAGCTCATTAAACGAGCTGAGTTCAAGTTCGTTTAGTAAACAAGTCGAGTTTGAACTTGAATAAGTTTGCCTCGTCAAACTCGACTCGTTTATCTTTATTTAAATTATGTAGTAAATATATTATTTATATATTAAATAATATATAAATATATATAAATAATAATTAAAAAAAATCTTATCGAATCGAGTCCAATCAAGCTTGAGTTTCATAAATATTATCAAACCGAACCGAACTTGAGTCCAGTTAGTAATTGAGTTGAGCTCGAACTCAATAAACGAACTCAACAAACAAAAGAGCCGAGTTTAAACTCAATAAAGTTAAGCTTGACTCTGCTCGTTTGCATTCCTAAATACTAAACATATGTCAACTTAATTATGATACATGCATTTTTTTTCAAACTATATATTAATGTATCTTTATGTACTCTCTCTCCGTATTGTATTCATCTATTTTATATCAATATGTACATATATATATATATATATATTATGAATAAAAAATAGTACTATCATATGGATATGGTGTACGCTTTACCAAAATTTTTGCGTCGCTCTGTGTTCACATATTATAATTGTATAGATATATGTAGTGATGAGAGGCCACAATCCACCAATGGACAAGTCTTAAGTGGATGACAAAGTAATTCTATTCATACGTAACTAAACCACAAAAAGGGCGAAAATTTATGTATATATATCAAAAGTATGTCCATGCTAGCATGATGGATCATCAAAAATATCCTCATTATTTTTAGTTAAATTATGTTAATTTCCTTTAAAATTTCTAGAAAATAAATTGAGTTACATAAATTTGACATAATTGCATTAGAAGTCTTCATACTATTTGACCTCTTTAACTTTACTAAAAGAGAAATCAGTGTAATTATGTCAAACTTATGAAATTTATTATATTTTTTATAAGGGGTAAATTACATTATTGGTCTCTCTAATTTGAACAAAATTTCACATTAGTTCTCATCGTTTCAATTTGAATACTACACTTTTAATTTTATTGCAATATGGTCCTTCGGTCACTTATCGTTAGAAATTTGAACGATAAAAGATTACGTACAAAATTAAAGGGTCCAATATAGAATTCAAAATAAACTATAGCGACCACCACTTCTTGTTTTTCCATCCAAAAGGTTAATGGCGCATTATAGCGGGACAATGTTGTAACAAACCTGGAATTATGGGGTTCAAATTGTTTAAAATTAAAGTGATATTTTGCTTAAATTACAAAAACTATTGGTATAATTTATCCTCTCATAAATGAGTCCAAATTTATTAAAGTTGAAGATTTCAATTTTATAGGGAAGTCGATCCATTATGAAACTAATTTGGATCCATTTTAGATATGTAAATCATTCATCTCATACAACCAACTAAGAAAATTAATTATGCAAAAAATAAAATTGATCCAATATCGATT
The DNA here is from genome assembly GCA_030407325.1 of Camellia japonica. Classification (NCBI taxonomy): domain Eukaryota; kingdom Viridiplantae; phylum Streptophyta; class Magnoliopsida; order Ericales; family Theaceae; genus Camellia; species Camellia japonica. The sequence goes on from JAPPVO010000017.1 coordinate 167,348,157, forward strand.
GTTATATTATCAAATTATTTTTATCTATATAGCATATATCAAATCATTTTTATTTATACAGCATATATGTTGTTAAGAATAAATCATGCATTTGTTATAATATATATATATATATACATATAATTTGATTATTTGAGAACTTATGTCTGATCAATTTAATTTTTTATATACACGTTATCTTCTCAATTGAACACGTAAAATAAAAGGTTAAGATCATTAAGATATGTATAAATTAATCTTATAATGTTTTGACTTTACTTATAAAGTTGATAGCAAATTGGAATACTTTATAAATCTTAAACTAATCAATATAATTTAGTAGGGATTGATTCTATCATACGGACGTGTACATTCTTAATACCTTTAAGTAATTTAATTTTTATATATAGTTATAATAAGTCATAATCTCATGATAGTTATATTTATATTAGAGAACAAAAGGGCTACATACAAACCCTTTCACATGAAACCACCAGTGCAACCAATCCCATTATTTTGGCCCAAAATTGGGTGAAGTTGATAAGCTCCCAAAATTCAATGGCTCAAACCACTTTGACGGGACAAATCAACGGCAAAGATTTGAACAGCCAAGAGACAATATGCATGGTGTGGCCCACTTAAGGGGAACAAAGCTCACATGCAAGAACATGGATGGCCACGTCATCACATTAATGGATGTTACGGCCTCCATGGTGCCCCCCCATGTGGGTTTAACAAGAGGACATCCATGTGTGAGACTCTCGTGATGCCACGTCATCACATTGATGTACACCATTTTGTCATCTTTGAACAGAAATCATAATACAGTTGAAAATAATCATGAAAAAAAATTAGATTACTCATATTTTTGTGCAACTCCTACTAAGATTTTAGGGTAAATTACAAATACATTCTTGAAATTTGATTAAAATATAAATCGTCTCATGTAATTTTAAAAATTACATTCCACTCTTGAGATTTTTAATTTTATAATAAATCACCTATTTTATTAATAAATTATCAAGTTAATTAATAATTTTTAATGATGTTAAAAATATGTTTCAATTAATAATTTAAGTACTTTTATTATTGTATAGGAGAACAATTATGAATTTCATTTTTTAGTTAATTTTGTTAAATAAAAAATTATAATAAGGGGGTATTTGTAATTTTTCAAATCACAGAGAACAATTTATATTTTAAACAAACTTCAGGAGGTGTATTTATAATTTACCCTAGATTTTAAAGTCATGAATTGAATTAGATTGGAATAATATATTTAATATTGTCAATTTCAGGATTATCAATTTCTTTAGATTATGTATTGTATCTTATATTTGAATGACTTGGAATTATAGTGAAAGATTGGCAAAATTCTATCAATTTTACAATTTAATTAATTAATTCAAATTTCTTTTTAATCTTTCATTTTGTGTCCCATCTATATGCAGGATATTATATCCAGAAGTATTATTAGTCCAACCCCAATTTTATTAGCTAAACCTTATATTATATATTTTGTTGAATTATTAATCTAATCTCAAGGCCATATTCATCCAAATAAACATGACCTAAAAAGATACTGTGGTGGATTAAAGAATTTTGTTGGGCTTTACTAGACCTGTAAGAGTTCCACTCTAATTTGAACCACTCATCTTGTAGAGATTGCGTAAAATATTAATAGAAAAAAATTTAAATGGTTGAATATTTATAGTTACGTAACTTTTGATATTTGTCTTCTAAAAATTGAACTACAAGTATGATTTTATAAATAGACTTTTTTAAATATATATATATGATTATAAATATTAAATTAATTAATTTTTTTATTAATTATCTACACACAAAATTCTATAAAATAAGTTGTTCACATAGTAATGAGTCCCACTGGTCTCAATAGCATCCTTCAATCCTCTCCTACTAAAAATAATAAAATAAAATAAAGTTGGTATGCCAAATTGTTCTATGGAATAAAATGTTGTCTATATATATAACAATTAAAATGAATAATTTTTTCTATTAAAAGAAAGAGAAAAAGAAAAAGAAAAAGCATGATTGTGTTCTTTTAATGAACTTATACCTAAATGTCAGTGTACCCACATGAAAAATTATTGTCCATTACTATTTATGTCAACTAGATCTAGCTTTCGTGAAAGACTACAAGTTACAACAGTGCACATTCCCATCTTCTTTGTTGTGGGTGGGTAAATTCCCATCTTCTTAGGGTGCAGTTCTTTATAGTTTTTTTTTTTTTTTTTAATTTAAACAAAAAATTGTGGCTACTTAATATGATTTTTGCCAAAAATAAATTAAATAAATTTAAGAATACTTAATTATCTAAAAACTTAAGAATAAGTGTTTTTAACTTTCTCTTTCTAACTATCAACTTTCAATTAAAAAAAAAAAAAACCACCAAACACACCCTTAGACTTGACCAGAAGGTGATTCTTGCACCCATCATATAAGAAAGGGTAAATTACACTCACCTCTCTAGTGTTTAAAAAAGGGCCATGGCTTCTGTCCAGTCCGGGATCGGACTGGACCGTACTGTTGGGTCTGTGGGGCCCACCACGGGTCCCGTTTTGATAATCTGAACCGTTCAATGTGTAGAACTCGTCGAGTACTATATGCTTATAAAAAATCACGTTGATCGGATATCGATAGCTATGTGAACAAAACAGTTTTTTATCAACCGTTAATTTTTTCACCGTCCATTTTTTTTTATACAAAACTGATTTGATCACATAGCTATCGATATCCAATCAACGTGATTTTTTACAGGCATGTAGTACTCGACGAGTTCTACACATTCAACGGTTCAGATTTTCAAAACGGGACCCGTGGTGGCCCCCACAAGCCCAACAGCACCGTCCAATCCGATCCCGGACTGGACAGAAGCCGGACCCTTTAAAAAAACATGATTAACTCCATAATTTTGAAATAATTATACTGATTAACTCCACAGTAAGAAAGGGTAAATTACACTCACCTCTCTAGTAAGAAAGGGTAAATTACACCCATCATGTAAGAAAGGGTAAATTACACTCACCTCTCTAGTGTTTAAAAAAACATGATTAACTCCACAGTTTTGAAATAATTATACTGATATCTCTTGAAATTAGGGCTGGGCAACCAACCCACCCGCCCGCACAAACCGCCCGACCCTACCCTACCCGCAGTGCTTTGGGCGGTTTCGATGTAGGTATGCGGGCGGGTGCGGGTCAAGAAATTCACAAAAGATCGGGTTCGGGTCGAACCCGACCCGCCCGCAACCCGCAGTTTTTTTTTTTTTTTTTTTTTTTTTTTTTAAGAAAAAATAACTAGTTATTATTTTTTTTTTGGCATTTTGGATACATGGAGATAACTAGTTATTATTTTTATTTTTACATTTTGGATGAAAGTAAAATTTATTATATGGGTACTTATATACATTATCATGATCTAATGATATTTAAATTAGTGTTACTAGTTTGACTTTTATTTTTATATATATATATATATATATAAAATCATTATATTCCATTAGTCTAGTAGACACAGTTAAATATGATATTTTGAATTGTCATTCTATTATCACATTATTGCATATTAAAAATTAAACAGTGAAGATTAATCCACTATTAAAATTAGTGTTACTAGTTTGAATTTTAAGGGTTTATTTTTGCATATTTAAATTAGTGTTACTAGTTCGACTTTTAAGAATTTGTTTTTGCAAGCTAAGGAGGAAGATTAATCCACTATCTTCAAGCATGGTTCCATATCATCTTATCTAACATGTGGACTATTTATTATGATCATGAATTGTATATCTTGTAATTTAATTTATAACTCTTCTAAAAAAAAAAAAAAGTGTTTAGAAAGTAACAAAAAATGTCAAATTTGCTTAAGTTATAAAAAAAAAAAAAAAAAAAAAAAAAAATCAAAACCGCAAACCGAACCGCACCCGCCCGCACAAACCGCGAACCGCATCGCGGGCGGTTGCGGGTCCATTTTTCCCCAACCGCATAAGTGCGGGTCGGGTCGGTTTTGACCCGCAACCCGCCAAAACCGACCCGTGAGCAGCCCTACTTGAAATTTTAATTTACATGATAGTTAGATCATTTTTCATTAATAATTTGTTAGTCGTGTAAAAAAAATGTTGTCATCTCTAATCTACCAAAATGTGTTTTTTTTTTTTTTTTTTGGTTTATTTCAAAATTTTTCCACCATCTATATTAGTTTTAGTTGATTTAGCCTTACAAAAGAAAAGTCAGTATAATTATATTAAAAATGTAAAATTAATTGTATTTTAATTTTTTTAAATTTCAGGATATAAATTGTCCTATAAGAAAAGAATATATAGATATACATGTATAATAGTATGTATTTATTTAGTTGATGATGATCCAAAACTGAAACCTTTAATAATGCAATACAAGTTACATCAGATAGAAGACACAATTCATTAATAAGGAGACATCATTGTCAACCAGGACACCGTAGTACTTTTTTTAAAATAAAAAATTTCAGATTTTTTTTTTTTTGGGGGGGTTTATATGGTAAATACAGATTATTTACATCTCCTAATTTTTGTTATATACATCATTTTCCCTTAAAGATATTCATGTTTGTCCAATTTGACTTAAGAACACCCCTCCAACACAGCCAACTACTGAACTTGGCTTAAATACAATGTTCGTCATAAAATATGCATTTTATATTTAAATGATCTTCAATGCAATTTTGTAGGGTTATTTTTGTCCAAATATTGATAATTTTGATGAAAATTTGAAAAGTAATGTGCTAAGACCATTTAAACAAAAATTGAATCGAAAGAATATTAACGTAATTGAAAACCAACTTAATGTAATTAGAATATTATAAATCAAAATAAAACATAACACATTTTGGGGCACTCACAGTATATTTAATCATGTTAAACTTTGGAAGCTGCTAAAGTGTGCAGGGTGGAGCCAAAGAAGGCCCAGGCGAGTTGCCCCTCAATTTTGAATTTTATTTTATTTTTGTTTTGTGATCGTATATAAAATATTTTTTTTTTTCTTAACATGTTCTTTAGCTAAGAATTTATTGTATTGTTCACAATAATTAGTAATTTGATACTTTGGGATCACTATGTTGTATTGTTTACGTAGTACTCTAAACTAATAGTGTAATGAAAAATCTTATGGATTGAATATAATTAACTCATTATTTTCAGGTAGTTGACAAACTACTTAGTGTGATTTGTGATTTCTCATACTTTGAGTATCACATAGGCAACGTCATATGGTATTCTAAGACTATTTTATAATTTCTATTCAAAACACATCATTTATAAGCAATATCATCTCTTTAATATTTTCTGTCAAATAAAAATAAAATAGATTTTATAATAATTTGTGCCATAAATGATGTGTTTTTATTTTCTAAAATTAGAAATTTTGATCTATAATTTTGTGCTAAAATTACAAACTTACATCACCATCCCACACCGAGCTATTACACACTATTATAGAATTTTGATTTGTCCCTATTAATAATGATTTTTAATTTCTTATGCTTAAATTTAGCACATAAAATTATTATTATCTTAATGTTGATCATGATTTTTTTTAAAATAAAAAATTATAATTAATAAGTGCTCTATCTAACTTAATTTTCTAACTCCGCCACTAACCTTGAAAGGAACATACCGTATGCAACCTATCATAACAAACATAATATAATCACAACATTTCATAACAAACCCTACATATCGTATTTTTTTCTACTAAAATGATTCGTGATATTTCTCACTGCAAATGATTCATAATATTCACTCCACAGCGTTCATAATTATAATTTTGTTTGGTTTCAATTTTTAAAATTCACTTTCTAAAAAATTTTACTTTTTCGTTTTTTATATTTTTTTTGTTTTCACTAAATTTTTTAATATTTTAAACAATTTTTTTAATTTTGTAGACACACCTAACATAAATACACTTACAAAGTACAATATTTGTGAAAAAAAATCTTTATAAAATTCACTAAATACCAAAAATATATTTTTAAAAAATACGAATTTCAGTACATTTTTCATATTTTGTGTATTTATTAATTTTTTAAAATATTTTCACACATTTTACTAGTTAGATACATCTAAGTAAAGTCTAAAAAAATTTAAAAAAATATTTAAAATTTTAAAAATATTCACTAAAAACAATATATATATATATATTATATATATGAAAAATAAAAAATTCAATTTTTAAAAAATTAAATTCAAAAAATTAAAACCAAACACACTGAATGATTTGTACCTTTCGTTTTTAAGGTATACACTATAAATTGTCTATTTGTAACTTCTATAAGTTCTAAACCTCAAAATGACATAAAATTTATTGCCAATTTAAAAAGTGAACAACATAGATTTAACATCAAACTATATACTAGGTGAGTAAAAGGTTAATCATGTAACCAAATTCCAAGTTTCCTTCGTTCAATGGCTTGTATAGTGTATTGGACTAAAATCTATATACATACAGATCAATGCAAACATATGTGTGTGTGTATGCAATGGGAATCATTCTAACAGTTAGTTGAACACCCGAAGTACCAAATTGGGAGGTTCAAAAAAAAAAAAAAGTACCAAATTGGGACCCTAAAACCCTAAATCATGAAGCAAGTGGGCCCAAAATGCTATTGTTTATTCATCTTCATCGCCTCTATATTAATCTCCCATCTCCTCTCAACTTTCTTCCATCTCCTCTCAACTCTCTCTCTCTCTCCAAAATACAATGGCAACTACTCTCTTTATTCTATTCCTATTGCCTCTTCTAGCTCCAAACTTCATTTCTTGTTCACCAGTTCAAGATCCTGAGAAAGTAGTACAAGAAGTGCATGAGTATGATATACACATTTTTCACCAACTCAATAGCTAGTAGTACTTTCTAGTTATAACATACTTCACATACAATACACTAACAATACGAAATGTCTCATGTTTTTGTAAATCATTTTTGTTTTCAGGCGCATCAATGCATCAAGAAGGAAGTTGGGATTCCTTTCTTGCGGCACAGGCAATCCCATCGATGACTGCTGGCGGTGCGACCCCAATTGGGAAAAAAACCGCCAAAGCCTAGCAGATTGCGCGATAGGGTTTGGCAAACATGCCATTGGCGGTAGGGATGGTAAAATTTACGTGGTCACGGATTCAGGAGATTACGATGCTGTGACCCCGAAACCTGGCACGCTCCGGTATGCTGTCATCCAGGAGGAGCCATTGTGGATCATATTCGAGCGTGACATGGTGATCACGCTCAAGGAAGAGCTCATCATGAACTCTTTCAAGACGATCGACGGTCGTGGCGCGAGCGTCCACATTGCCGGCGGGCCCTGCATTACTATACAGTATGTGACCAACATTATCATCCATGGTGTGAATATACATGATTGCAAGCAAGGAGGGAATGCTAATGTGAGGGACTCCCCAAATCACTATGGGTGGAGGACTATATCGGATGGTGATGGGGTATCGATTTTTGGGGGAAGCTATGTTTGGGTGGACCATTGTTCCTTATCTAACTGCAATGATGGACTCATTGATGCCATTCATGGATCTACAGCAATCACCATCTCTAACAACTACATGACCCACCACAACAAGGTCATGCTCTTGGGCCACAGTGATACCTATACACAGGACAAGAATATGCAAGTTACCATAGCCTTTAACCATTTTGGCGAGGGGCTTGTGCAAAGGATGCCAAGGTAAAGAATTAATTGAGATCTAAATACAGAACAGGACGGATATTCACAAGTCTCTGGCCCTTGTGAGTGTCTTTGTATATTTCGTTTTAATGTCCTAATCTTATGCATAAAGTAGCACTACACACAAGAAAATGCGACACAAAACGTTCTGTGGGCCCTAGTAAGCGTCTTTGTCTCATTATGTGCTCATTTTTTTGTGTTTCTAGTCTCTTATGCAATAGAGCAACACTATGCACACATAAATGGAACACAAAACAGGATACACAAACACTCACAAGTCTGTGTACCCTTGTTAGTGTATGTCAAGTTCTTTGTGTAGTTTTTGGAGTGTTTTGGGAAGTTGGTAAAAAGTTAACTTTTGACTTTTTACCAAGCTTTTTAGCTTTTTGGAAAGTGATTTGAAAAGTTGGTAAAAAGCTGACTTTTTGCTTTTTAGTTTAATATTTATTTATGGTGTCAAATCAAATTAAAATGACCAAAATACCCTTACCCAACATAAGAAATATATTTTTTTATTTTTTTTTCATAGGCCCTAATTTATAATTTTACACCTGCGTTTTTGGCACTTGCCAAACCAATTTTCTGGCGTTTTTGGCACTTGCATTTTTGGACATTTTGTCCAAAAACGTGACTTTTTGCTATGTTCCCAAAATGGCACTTTGTGTTTCTAGACCCTTATGCAAAAAATCAACACTATGCACACAAATGGAACACATAGCGAGACACAAGCACTCACGAGTCTATGGGCCCTTGTTAGTGTCTGTGTCCGGTTTTGTGTTCTATTTCTGTGTTTTCTACCACTTGGATAGGCATTGATTTTCAACTGAGGATTCGATCCTGATGCCTTCTAACATTGCTCACAGATGTAGACATGGATATTTTCATGTGGTGAACAATGACTATACCCATTGGGAAATGTATGCAATTGGTGGCAGTGCAAATCCAACCATCAACAGCCAAGGGAATAGATTTCTGGCTCCCAACGACAGGTTCAATAAAGAGGTGAGAATCCAAAAATTTTAATATTTAATTTTAGTAAGCAAGCTTAACAAAGTGTTTGTATAATTAGCTCAAATTGTAGGCTAATTTGATTGTCTGATCGTTTGTTTAAGGTTACCAAACGCGAGGAAGCACCAGCTAGTGAATGGAAGAATTGGAACTGGAGATCAGAAGGAGACCTAATGTTAAATGGCGCATTCTTCACAGCAACCGGTGCAGGAGTGTCTTCTAGCTATGCTAGGGCGTCAAGCTTGGGTGCAAGGCCCTCATCGCTCATAAACTCATTGACATCGGGAGCTGGTGCACTCAATTGCAAGAAGGGCTCGCGCTGCTAATCAACGGCGAGGCACAAATAGGGGGAAAATAATTAATCAAAATTGTACTTATAAAGCAAGTTTAGTAAGTGTTTTTTTTGCTTTTTTCCATTTTCCTTTTGCATGATTGTTACAAGCTCAGCCTGTTTCAAAGAGAACCACCATTTGGGGTATTAAGTATTGTGTTAGAAACCCTAATGAGATGAGAAAGAAACAAGAGCTGAAGTGTAGATGAATTCAAATTCCAGTTTACTATTGTTGTGAGATATACATAATCGTTTATAGATGGGATTTTCTTGTGTCATTGTACATCAAAGCAAGCCATGTTACTCCCAAGGAGCGACACCTTGTCCACACAAAAATGTAAGTCCTATGGCTATTGCAACGTGTACGCAAATATATTGAGAAAATTAATGTGTGATTTAGATTTAAGCCTTTGTTTAGTATGTGGGTTGATTTTTTTGACTTTTTAACTATTTTAACTTGAGGCTAAAAAGTCTTATTTGGGGTGGACTTTTTAACTTTTTAAACTTTTGTAAGAGAAAAAATGAAATGATTATGATTTGAATGTAACATTTTGTCTTATTAGTTTTTTAGCCTATTTTGTCTTTTGTGACTATTTTTGTCCAAAAAATTTATACCAAACATAACCTTTCATGTGGTGGAGACCTTATCTTGAATAAATCAGAACCAAACATTAAAAGAGTTTTTTTTTTTTGGGGGGGGGGGGGGTGGTGGTGGTGGTGGTATGAAACACATTATTCTTGGGACAATGCCCCAAATAATAACTTTCTTGAACCAAGTAGAGTGTCTGGCTAATTATTCAATAATTTCAAACCATCATATAACATAGTGGTGTGTTTGTTTGGACGGACTGAATAAGGGAGGATTGGAATTCACCGAACTGTTAGTTCTGGGATATATTGTCCCCAAACTATTTGGTTTGAATGAATTTGTATCTCATATTTGTTTAGTCATGAGATTAGATGTCAAGAAATGACTATTTGGTTGGATAAAATATGAATCATATGCTTGTTTGAGATATTATGGAGAAGGATAAATGCTCAAATGACTATTTTATCATTTTCAATTATTTACTAAGTAATAGCAATATTAAACATATCTTTAATATTTTAATTATTTTTAGCTAGATTAAATAAAATTTTATTTTATTTTATTTTTTACACAATTAAATAAATTTAATTATTTACTTAATTATTTAAACATATCTTTAATTTAATTTATTTTTTACACAATTAAATAAATTTAATTATTTTATTTTATTAAATAATTAAATTTATTTTATTTTATTTTTAAAAAATTAAATAAATAAAATATCAATAAAAATATATGTTATTTTTTAATTAAAATTTCAAATAAATTTATTTTAAAAAATAATAATAATTAAATAATAAAATTAAATAAAACATCTATTAAAATTTAAATAATGAAATTAAATAAAATATAAACAAAATTTTAAAATAAAATATCTATAAAAAATTATTTTAAAAAATTAAATAAATAAAACATCAATAAAAATTAAATAAAATTATTTTATTTTTAAATTGAGACATTTAAATTTTATTAAATTTTACTAAATATAATACATAAATAAATAGTAGATGGTCAAAAATGATCATTTCACCCCCTTATCCCATATCCCCCCCTTATCTTTCCATTTGTGTCCCACCCCCTTCCATAGAACACAATAGTCCTACATAATTGGAACTAATAGTCCGGAGACTATTAATCTGGAACAAAATTGAATAACCAAATAACGGACTATTAATCCGGATGGACTATTAATCCAATCTCATGGCCTTATCCCTCAAAACAAAAACCACCATAGTGCTCTCAATTAATAAAATAACTAAGTTACAATGTTGACTCACATTTATTAAGTAGTTCAAAGAAAATTATTAAATACTCCCTTATCATGTGTCATCATTTATACAGACTTAAATGAGTTGGAACACGACATAGAAAATATCAGTGTTTCGAAAATACTGAATAACTACTTGTAATTGAATAACTCACCTATTGTGTCTTGTGATTCCTTTTCCTATTTATTTTGAAAATATTGCATAAATAATATCATGCTCCCATTTTTATTTTTTTTTTGGATAACTGAGTATTAAATCAACTTACGCGCACATCGAATACGATTGTCGGTAGGACTCACTTGTAAGTCCCAATGCTGGTGGGTACTGAGTAGCTTTTTTCTTCTCTCTTATTGTGTCTATGGGACCCCAAAAACTGAGGGGCTGTTCCTTCACATGGGTTAGTAAGACTAACAAAAAGGGAAAAAGGAAAGTGCCTAGTACTTGTACTCTCTAGATAGGAGGACCATGTTTGTGTGGACTCTATTACAAACCTCACACAGAAGCAGCAGCAGCAACAAGACATCAATTGACAAAGTTGCACGCATATGACCCTATTTACAACCCCCCACCCCCACCACCATATCTTGTTTTTAAAGAAGCTGCTCTCTCTCTCTCTCTCAGCATTCAGATATCAGAAACAACCAACGTGGTCTCATTAAAAGCTCATCCCCGCCGACAATCCCCAAATATACCCATTTATCATCTCACACACACACCAGCTACCCACCCTCCTAACAATAATAACTACTCTCTCTCTCTCTCTCTGTATCCATAAATATCAAATGAAGAAGAGGCACTCTGTTACGTGTGCCCAGGGCATGTACACAGACTATACATAATACTCTTATCTTGTCAGATACCACCTATGTATAGGAATGGGAACAGCGCGGGACGGGGTTAATTGTAGTGTTGTCAAGAAATGAAAAATTACATAATACAGGAACTAGATTATCATTTGTCTTTCAATTAGTACACATAATGATAGATAGCATTATTTCACTCGTAAATTCTTTTACTAACATCAATAATTGAAGGGATTTCACATTAGTGCATATTTGAAAAAAACATTTTTAAATTAGTGATGAACTATATAAACATTAAAAAGTAAAATTATAAACTTTCAATTTTTGAAGGTACCTCTCTGACAGGTAATTTCCCTTTAATTAAAAGCATCATGTGAAGTCTGAAAATATCGAATAATTACTCCACTATGAAGTGTGAGGGATGAAACATCTTCACAAGACCAAAACAGAAAATGGAAAAAAATAATAATAATAATAACAATATAGAAAAAGAAAATTCATATAAAAAATATTTTTTTTAAAAAAAATTGTAGATGTAAGTTAATGTATGCCTTTTCATTTTAAAACAAAATAATCTTGAAAATAACTACTATTTACAATGACAATGTCACATTATTCTTGTGATATTTTTAATATAAATTTTTCGAGAAAGGTAAAATTTTCATCAAAAAAACAAAAAAAAAAATATCACCTTTAGATACTTACATAAATATCCTCATTTATTATAACACAACCTCCTATGTTACCTAAAACGTGACTCATTCTGATACGTGAAACAAGAAGGAAAACATAATACACCACGTGCTCTCAAATGTAATACTTCTAAAGTAATTTTCTTTTAACTATTAGATATCCAATAAAAATTTCATTTTTGATGCTTTTATCTTGTCAAAACTTAACTCACTCTGAATTTTAATTTATTATATTTGATTTTTTTCCTCCTAAGGTAACATTTTAGAAAATATATTGAAATAAACTTTTGAGATCTTTCAGATCACTAAATTTACAATTTCGAAAAGGAAGTGTACCATGTTTCGAAATGTGCGTATCAATACGTAATTCACTAAGATATCAACATTTTCTAGTAACATTAATCAACACAATATCGGTGTAGTGGATCCCACTACTATTATATATATCTCCAAAGAAATGCTTAGTATTAAACAGCTACATCAAATGGTAAAATATAATGGTAGAAATAGATGGTTATTATAGTGCATCCTAAATCTTATCTTGTTTGTAGGAAAAGTTTTGCAGGACGGAGCAAGCTGTGTCTGGATCATTTCCATTTAGAGAGTGGAAAATGGAGAAGTAGATTCTTACTTCTAAGGGTCCTAAAGCTAATAAGATTACAGCACCTCACCGAGCTCTCTCACATGCACATCCTATGGAACTAACTACCTTTAACTAACTAATGGATACAACCTCCTACCACCCAGATTCCAAGGCCACCCAACAGGCACATATTGGCAAGGATACCGTAACACCCACATAATAGACTATCCCTCTACAAATACAAATTAGCATATATCATAACACTTATTATATCCACTTGAGTTGTTGTGATAGAAGGGTTTGCCACAGGCCAAACACAATATAAGATACATAATCCCAAGGGATTGGTAATTTCATGACTAACAGTCCCAGAATTAATAATCCTATCTAGTGCAATAAATGAAACAAACATGGCCTGCATGCAAAGTGTAAGCGTGTGTGTGTGTGCGCGCGCGCGCGCAAGAGAGAGAGAGAGAGGGGTCATGCAGGACTAACTAATGGGGTTGGGCAATAAAAACAAGTAAACAATCAATCGTGGAAAATTTGGCACTTCAAATATTCTGCATGCCAAGAGAACATCTCAAGCAGAGTAACAACCATATAGTGATCCATAAAAGTTTCAAAGACAACAAAATTCAGCAACTTGAAAACCACAAGACGGAATCGTACTACAAAATACATCCATTCTCAAAAGTTAGGTAGATCCCACACAAGGAACATGTAGATTAAGTACTTGAGTCGACATGTGAGCCAATAATATGAGGTGGCCACAATTCTGGGAGAAGCAAAACTTTGACATTAGTACCTGACATTTCAGTATTCAGAAGGTGAGATGACGTCATCAATCTTCAGGATCATCTTCACAACTTGGGTTGCTAGCAATATCTGCTGCTGCTTCCCAATTAGAGTCTCAAAGACATTTTGCTCACGCATGTCATTCGTGCCAATATCATTGCAGTCTATACCACAGCAGTGATTGTTCTCCTGCATATTGAATCCAAAATGATGCTTAGAAAAATTGACAACCATTATTTACTTGGGAGAAAATACCACTCAAACTACATGAGAGAGAGAGAGAGAGAGAGAGAGCTCAGATCAGACCATCTTAAAAGCAACCACCGTGTCAAAAACTATACCTTGATTTGCTGAGATTTCACTGCAGACAGTGTTTCAATGGGTTGGAGACCACTATTCTCTGCAAGCGCCATGGGGATAGAATCCAAAGCATCAGCAAAAGCCCTGATGGCATACTGCAGACACATACACCAAACAAAAAATAAATAAAATAATAAAAAAGAAGATTAATTCTGAATGCATTAGTCAAAAGAGAAAGGAAGATGAAAGAATAACATCTATATAGAGTCGTACCTGTTCAACTCCTGGATATCTATCAGCAGCTGCCTCCGCAGCCAGTGAGCAAGAAATTTCAGCAGCACCACCACCATACACAATAGAATTGTTGCGAATGAGATTCCGAGCCACACATAATGCATCATGGATGCTTCGCTTTGTCTCCTCTATCATCATCTTGTTACCTAATGCATCATCAAACACCAGAGTGTAAGCTGGTCTGAGTATGTCCAACGTCATTCTTTTGAATTGTCTTCAGCATGGTCTTTTCTCTTACTCTCCATCAATTTTTGACCCATGTCATTTTTAGTTCAAATATATTTACTTTCATTTGTGAGAATGGGAAAGCTTGTGGATAGACAACATACCCTCATCATTACATTATGAAGAAATAAGTAAAATGACCAGTCAATTTTAATTCAAAAGGGGATAGAATAACATAGTATAGCTATCCAAGCTCATCCCAAACAAAAGAGAACAAACATGAAATCAAATGGCATAGTCAGAGCATGAAACAACTGTGGCAAAATAAAGCAACACGTGCATTGTTATTTTGAATTGGCAAGTGTTTGCATGAAGGTAGGTGAGGTAACCAGTAATGGACTTCTCAAAAGATGGTAGACATTAAGATGGCACAACACCACCAAAGGTAAAGAGGGAGAGAGTTAAGGCAGCTTTAGAGAGAAACAGTGGCAATGAGAGATAATATGGAGAGGATTCTTGGTGTGTTAGGCCATGAAAACCAACTCATTCTTGAGTTGGACAAAGAGGCCTCTCCCTGTCATGTCTAAGACTGGTTAAAGTAAGGTCACCACAAGAGGATGACCCAAGCAACCTTGATGATCCCTCAACTCTAGCCACCAATTCACAAGTGCTTGGTGATGCAGTGTAGGATCATGAGCTGCTCAAGCGTCCCATATGCACCAACCACAAAGGGTTCCTAAGCCATTCTCCCGCCAAAGGCATGCTATATAGCATCAGAGAGTAAGTCTTGAGTCCAGCAAAACAGATATGGTCGTGGGTCTATCCCATTAGTGGTGCTGATATGGCAGGTCATGTGGGACCCATATAGCTACATTAAGCTTCCTGCCGGCTGAATCGTCAAACAAGCTTAGACCGTGCAATCAAAAAATTTGCCATCGTAAAACCCACATCATGATTCAGTTGCATGTAAACACTTGGAAGACATGATTAAAAGAATAACTGATTCACTATCTTCCAGAAGAATTAACTATTCTCTCTTTTCTTTCCTTTTTTTTTTTTTTGGGTTACTTCTTTACCTTCTTTCTTGTTTCCTTGTTGCGCAATTTAAAGAACAGTAGAATACTGACTATTGCCCAATCCAGTAGTGAAAAAATTCAAGATAATGCTGTATAAAATCAGAATGTGCAAAATGTTCCACTCTCTTTTCTCTTAAGAACTAGCTATGCAAACAAAAAACAGCTCAGTCAAATAGTTTAATTAAATTATGTTGTTCCAATCCTCTGCCAATTGACAATGGCAGAACTCATGCTACGCAATCTAAAAATATAAGTATTACAACGCATGGGTAGGGTTCATACTTATAGCATCCATTAAGAGCATACAGTAACTGTATCCAGGCATAAATCAAAGTGATATTTAACTCCAACAAATATAAAAAGCCAAATGAAAATAATTGTGGGAGGAATGAATATAAAAAACCAAAGGGATTCATCAACATACCACCACGAATGAATATCGTTACAGCCCTTGAATTTGCACAATGTTCAATATAAAGCATTCGATCTTTTGTGGTGCCAAAAGATTTTTCCCGCACCAAACCAGCCTAAATGGGTAAGCAAAATACGAGATCAGTATTTCTTGTGCAATGCACCAATGAAATGTAATAAGATAAACTACAGAATAACGATATCATCAAACTGAAAGTTCAACATGAAACAACAGAGACAACATAGATTATAACTTGCAGGAAATTAATGAACACAAGCTTTTCTAACAAGTACTAAAATAAAGAAATGTCATACTTACTACCAATGAAAAGATAGAAAGCTGACTTCTTACTCGCACCATGTTCGAGATGCAACAAGGCACAGATGCAATACAACCCAAGGTTAATGAATTTGATGACAATAAACATTTGACATAGAATAAATACATAATATTCAAATATATGACAAATAAAAAATATATAAAATTATATGTTTTGCACGTGTCCTCCCACGTGTCATGTCCTGTATTTTTTTTACATTTGTGTGCCCACATGTCCGTGTTGTGTCTCGTGCACATACTCATCTCATATTTTTGGTGATGTAAATGCAGTGGTTGTCTTCGACTCATCGTGCATTTTCAATTAAAATAATAATAAAGAAAACAATTTATTGATAGAAAGCTACACAGAGAGCAGAATACAAGGTGATGAAGTTGTCTATGGGCATAGAAATATCTCATACTACTAACTTTTGGAATTACATTGTAATTTTATCTTTGGCTACAAGGACTAAAAATCATGCAAATGGAGAAAGATGTGAGGAGGTTAACTTTGGTGATGGATACAAGATTCAAAAGTCATTGTTAGGCCACCCAAATGATTAACCATTTAAATTTAGGGAAACTGTCCGTAGTTCTTAGGGGTTACCCTTCTCATGACCCATGAACTAAAACCACTGTCAGCGGCAAACACAACAATGTTTTTTGTTTGAGGTAGAACTAGCCTCTCAGCAAACTCTTTGGGTGGTAGGTACAAAAATTACCCCGTCTTTGTGTGCACCACATCTTCAGGTGGGCCAAAAACAAAATATGACTAATGTTCATGACATTAAAAAACCATACAAAATCATGCAAAAAAGATATCTTAATTTACAGAACTAAGATAACGAGACAGTATTAAAAAAAATACCTTGCCAAGTTTTTCAGGGGTCAACTCTTGGAACCTTGGCACAATCCTTCCACCTACACGACACCAATAGACAATTGTGAGTACAGAAGGTAAATATTAGTAAGAGCACCAGAATAGAAAAGATTTATTTTATTTTATTTTAAAAAATTAAATAAATAAAATATCAATAAAAATATATGTTATTTTTTAATTAAAATTTCAAATAAATTTATTTTAAAAAATAATAATAATTAAATAATAAAATTAAATTAAAACATCTATTAAAATTAAATAATGAAATTAAATAAAATATAAAACAAAATTTTAAAATAAAATATCTATAAAAAATTATTTTAAAAAATTAAATAAATAAAACATCAATAAAAATTAAATAAAATTATTTTATTTTTAAATTGAGACATTTAAATTTTATTAAATTTTACTAAATATAATACATAAATAAATAGTAGATGGTCAAAAATGATCATTTCACCCCCTTATCCCATATCCCCCCTTATCTTTCCATTTGTGTCCCACCCCCTTCCATAGAACACAATAGTCCTACATAATTGGAACTAATAGTCCGGAGACTATTAATCTGGAACAAAATTGAATAACCAAATAACGGACTATTAATCCGGATGGACTATTAATCCAATCTCATGGCCTTATCCCTCAAAACAAAAACCACCATAGTGCTCTCAATTAATAAAATAACTAAGTTACAATGTTGACTCACATTTATTAAGTAGTTCAAAGAAAATTATTAAATACTCCCTTATCATGTGTCATCATTTATACAGACTTAAATGAGTTGGAACACGACATAGAAAATATCAGTGTTTCGAAAATACTGAATAACTACTTGTAATTGAATAACTCACCTAGTGTTTCGAAAATACTGAATAACTACTTGTAATTGAATAACTCACCTATTGTGTCTTGTGATTCCTTTTCCTATTTATTTTGAAAATATTGCATAAATAATATCATACTCCCATTTTTTTTTTTTTTTTGGATAACTGAGTATTAAATCAACTTACGCGCACATCGAATACGATTGTCGGTAGGACTCACTTGTAAGTCCCAATGCTGGTGGGTACTGAGTAGCTTTTTTCTTCTCTCTTATTGTGTCTATGGGACCCCAAAAACTGAGGGGCTGTTCCTTCACATGGGTTAGTAAGACTAACAAAAAGGGAAAAAGGAAAGTGCCTAGTACTTGTACTCTCTAGATAGGAGGACCATGTTTGTGTGGACTCTATTACAAACCTCACACAGAAGCAGCAGCAGCAACAAGACATCAATTGACAAAGTTGCACGCATATGACGCTATTTACAACCCCCACCCCCACCACCATATCTTGTTTTTAAAGAAGCTGCTCTCTCTCTCTCTCTCAGCATTCAGATATCAGAAACAACCAACGTGGTCTCATTAAAAGCTCATCCCCGCCGACAATCCCCAAATATACCCATTTATCATCTCACACACACACCACCACCCCCTCCTCCTAACAATAATACTCTCTCTCTCTCTCTCTCTCTCTCTGTATCCATAAATATCAAATGAAGAAGAGGCACTCTGTTACGTGTGCCCAGGGCATGTACACAGACTATACATAATACTCTTATCTTGTCAGATACCACCTATGTATAGGAATGGGAACAGAGCGGGACGGGGTTAATTGTAGTGTTGTCAAGAAATGAAAAATTACATAATACAGGAACTAGATTATCATTTGTCTTTCAATTAGTACACATAATGATAGATAGCATTATTTCACTCGTAAATTCTTTTACTAACATCAATAATTGAAGGGATTTCACATTAGTGCATATTTGAAAAAAAACATTTTAAATTAGTGATGAACTATATAAACATTAAAAAGTAAAATTATAAACTTTCAATTTTTGAAGGTACCTCTCTGACAGGTAATTTCCCTTTAATTAAAAGCATCATGTGAAGTCTGAAAATATCGAATAATTACTCCACTATGAAGTGTGAGGGATGAAACATCTTCACAAGACCAAAACAGAAAATGGAAAAAAAATAATAATAATAACAATATAGAAAAAAGAAAATTCATATAAAAAATTTTTTTTAAAAAAAATTGTAGATGTAAGTTAATGTATGCCTTTTCATTTTAAAACAAAATAATCTTGAAAATAACTACTATTTACAATGACAATGTCACATTATTCTTGTGATATTTTTAATATAAATTTTTCGAGAAAGGTAAAATTTTCATCAAAAAAAAAAAAAAAAAATATCACCTTTAGATACTTACATAAATATCCTACTTTGATACTATTTCACTTATTATAACACGACCTCCTGTGTTACCTAAAACGTGGCTCATTCTGATACGTGAAACAAGAACGAGAACATAGTACACCACATGCTCTCAAATGTGATACTTCTAAAGTAATTTTTTTTATCTATTAGATATCCAATAAAAAATTTCATTTTTGATGCTTTTATCTTGTCAAAACTTAACTCACTCTGAATTTTAATTTATTATATTTGATTTTTTTCCTCCTAAGGTAACATTTTAGAAAATATATTGAAATAAACTTTTGAGATCTTTCAGATCACTAAATTTAAAATTTTGAAAAGGAAGTGTACCATGTTTTGAAATGTTTTGAAATGTGTGTATCAATACGTAATTCACTAAGATACCAACATTTTCTAGTAACATTAGTCAACACAATATCTGTGTAGTGGATCCCACCACTATTATATATATCTCCAAAGAAATGCTTAGTATTAAACAGCTACATCAAATGGTAAAATATAATGGTAGAAATAGATGGTTATTATAGTGCATCCTAAATCTTATCTTGTTTGTAGGAAAAGTTTTGCAGGACAGAGCAAGCTGTGTCTGGATCATTTCCATTTAGAGAGTGGAAAATGGAGAAGTAGATTCTAAGGGTCCTAAAGCTAATAAGATTACAGCACCTCACCGAGCTCTCCTCACATGCACATCCTATGGAACTAACAACCTTTAACTAACTAATGGATACAACCTCCTACCACCCAGATTCCAAGGCCACCCAACAGGCACATATTGGCAAGGATACCGTAACACCCACATAACAGACTATCCCTCTAAAAATACAAATTAGCATATATCATAACACTTATTATATCCACTTGAGTTGTTGTGATAGAAGGGTTTGCCACAGGCCAAACACAATATAAGATACATAATCCCAAGGGATTGGTAATTTCATGACTAACAGTCCCAGAATTAATAATCCTATCTAGTGCAATAAATGAAACAAACATGGCCTGCATGCAAAGTGTAAGTGTGTGTGTGTGCGTGCGTGCGCGCAAGAGAGAGAGAGAGAGGGGTCATGCAGGACGGTAACTAATGGGGTTGGGCTATAAAAACAAGTAAACAATCAATCGTGGAAAATTTGGCACTTCAAATATTCTACATGCCAAGAGAACATCTCAAGCAGAGTAACAACCATATAGTGATCCATAAAAGTTTCAAAGACAACAAAATTCAGCAACCTGAAAACCACAAGACGGAATCGTACTACAAAATACATCCATTCTCAAAAGTTAGGTAGATCCACACAAGGAACATGTAGATTAAGTACTTGAGTCGACATGTGAGCCAATAATATGAGGTGGCCACAATTCTGGGAGAAGCAAAACTTTGACATTAGTACCTGATATTTCAGTATTCAGAAGGTGAGATGACGTCATCAATCTTCAGGATCATCTTCACAACTTGGGTTGCTAGCAATATCTGCTGCTGCTTCCCAATTAGAGTCTCAAAGACATTTTGCTCACGCATGTCATTCGTGCCAATATCATTGCAGTCTATACCACAGCAGTGATTGTTCTCCTGCATATTGAATCCAAAATGATGCTTAGAAAAATTGACAACCATTATTTACTTGGGAGAAAATACCACTCAAACTACATGAGAGAGAGAGAGAGAGAGAGAGCTCAGATCAGACCATCTTAAAAGCAACCACCGTGTCAAAAACTATACCTTGATTTGCTGAGATTTCACTGCAGACAGTGTTTCAATGGGTTGGAGACCACTATTCTCTGCAAGCGCCATGGGGATAGAATCCAAAGCATCAGCAAAAGCCCTGATGGCATACTGCAGACACATACACCAAACAAAAAATAAATAAAATAATAAAAAAGAAGATTAATTCTGAATGCATTAGTCAAAAGAGAAAGGAAGATAAAAGAATGACATCTATATAGAGTCGTACCTGTTCAACTCCTGGATATCTATCAGCAGCTGCCTCCGCAGCCAGTGAGCAAGAAATTTCAGCAGCACCACCACCATACACAATAGAATTGTTGCGAATGAGATTCCGAGCCACACATAATGCATCATGGATGCTTCGCTTTGTCTCCTCTATCATCATCTTGTTACCTAATGCATCATCAAACACCAGAGTGTAAGCTGGTCTGAGTATGTCCAACGTCATTCTTTTGAATTGTCTTCAGCATGGTCTTTTCTCTTACTCTTCATCAATTTTTGACCCATGTCATTTTTAGTTCAAATATATTTACTTTCATTTGTGAGAATGGGAAAGCTTGTGGATAGACAACATACCCTCATCATTACATTATGAAGAAATAAGTAAAATGACCAGTCAATTTTAATTCAAAAGGGGATAGAATAACATAGTATAGCTATCCAAGCTCATCCCAAACAAAAGAGAACAAACATGAAATCAAATGGCATAGTCAGAGCATGAAACAACTGTGGCAAAATAAAGCAACACGTGCATTGTTATTTTGAATTGGCAAGTGTTTGCATGAAGGTAGGTGAGGTAACCAGTAATGGACCTCTCAAAAGATGGTAGACATTAAGATGGCACAACACCACCAAAGGTAAAGAGGGAGAGAGTTAAGGCAGCTTTAGAGAGAAAGAGTGGCAATGAGAGATAATATGGAGAGGATTCTTGGTGTGTTAGGCCATGAAAACCAACTCATTCTTGAGTTGGACAAAGAGGCCTCTCCCTGTCATGTCTAAGACTGGTTAAAGTAAGGTCACCACAAGAGGATGACCCAAGCAACCTTGATGATCCCTCAACTCTAGCCACCAATTCACAAGTGCTTGGTGATGCAGTGTAGGATCATGAGCTGCTCAAGCGTCCCATATGCACCAACCCAAAGGGTTCCTAAGCCATTCCCGACAAAGGCATGCTATATAGCATCAGAGAGTAAGTCTTGAGTCCAGCAAAACAGATATGGTCGTGGGTCTATCCCATTAGTGGTGCTGATATGGCAGGTCATGTGGGACCCATATAGCTACATTAAGCTTCCTGCCGGCTGAATCGTCAAACAAGCTTAGACCATGCAATCAAAAAATTTGCCATCGTAAAACCCACATCATGATTCAGTTGCATGTAAACACTTGGAAGACATGATTAAAAGAATAACTGATTCACTATCTTCCAGAAGAATTAACTATTCTCTCTTTTCTTTCCTTTTTTTTTTTGGGGGGGGGGGTTACTTCTTTACCTTCTTTCTTGTTTCCTTGTTACGCAATTTAAAGAACAGTAGAATACTGACTATTGCCCAATCCAGTAGTGAAAAAATTCAAGATAATGCTGTATAAAATCAGAATGTGCAAAATGTTCCACTCTCTTTTCTCTTAAGAACTAGCTATGCAAACAAAAAACAGCTCAGTCAAATAGTTTAATTAAATTATGTTGTTCCAATCCTCTGCCAATTGACAATGGCAGAACTCATGATACGCAATCTAAAAATATAAGTATTACAATGCATGGGTAAGGTTCATACTTATAGCATCCATTAAGAGCATACAGTAACTGTATCCAGGCATAAATCAAAGTGATATTTAACTCCAACGAATATAAAAAGCCAAATGAAAAATAATTGTGGGAGGAATGAATATAAAAAACCAAAGGGATTCATCAACATACCACACGAATGAATATCGTTACAGCCCTTGAATTTGCACAATGTTCAATATAAAGCATTCGATCTTTTGTGGTGCCAAAAGATTTTTCCCGCACCAAACCAGCCTAAATGGGTAAGCAAAATACGAGATCAGTATTTCTTGTGCAATGCACCAATGAAATGTAATAAGATAAACTATAGAATAACGATATCATCAAACTGAAAGTTCAACATGAAACAACAGAGACAACATAGATTATAACTTGCAGGAAATTAATGAACACAAGCTTTTCTAACAAGTACTAAAATAAAGAAATGGCATACTTACTACCAATGAAAAGATAGAAAGCTGACTTCTTACTCGCACCATGTTCGAGATGCAACAAGGCACAGATGCAATACAACCCAAGGTTAATGAATTTGATGACAATAAACATTTGACATAGAATAAATACATAATATTCAAATATATGACAAATAAAAAATATATAAAATTATATGTTTTGCACGTGTCCTCCCACGTGTCATGTCCTGTATTTTTTTTACATTTGTGTGCCCACATGTCCGTGTTGTGTCTCGTGCACATACTCATCTCATATTTTTCGTGATGTAAATGCAGTGGTTGTCTTCGACTCATCGTGCATTTTCAATTAAAATAATAATAAAGAAAACAATTTATTGATAGAAAGCTACACAGAGAGCAGAATACAAGGTGATGAAGTTGTCTATGGGCATAGAAATATCTCATACTACTAACTTTTGGAATTACATTGTAATTTTATCTTTGGCTACAAGGACTAAAAATCATGCAAATGAAGAAAGATGTGAGGAGGTTAACTTTGGTGATGGATACAAGATTCAAAAGTCATTGTTAGGCCACCCAAATGATTAACCATTTAAATTTAGGGAAACTGTCCGTAGTTCTTAG